>JAOTNS010001334.1:0-439199 GCA_028476615.1 Culter alburnus | reverse complement strand
CACTATATTGCTTTTTAATACTTATATAGAAAATAACTTTGTAGACCGATTCTGACCATTAGTTTTATCGTGTACAAAATATTATGTTCGGTTGGCATGTAGTTATTTATTTACCGTATTATATCTATCATCTGCTAGGTGTATTTTGGAAAAGCAAAAAAAACATTTGTATTTTGAATTATCCACTATTTCCAGTATGTTTTATATTCTCACACTGTCCGATGTGCCACAAAACTTGACTACCTGCTTTTCGTTCTCTTAAAAGTTAAACCATGGCAATATCATCAGCTCACCATGTCCTCAAACCGGACATTCCCCAAGAGTGTTCTCTGTGTGTACTGATGATCCGAAACCCGTTGCAACCGTTCTTGAACTCGATAACGAGGAGCGTTTCAAGCCGTGTATTCGTTCTTTTGCCCGCGCATGCGCACTCATATCCCTGCCTGCTGCTCGTGCCCGTCATCACCATTCCCTCTTTACCGCATGTTACGGTCAATGTACTGTTGGAGTACTGAATCACTCCAATGTTGTTTAGTTGAGAGGTAGTGCCAGGCAACTTCAAAAAGTGAATAAACTTTAGTAAATTTGGGAATTCGTGTTTGCTTACTGGAATCGAAACTGCGTTTGGAACGATTCAGACCGATTTTGTTGAACTGTTCAAAACCGTGCACTGAAAAGACCGGGTAAAAAGAACGATTCGTCGCGAACCCGGACATCTTACTGACACTGAGATATTATCCGTGTGGAAGGAAGTAGTGCTGCACAAAAGAGGGTGTTAAAGACCTCCGTTGTTGGTTCTATTTATTACACACTCGGCCATCGCACTGTTGTAATAAACGCAATCACAAACTCAGCCTTGGATTGGCTTTATAATCATCACGCATGATTACCTACGCACTCCGAATCACAGCTGCTATTACAGCCAATCGCACGGCTACTCGTGTGATATTGCTCATATCTGTGGTTAAAAAAGAACACGACAGCACAACCCTGACTGTTTGGATGTATTTGTTGGAGAAGTTTTGTTTCTTTTTTTCAGACTTTTTACAAATTATTTTTTTATTTATTTACCGGTACGTTGTAAAATTTAAATTGTTAAAGATTATTTTTGTTGTTCAATGTATATATATGAGTGTATTTTTGTATTTGTATTTTTGGAGGGTTTTTTTTTCAGCGATTTTTAAAATAATTTTTTAGTTACCCGTTGTTGTGACATGTTTTTTAAAGATATTTTTGTTTGTTCAATTTAATATATTTCTTGCCCTTTCAAAGCATCAAGTGTCTTGTATTTCCTTGTACTTATTCATTCGATTATTCATTTTTAATTTTTCTTAGTTGTTTTCCTTAACTGAATGGTTGGCTTACCTTGCACATGAAATTGCCCAGTTAGGACACATAAGATCCTTACAGGAGCCCACTTAAGCCCATATGGGCATTCCGGTTGAATCCTGGTGCAAGCCCACTTTAAAAACCCCTTTAGGGCAGGTGGGCCCAAATGGGTCTGACACAAATTGCCCGGTTAATACCCACATAAGACACTACAGATCCCACTTAAAACCACTGGCATCCATGGCTGGCCCCCATGTGGCCCCGGGGTGCAAACCCAATTCAAAACCCCTTTGGGCAGGTGGGGCCCAAATGGGTTCTGTCATGAATTGCCCGGGTACGAGACCCACATAAGACCCTACAGATCCCACTTAAAAACCCACCTGGGCATCCATTGCTGGCCCCCATGTGATCCCGGGTGCAAACCCACTTTAAACCCTTTGGGCAGGTGGGGCCCAAATGGGTCTGTATGAATTGCCTGGTTAAGACCCACATAGACCCTTACAGATCCCCTTAAACCCACCTGGGCATCCACGGCATGGCCCCATGTGGATCCCGGGTGCAAGCCCACTTTAAACCCCTTCAGACTGGTGGGCCCCAAATGGGTTTGGCATGAATTGCCCAGTTAGGACCCACATAAGACCCTTCAGATCCCACTTAAACCCATCTGGGCATCCACGGCGGTCCCCATGTGGATCCCGGTGCAAGCCCACTTTAAACCCCTTCAGATTGGTGGCCCCAAATGGTTTGGGCTGAATTGCCCAGTTAGGACCAACATAAGACCTTACAGATCCCACTTAAAACCCATCTGGGCATCCACGGCTGGCCCCCAGTGGCCCGGGTGCAAGCCCACTTTAAACCCCTTCAGAGGTGGGCCCCAAATGGTTTTGGCATGCAATTGCCCAGTTAGGACCCACATAAGCCCCTTACCGATCCCACTTAAAACCATCTGGGCATCCCACGCTGGTCCCCATGTGATCCCGGTGCAAGCCCACTTTAAACCCCTTCAGATTGGTGGGCCCCATGGGTTTGGCCATGAATTGCCCAGTTAGACCCACATAAGACCCTTACAGATCCCACTTAAACCCATCGGGCATCCACGGCTGGTCCCCCATGTGGATCCCGGGTGCAAGCCCACTTTCCCCCTTCAGATGGTGGGCCCCAAATGGGTTTGGCATGAATTGCCCAGTTAGACCCACTAAGACCCTTACAGAGCCCACTTAAAACCCATCTGGGCATCCACGGCTGGCCCCCATGTGGATCCCGTGCAAACCCCTTTAAACCCCTTTGGCAGGTGGGGCCCAAATGGTTTTGGCATGAATTGCCCAGTTAGGACCCACATAAGACCCTACAGATCCCATTTAAAAGCCAATCTTGTGCCCATGTTGCAAAGCCCCACTTTGGACCCCTTTGGCAGGTGGGCCCAAATGGGTCTGAATGAATTGACCCACATTAAGAACCCATGCAGTACCCTTACAGGTCCCACTTTTGTTGTGGGCTGCCACGGCTTGCCCCAATGGGACCCGGGGGCAAGCCCTAATGGGGCCCACATTTTGGGCCCATTGAAGCCCTCATCTGGGCCCCACGTTCCATTGCTGGCTGGGAGTAATCTTTGCCTGAATCTCCAGCTTCCTGGTCTTTCTGCCTCCTTCCACCATCCCGGTCTCTTGCATTATGGAGCCATGATTGACAGGAGTTTCCACTTCGGAAGCTGTGGCCGGGCTGCGTTTTGTGCGCTTTTTTATCTAAAGTGAAAAAACCAACAACAATTGTAAACATTAATTAAAAACAAAAAACAAATACGAGTTTTGTATCATACATTTGTTTTTTCTCAAGGGTTAGGACATTCCAACCCAGGGAACATCTTTTAAGAACATCTAAATGCACTTTGACTGGAGAAACCTAGAATATTTGAGTTCCTGAAAAATAGTTCCAGGTGTGTTTTATTAATATTAAAACAATTTTTAGACTGTTGTTGAGAGAGAAAGATACAGAGAGAATAAATTGAGGGCATGAGGAACGGGAGCATGAGAACAATTTACTAAAATTGTCAACACGATGAAAGAAAAAAAATTGTTTGCTACTCACCCCGTGCATTCCAAACCTGCATGATTTCTTCTGTGGAAGATGATATTTTGAAAACTGACCATGTTTTTCAATACAATAAAAAGTCAATGGATCCAATGCAGTTTACATTGATGGACAAAACAGATGAAACATTCTTCAAAATATCTTCTTTTGCATTCCACAAAAAAAGTTAGTAAATACAAGTTTGGAACAACATGAAGACTATACTTTTAATGTAGAAATCATTGATGACTTTAACTTTCAGCATGAATAGTAATTTTTATTAAAATAAATGCAAATACTGAGAATGTGTCTGACAGTCAAAAATGTACTCACAGCAAAAGATGCAGTTACCTGTGCCTGAGCGGCTCTCCTTAGGTTATTTAGCTGTGGTAACAAAATCACAAAGGAGAAAAAGAGAAAGAATATTGAATAAATCTATACAAATTAAAATGTACTGTATTCATTTTTCATCAGTGATTACTGACTAATCAGCATGTCAGGATTCTCAGCTCTGGTCCTCGAAGTGCACTGTCGCACAGTTTATGTCCAACCTGATCAATCTCACCACATGTGACTTTCTAGTCTAAAAGAGCTCGATTGGCTTGTTCAGGTTGTTGGACCAGGTTGGTGCAAAGTCTGCAGGACAGTGGTTCCTCGAGGGCCAGAGCTTGATCACCTCGATATGTTCTGAACATGACATTCCAGATCCAGAATGACTGCTAGATCGATCGCTTACGACAGTGGTGTCCAGTCCTGTCATGGAGCCAACGTCCTGCAGAGTGTAGCTCAAACCGTCCTGTAGTTCCTGGTCATCCTGAAGACCTGTAGTCAGGAATCAGGCTAGATGGCAACGAATACTGAAAAGAGAGAGGACAAACAACATTCAATGGTATGAAGCCAGTTTAAATCTTTTATTCATGAATATGTACAATGATATCTGAGAATTGACACATGGCACCACTGTACTGTCAGATACAGTGATACCAAAAGATTAACGATAACACGCAAATGTTTATGTAAGTACAGTTATTTGTGCAATCAACATACAAAAACTGAGAATTGTCAGTGATCTAATACTTACAGAGCAGAACCAATGATCTCTTTACACACAATGAAAAGGAGAAAAGAAACAAGAATATTTCAGTTAAATAGTGCTCTGTATGGATGAATGTGCTGATGAAATTTAGCCATACATTCAAGAGAATTATACATCATATTTAATGTGAATATAACTGATTAAAAATTTTAGGCCATGAAATTATATCTTTTTCATAATTAACGTTAATTAATTACAGATGGTTGGTTTCATTTGAAATACACAGGCCAATGACTTATCTCTCCCTGCGTCTCATCAGCTCATCAGCTCCCTAGCTCAGGAATCAGTATTCATTAAAGTGAATGAGGCCGACTCCCTGATCAGTGCCCTAACTACTGAACTAGGGAGCTGATTGAGACACTCTCCTCTCTCTCTCTCTCTCTCCCCGTGCGCGCCAGCTTGCGCGTGAGACAAGCGTTCAATTTGTTATTTTTAGGTCACGTTAACATGATAGCAATATAAAAATACAAAGCACATGTATATAAATAAATATGTTTGCTGTCTGAGCTGTCAGAGCACAGGGTTTATCGATGTATGAACGGTTATAAATCATATGTAACGAGTTTTATGTAGCCTCGTTTACGTCGCTATTTTAACTATAAACGGACATGACTGACTCATTTATGCCTACTCGGTTGTAGTTCTAACATAGCAACAGAGAACATAATAAATAATTACACCAAATGGATGTAAAACAATTCAAGGCCTTGAATTTATGCAGTTTTAAAGTACATATAAATTATAGATTACCAGAAAATGGGCTAAACGTTGTCGGCCGTTATAACCGTTAGTCTTTAAACGGCAGCATATGTTACAATCAGATTAAAACTAAAAATTGGTGTAATTTAATTTTAGTCAATAAATTCATTAGCATTTTCATTGTTACACTCATTTTAACAGAAATCTCAGAAATTACCATTTAAAAAAAGCTTATAATTAAAAAGTTACCTGTTTGAAGCAGAACTGGGCGGTGCAGTCGAATCCGGATGACAGATCTTAGCGATGCAGTTCCAGCAGTCTCATTGGTTAGAATTAATCACGTGATGACGCATCTTCCGTATTACTATAAAAATATATTTTTCCTTTTTTGCCATTTCAGAATATATAAAAATATCAAATTCATCAGTGATGTATTCTATAAATATATTTTAAAACTCATTAAGACATATACTGCATTAAAGAACAGTTATAGTTAAATTTATATATTTATTTCTGTCCAATAAGTGAATATATTGTTATTAATACCTGTTGTTGTGTTTTTATAAATACTATTGTGAGTGATAATAGTTACTAACCTCTATAAATGCATTGTTGATGGCTTTAAGTAAGTCAAAACTAGGATGCAATTTTCCTAAAAAAATGTTAAGTAATCATGAGATGTGCACATTATACTTTTAAGTTGTTTTGCAAATGTACTGAACATAATTCCAATATAATAAAAAATAAAGAAATCATTATAAACAGTTCTTTTTAATATTGCATACTACAGAACACTGCAACAACATTTTTAAAGGACAGGGAACAGCTGCTAAGCCACAGCAAAGACAGCACTTGCCTTGCTATCTTGACTGTGGCAGTTTTAGTGGTGTGGGCTGTTGATTAATGACATATATATGCTGAATCGTTAAAATAGTTTGATTAACCCTGATTTAACAATGATTAACTGTGCTGTTAACATGGTGGGCTGCCCACAGTAACACTCATGTTGGCACAGTGAAAAACTTCTGTAGGCCCTGTATGAGATAACCCTTTTGGGGGGCCCGTGTGGGTTTTCTGTGGGCAAGCCCACAGTGGTTGCCCAGATTAAACCCTCATGGGGGCCCAAATGGACAAACTGCTATGGCCCCGCATGGGCTAACCCCTGGGGGCCCGTGTGGGTTTTTGTGTGGGCAAGCCCACAGTGGTTTGCCCAAGTAACCCTCATGGGGGCCCAAATGGACAAACTGCTATGGGCCCCGCATGGCTAACCCACTGGGGGCCCGTGTGGGTTTTCTGTGGGCAAGCCACATGGGTTGCCCAGAGTAAACCCTCATGGGGGCCCAAATGGGCAAAACTGCTATGGGCCCTGCATGGGCTAACCCACTGGGGGCCCGTGTGGGTTTTCTGTGGGCAAGCCCACTGTGGGTTTGCCCACAGAAAGCCCACATGGGCCCCAAAGGGTTTGCCCTTGCCCACACTGTCCCACAGAAAACCCACACTTACCCGCAGTGAGCCCACACTGGCATGTTTGCTGGGACAGGTGAGTCTTACAGATACAGTTTAGGTATTCTCTTAAATATTATCTTTTGTTTTTCTACCTGGCGCTACGCAGCTAACAGAATTTTGTTATAAGACCGTTCTCCAAATATTCAGTGTTGCTTCTGGGAACGTAAAAAATGTCCAGTTTTCATGACGTTAGAGGAACGTTTTTATGGTGAATATTTGGAGAACGTTCTTATAACAAAAATCTGTTATGTATGTTCTACTACAGCGCCATTTTGTTTTGTTTTGCTAATTACATGATTTTCTTTTTTTTATAATGCTAAATGCATATTTATGGTTTAAACTTTAAAGTAGACTGATGAATGCCAAGCCTGCTTCGTGTTAGAAAACATATAGACCATTGTTCAGAAAATCTTCCTTTAAAAACAAAAGTTTGCTTTTTGTATTCGAATATTTATCTCCTGACATCACTATCGAGGGTATGCATCGACGTCACTTTCCCGCCGAAAACGCGCTCCCTCAGCTGGACTGAGTGGCAAAAGAACCTGCTGCGTGACTGGATTTAACAGGGCTGCGAAAACGCGAGTAAAACTAACGAATTACACTAAAGGTTGGAATTGAATGTGTTCCTTAAAACTTGTCAAATAAACCTAATCCATGGATATTGACATGCAGCCTGGAGTCGTGTTTCCTGACATTTATATGTGCCCGATTTCGACGGCGGGGAGACACATAAAGCAAATCTGCCTGTGAATATTTTATATAACTACAATATCGGTAGGTTTAAATCCGCGTAATCACTTTTATCAATGTTATATCATCATATTGTCCAGCCCTAAAACATATATAGTTTTATAGTACAGTTTTTGTCAGTGTTGTTTATTTAAAAACACCCAATTATGCAGAATATAAGATGGAAAATAATTAATTAATCGTCTTTCAAATTCGAACGCATTGTTTTATATTTTTTCTGAGTCGTACCTGGGCGCCGCGGACAGGCGCCGAATGTCGCCGCCGGTGTGCGACACTCATAGAAAACAATGCGTTCAAATTTTAAGGTCCTTTCTTCGTGATCCCATGTTTCAAACTTTAGTTAGTGTGTAATGTTGTTGTTAGAGTATAAATAAAATCTGTAAAATGTTAAAGCTCAAAGTTCAATGCCAAGCGAGATATTTTATTTAACAGAAGCGCCTACATCGAACGGCCAGTTTTGGACTACATCCCTCTACTTCCTTCTTAATGACGTCACTAAACAGTTTTTGACTAACCTCCGCCCACAGGAATACACCAGTGCCCAAGGAAGTCGACCGGAAGTTGAAGTCGGCCGGGTGCCGCCATCTTGTAGCAGAACTTCACTTGCGTTAGCATCCCCATTGACTCCCATTCATTTGGCGTCACTTTGACAGTGAATAACTTTACATCTGAGGCGTTTAAAGACTCCATTTATCCATTATTTATTTCTAAAGATACACGACAATGTATAAAGGGCTCCATTACCTTCTATGTTACATTATGGCCCCGTAGATACAGTTTTTGTAAAAATAGGCTAACGATTGCGTCATAACCACTCGACTCTCTGTCGCACAGTAGAGAAATTACCGTAAAGACAGGAGGAGAAGCTCACAGGCAATCGGGGAGATGTCAAGAGAGATGGCGTACTGGCGTTACATTTTAAAATACTATACAAAATAATTAATCAGAATACTTACTCCTGCTTACTCACGCCAAAGAACTCCCCGCTCAAGCTCGCCGTCTCTGCAAGATTAACGATGGCAGTTTGCACGCACAGCTACTAGAAGATTTACATCTGTCAGACAGGTTGCGGACGTCATCAAGCTTAGTGTGAGTCTGCGCGTCAGAAACGGAAGTGCTAAAAATCGCTAAAAATGGGCTTCACTTCTCTCAATTGAGTTCCAATGGGGTCGCTGTGTCCATTTCTTTTACTGTCTATGGAATACACAAGAGTTGCGTTTGTAGAGTGTTTGTCGCCATGTCGTCGAAACGCTGTTATTTTCATCCCGCAGTCCAATCACCAGGTCTGATTCCGGCTCAAATTGATAGGGTAAAATTAAAGACATGTTTACAATAACACTGAGCGCGTGCATCTCCACGTTATGGTAAGAGGCGTGACCTTTCCGGGCAAGGTTCGCTAAGCTGCTGTCGAATCACAACACAGGAACCGCTGGCACAATCAGAACTCGTTACGTATTTCTGAAGATCCTTCATAGAACAAGGAAGTCATCAGCCCGTTTTTATGACAGTGGAAACAGCGGTATACAGATAAGTAAATTATGTAAATTATGTTTTTTTTACACGCGAAACATGAACACGTTATATTGCACACTATAAACACAATCAAAGCTTCAAAAAACCACGAAAAACGGGACCTTTAAAGACGTGGCGATCGAGGCGCTGAGCTTCGCGTCCGGTGTGCGAGCCCCTTCAGTCTTTTGCCACTTAGTGGCCGTGACCGCAGTCGTAACGGTCGACGGTGACGTCACGTGCATCTATATCAATGGGTTTCAAAGACGTCACTTCCGCCACCATATTTGTGTCCGAGATGGCAACTACACAGCAGCGCTTCGTTGTATTGATGATCATCTTTAGCTTCAAGCCTCAAAAAGCAACACAAAACATATGTGCCTTTCATATTAATAGCATTTTAACTGTATACACTATTGTATTAAAATGTTGTGAATTAGTTGCTGTGTTTCGAGTTACAGGAAGAACGCATCCACAACATGAGCTATTTTGACTACGTTACTTAGTTCAAGTTCATGTGTGCATGATTTTGTACAAATATATGTTGTAATATTATGTTTATCTTGTATAAATATATATGAATTACCCTATATAGGATGTGTTCCGTTGAGTAAATCAACGTTCTAGCAAAGCGCTTCAGTTTACGGATGCTCATCAGCGCGCGTAGCTCAAACAATGTTATCAAAATGAGATGATTTGAGGACAGAATCTGTTATTGTTCGTGATCCTTTTTATTAATCAAACCATGTGTCGATTAAAATAATACGAGAAAAATATGTGCTAGGTATTAATAATTAATTGTTTTTGAAAAATATGAAACAGTTTTAATATAGTAAACATTATTAAAGGTGCTAAAGAGGATGTTTTGTTTTATACATTTTTGCAATATTACTTGAAACTGTCTTTACTAACTGATAAAAGACTATTTATTAGGTCCACTGAAAGGAATAATATTAATATACATTATCTGTGCACGAGGTAGGGCCTTAAAAACATCGTTTACGCGATCATCGATAACATACAGTGACGGTACATGAAACCCATGGATTGCCAAAAGTATTGGGACACCCCTCCAAATCATTCCAATCACTTCCATGGCCACAGGTGTATAAAATCAAGCACCTAGCATGCAGACTGCTTCTATTAACATTTGTGAAAGAATGAGTCACTCTCAGGAGCAAAAATGGGTATGCAGTATTTGCAGTGCATAGGGGCGCCGCACGGAAGAAAACTTATTTGAAAATCTTTTTGAATAAAACGTTTAAAATAAATAAAAAAAAAAATTTTTTGAAAATGTTTGTTTAGCATTTTAAATTAGTAAAAAATATATATTTTATATTATATTAAGTGATATCAACCACTCACCATTTCAACAAGAACTGTTACAGACAGTCCCTACTGAGCAAAGCTATGTCCAGAAGACGTCTTTTCAATGTCTTTGTCACAAAAGTCATACGTTGAACAGACGTCCACTGAGGAGCCAGAATGAAAGTTTTTAAGACGTCTTAAAAACTTCCAGTTTGGAAACCCCTGCTGTATGCAGTTCATTTCAGAATAAAGAGATTAACAACTTTGATGTGAATATGAATATGAACTCTATAACAGTTGCACTTGCTGTTATATCTCCAACAGCATAGTGCATTTTAATGAAATTATTCAGTCATCAAGAACAATCAACCGTTACAAAAATGATTAATGTAAGAGTGTGTGCATTACATTCACTTGTTGTGTTCGTCTGAATGCACAGATGGTATCCTCCAGAACCGAGCTGTGTGTCCATGAAGAGTGACGTGTCAATGGAGCATCCACGTAACTTTAGTGGACACACTGATCCTAGGTCTAGGTAAACACTTCACTAAACACTTAACACAAAAATGATTAATGTAAGAATGTGTGCATTACATTCACTTGTTGTGTTCGTCTGAATGCACAGATGGGATCCTCCAGACCGAGCTGTGTGTCCATGAAGAGTGACGTGTCAATGGAGCATCCACGTACTTTAGTGACACACTGATCCTAGGTCTAGGTAAACACTTCACTAAACACTTTTGATTCTTCATGAGGTCTGTGATGAAATTAAAAATGATTATTTTATCTTGGACATTTTGAAATGCCAGGAATTTAATTTTGGAAGCAAACCCAGCAGGCACAAGATGTAGAGTCCGTCGGACAGACGTCATATTTTGGTTGAAAATGAAAGTTGGGTTGACGGTGAAATCTATTAATTTTTTTATTTTTAAACCCTATTCAGCTGTAATGTCTTGCCTTAAGTTGGTACGTCAATGGAAAAAGAGTATTTAAACCTCACTTCAGGTTCAGTCATTAATATACTGACCTCCATTGACAAAGGCTATTAGCTGCCATTCAGTCAGCACTGGCTATTATTACTGCAGGGAAAAACAAGTGTCACTTTTAAGGACCCTAAAAAACCCTATTCAGTGGTAAAACAAAGACTAAACTGAATCAAGTCAGAAGTCACCTTTATTTATATATAGCGCTTTTACACAATACAGAATGTTTCAAAGCAGCTTTACAGTGGAAACAGGAGAATGATTCAATGATGCAAACAGTACAGCAGCTCTAAAAGAAAACAGTGTCATTGTTCACTGTCGATTCAGATCATCAGTTATTAAAAGCAGTTCTTCAGAAAACAGTGATGTGAACGTCCAGCTCAGTTCAGTTCTCATCTGATAGCCTCAGTACAGGCAGATCAATAATACTGTTGAATATCAAGTGTCCCCAACTAAGCAAGCCAGAAGTGACAGTGGCGAGGAACAAAAACTCCATCAGGTGACAGAATGGAGAAAAAAATCTTGGGGAAAAACCAGGCTCAGTTCTCCTCTGGCCAGTGAATGAACACACAATACAAGGATCATTTGAAATGTCTTCAGTGTGGAAAGAGGTTTTGGTCACATTTTGAGGCATTTACTAATAGTGGATAACTTGCAAAGCTTACCAGCCAAACGTATGCTCTCCTGATCTGAACAATAGTATACAGTGTCTATGTTCAGAACAGAATACTTGTGTATTATACTGTACAGTGTGCACTGCATACTACTTATTGATAAACAAGTGTGCATTATGCAGCGCAAACATACAAATTGGCAATCCCATCAAGTGTCAGACATCACACTGGAAATGCAAGGTTAAAGGTGCTCAAAGCGATCCTGGGTGGAGTAACTTCCTGTTGACGTTCGAAGTGTTGTCAAACAAAACAGAGGCTAGCTAGACCCTCCTCCTCCTCCTCCCCCTCCCCTCCGTGTTTCCTGAAACAGTCATGAACACGCATTTAAAATCATTCTTGTCGGTCATTGGCTGGAGCATGTTTATTATGTTTTGTGGTCCAGGCTGCACCACTTTGTTTTTGTTGCCATTTTCGGAGCTTGTGGCGACTACAGAGACTGCGTTTTTTTACAGTGTGTTCAGGGGACAGGCAGCTAGCGGATAGTGAGGAGATGTTTGCTGTATGTGACAAAAAATGTTTTGGCCTAAAAACACGTGACATCACTTAGAGCACCTTTAATTTGAGCACATTGCATTGTGGGATGCTTTTGTTCACTGCACACTTGCACAGATGTTGGAGCAGCTCATCTGGTTAGTCTGTACAGAAAATACTCAAAGTATGAGTATGCTATTAATCACATAAACCACTTAAGGCGTTACTGCTCAAAGATAAACAGAAATGTATAAACTAGATAAAAAAGTTCGTCGAGACAAACTTTAAGTTGGCTTGAAAAAGCCGGTCCAGAAAGTTTTAAGGAGTTTTAAAAGTTTGAAGTTTGAAAGTTTTCAGTTTGAAAGTTTAAGTTTTAGTAGATAGATAGATAGATAGATAGTTGTCACAGATGGATACTATGGAGTTTTTATAGAGTTATTAGCATGATCTTAGCCCACTTTAACACTTAGCTAATCATATTAGCATGTAGCTATTCACTGCTAGCATGTTGGAAGTTCCAGATTGCTAGCCTGAGTCAAAATAGCCACCGCCATTCCCTCTACGATGTTCCTTGCAGAGATATAGATCTTGCAAAACGGTTGCTAGGGACTCTGTTGGTTGCTAGAGTGGCTTGGGCCAGCTACCAGTGATGATACTCCAAAAGGTGCTTGCAACCCCATGTCTGTAATGTTCTGATGCAGAGTATAATTTGCCCAAAACGGTTGCTAGGGTACTCTGTTTTTTGTTGCTATGGAGTGGCTTGGCAGCTACCAGTGATGATTACTCCAAAGGCTGCTTTGACAATATAACCAACCCCCATGTCGATGATGTTCTGAGCAGAGATATAGATTGCAAAACGTTGCTAGGGTACTGTTTGGTTGCTAGGGAGGCTTGGCAGCTACCATTGATGATACTCAAAGCATGTACCTGTATGAGGATGCAGAGATATCGATTTTGCAAAACCTAGGGTACTGTTGGTTTCTAGGAGTGGCTTGCAGCTACCAGTGATGATACTCCAAGGCTCCTTGACAATATAAACCAACCCCCATTGTCTGTACCATGTTTTTCTGATGCAGAGATATAGATAGATAGATAGATAGATAGATAGATAGATAGATAGTAGATAGATAGATATTAGTTAGAATGGATAGATAATTATTATTAGTTAGATATTAGATAGATATAGTTAAGGATAGATGGTTAGTAGTAGTATGATTAGTTAGATTAATATTAGATAGATAGATAGATAGTTATTAGTTAGATATTAGTTAGATGGCTTAGAGATTAGTAGTTATATTAGTTAGATAGATATTAGTTAGATGGATAGTTATTAGTAGATAGATATTAGATACGTTAGATAGATAGTTTTAGTAGAAGGTTAGATACATATTATTAGATACTTATTAGATAGTAGATAGATATAGTTAGTTAGTTAGATAGTTAGATAGTTATTAGTTAGATGGATAGATAGTGATTAGTTAGTTATTAGATAGATCGATATTAGAACTTATTAGATAGATAGACATAAGTTAGATAGATATTAGTAGTTAGATAGATATTAGTTAGATACTATTAGATAGATAGATTAGATAGTAGATATAAGTTAGATAGATTAGTTAGATAGTAGTTAGATAGATAGATATTAGTTAGATGAGATATTAGCTGGATAGTTAGTTATTAGTTAGATTAGAGATAGATGATAGCATAGATAGATAGATAGATGATAGATAGATAGATAGATAAGATAGATAGAGATGAGTTTTCAATGAGTAGTACATAGCATGGCAGTTTAATTGAGTCTATTTGAGTTTTGAGTTTTGAGTCTAATAGGCTTCCGTAGTCTTGGCTCATTTGAACAGTTGGTCAATGAAAGTCAATGGGATTTTTCCGAGTTTTAAATGCCATTTTTTAGGAAAACCGTAAGTCCGATCAGTTTAGAAAAGATTAGCACACTAAGTCAGAACAGTCTGAAGGTCTAGTCCGAGTTTGGAGTTTGTAGAGTTAAAGCTCTAGGAGGAGTTAGAGTTGTAAATTTAGGTAAGAAGAATAATAATAATAAGTTTAAATAGGATTACAATAAGTTGGCTTTTTCAAGCCAACTTAATTAGCTTGTAATCATTTTGTTGACGCATAACAAACGATGATGTTACGTCACAAGACGTCATCTAAAACATAAACGATACGTTGAACGATGTATAATTTTAAAGGTAAATATTGCTTGGATGCACCTTATGGATTCGTTTCCTCAAATGTCTCGGTAAATACTAAATAAATGGACGGTTAGATAAGTTTGGTTAATTAGCTGGAATTTGCCACAAAGCCCGTTGAAGTTTGCAGTAAAATGAGTCACGTGACGACATTACAGTGATGCACGAGCGCACGAACATCCGCAGTGACAGCTGCGCGAGCAGTGGCGGAGGCAGAAAGTGGATGGTGGGTGGGCCTCTAAAAGTGTGGGTGGGCCAGAATAATTCGCATCATCCCCTGTTTTTCAACTGGCTTAATTTGGGAGGAAAAAAATGATGGACAGTCCCTCAGTGGCGTTAAAAAAGTCAAGGTATGGCAAGTTCAAATTACGTTATTTAATATAATATTAGGCTACGTGACAATATCAATTCAAGTAAATCTACGAGATAAGAACAAGACAAAACTGCAGTTACAACATGAACCAACAGCACCAACCGATTAAAAAAATAACCTAATAATAATAATCACATATTTGGAAATAACCATGGTAACAGGCAGCTATATGGATAAATAAAAATAACAAAAAAGTAGCTTACGATTCTAAAAAAAAAAAAAAAAATCAATTCTGATTTGAAACTTGTGACAAACGCGCACACATTAGCTAAATTTAGCATTCATGTAAACATATGTTTAGATTAATCAAATGAATTCATTTATTTATTTAAGAAATTCAATAAAAACAGAATATTGCTTCAGCCTTATTCAAAGGCTGCAGAAACATGTTCGTTTGTTACGCACTTCAATCCATTCCACACCCGACGTTATTGGTTTTCTTCCTATTTATTAAATATAGGTTGATGAAACATTGATTGAAATTAAGATACAATTTCTACAAAACGAAATTCACTTTAAAGAAAGGCTTACTATAAAACAAAACTTAATGAAGTGGTCAAACTCATGTCTGTCCCGCTGCATGTCTCCCGACATTGCGCATCCGTCATGCTATTCACTTTTCATAATCAACAAGGTGAAATTAAAAAATAATAATATTAGGCTATAGCCCAATATTTAAATATAAATATGAAACTAAATTGGCTATTTTTATCCCTCTGGCCGACGAATGTGCCGGCGCGTTCTGATGGATTTTTTCCTCATGACAGAAACAACTTAAAATAGGCCTTTCATCATTTTTGGCGATAGCCTACAGATTAGTGCAAGCCTACAAATGTCACAATAACAAAACCTTGTACTTTTGTAAAATAAAATAAAATAAATAAAAAACAGGGTGCGCTTTCAGCTGTCTCTCTGCGAGAATCTTTCTGAAACTTGAACTCAGCGAATAATTGTAGGCTACCTAAAAGAAAGAAACATCTCTATTCGATAAGGAATTCATATGTCTGTGTTAAATAAGAGGTGATTATCCGCTGGAATGTGTTGTTTCTGAAATCATGGCCAGTGCTCATTGCTGCTGTTATCAGGTGCTCGTGCACACACGCAGTCTTCACACAGACAATCGAGCGTTTCGTTCTGGTAAAAGTACGAAACAAAATGCACACAACGTGTCCTTGTACTTGATGTACGATCACTGATGAACACCTTTTGGTTTTAATGAGGAAAAAAAAAAGATATGAGGGCGGATTATCCAGAACCTCAGAAACGCTTGCCAAAAATTCTGCCACTAGACCATTACAGTACATGATTTGATGCTGCGAATTTATGCCACGGTGAGCCAGACTAAACACCTATAGCTTACCCTGTATGGCTGATGTCTGTTCAAAACAAGTCAGAGTCGGCTGGGTTTTGAATTGAAGATGTTGATATCGTCATAAACTCATTTAGCCTATCTGTTAGTTCTCGTTCAAACGATAAGTTGTTATGGCGTCCTGTTATCTTTGTCAAGTCGTTTTTCTTTATTAAATGCATCATAGATAGCGGGTTAGACATTTTTTTAACATAAATAGGGCGCTGCTGGTTGAAATCCGGATATTTGCACGAAGAACATAACTAGCTACTACTGGCGTGTGACATAACTGAAGAAGAGACGAATTAGCATATTCTTATTAAGAGTTTTAATGCATGAAAAAAAATCAAATTTAAAAAGTTATTATAGACATTGCTTTCATATAATTTTATATCTTTTTATTTCACTGCGTGTATTTATGAAAATGAGTAGCCTTTGGCTGTTATGCTTTGTCAATGTTAAGATTATTTTTATATGCCAATAAAAATACTGCAGGCTTTCTTCAGGTTATCATTTTATTAAAATTAAGCAAAACAAACGGTTTACTTTCACGAGCCGTCACGTATTTGCGAGCTTGTAGCTGGAATCTCACGAGGACTTACGTCGTCGACTGCCCACAGCGTCTTATGGGATTTTTAATGGTTCGATTCCCTCTTGTTTGCATTCGATACATCCTCGATATCAAGAACACATCCGGGTACTTTCATGCGTCCTCCGTTCTTGCGTTCTTGAGTATTGGAACGAACTTCGACGGTTGATGATGACGTAGAGCAAGAACACAAGAAGCTTGTTCGACTTGATGCAGCGCCGCAAAGACCGATCGGCGGCTGACTTGAAGCAGTGCATGCCGGTAAGAAAACGTGTGCCGACTTGAGACAGCGCTGACGTCATGTGACTGTGACGTATAGCTTCAAGTACCGCGAGAGCGATTCGAGATCAGCCGCCTGAGTTAGCCAGCCGCAGTTTTCTCAAGAGGAGCTGCACGAGCGCTGATGACGACACAGCTGTTTCATGATTGGCCGGATTCACCGCATGACAACGATCACGTCTGTTTTGTGTTTATTGTCACGCCTTCAGCTCCACTAATGCTCAAAAATCTGTTTTTTATAACAGTTAAAGCTCTTTTCATGTAGTCGCGATGTTGTATTGTGTCATGTTTATCAAAATAAAACGGATAAAAAACAAAGACCCCACTACATTGTTATTTAAATAACATATGCTTATGTTGAACTTTATTCTTGTAAAAACAGACGCTGTAAGCAGTAGGCTACATAAAGTTTTGAATGAAAAGGTCTCTGAAACATCAGTGTATTAGTCAAATATTGCATTTATTTCACTTCAGCTGTGATAAAGTATGCAAACCGATGCAAACGCAGCGCGAGCGTCACTACGGGAAGCAGAATGTGTCCGACTTAACGTCTCCGTTTTCAGCTCCTCCCCGCCTGCACGCGGCTAATCTCGCCGATCGGTTACATCCAGCCGCAGCCGATGTCGAACACACCTAACATCGCTGAAGAACGCATATTGAGAAACAGCCCCATCCGGTTGTTAAGTCTGACGTCACGCGGCAGCGCTTCCGGGTCTAACGCTCTATCTCATACCACAAGAAAACAACAAACGTGCTAATATACATACACGATGTGGTGTAATACTACAAAAAAAATATATAATTATAACCTTTATCTCCATACCAAAATTCCAGATGGCCAGACAATGATTCATCTTTTATAAATCATTAAAATAAATATCTGTGACGCTGTGAGCACGGAGACTGTTGTGTAGACTGTAAGTATTTAAAATTGTTTAACTTTTTTTTAAATTGATTGTTTTAATATGAATAAATAGCGCTCATAAACGGCCGTCAATGGCATTCTCAAGTGAAACAAGTCGAGGCTTGGACCCGGAAACGGCGTTCTTTACGTCACGACTTAACAAGCGGATAGGCGTTTCTCAATGTCAAGGATACTTCCTTGGCAGGACTGGTCCTTCCAAGTCACTTCCTTCAGAGGCTAGGCGAGGCTCCTCTTTAGCATTCAGAGAACACGTAAATGGAACAGACTAGCAAGTGCACGTCATTGCGTGATTACCCCCCGGTAAACAGCTGTTGTTTTCTACACGGAGACGTATGAACGCCTCCGTTTGTTCCTTGGTCCCTGTTTAAAAAAGACGAGAAAGCTATAATAACGCTGTGAATGGTATAATGGTATAATATTAACGTTAAATTACTTTGGACAACTTAACTAGTTATTTATAAAGGAAATGCCGGTGACGGCACTAAGCTAATTGTTAAATGACGGTCCGGTTCAGTTAGCCATCAATAACGTAATTTGTATTTGTATAATTTATAGTATCAATAAAGTATTTGTACTGGCATTTAAACGTTAAACTTTATTTATCTGACATATTTACACTACAGTTATAACAATGTTTGGTAACGTAAATTTACATTTGAAATATTGCCCGCTAACGTCCAACATTTTTTTTAAACATTTTTGAACAAGATCGCAAAGCTGCGTGCATAGGATTGTGGGTGATTTGAGAGCGCGAAGACTACACATATGCATCCTTTCCTGTGAATGGGATATTTTTCGAACTAAGGACTCAGTCCTTGTTTGAAATTCCGAGGATCCTCGACATTGGAACAGTCCTTCGACGGATGTCGATGACGTAGCATCCTCGAAATTCTGGCTTCCGAGGATCCTTTCTTGACATTGAGAAATGCCTTATGTCTGTGGCGAGCGCGACGGGCAGAAAGTTTAACGCTCTGACGCATCATCTACTGTACTGCTCTGACCAATGAGAAGACTGGAATAGAGGATTGATCCCGCCTCCAAACCTCTTACAGCCAATCACAACACTCGTGTGTGTGAGTCCCGTGGAGTAGTGTACAATAGGCCAATTTCACACTTCCGGGTTTTTGGCTTCCGGAACGATCCACGCAGTGTAAAAGTTTTCCGGTTACAGTGATAGATAGCTTCGATCAGAACCAGCTCGGAAATCAAAGTCGTTTTACGAATTAAATGTCATGGAAAATGTTTGAACGTTCTTGGTAAATTATTGGTGAGACTACAGAGCTCTCATTAAGAGCTAAATTTAATAAATAATTTGAAGTGATGGCGGTTAAACTGGTTATATTCTTCGTGCCTGTTTGGCGCGGCTGTGCATTATCGCGCTCCATGTGCTGTAAAGACGGTGTCTGCGTCTCAAAGTGCATACTATCCATCCTAAATAGTAGTCTATGTGTAATATTCAGTGCTATTTAGGGTGGATAGTATGCACATTGGGATGTATAGAGTGCTTTTAGCGACGTGCTGGGGAAATGATCAGCTGGAAGCTCCCTTATCACGCAAGCCTGATCCTCTGATTCATGAAACAGGACTGCTCGCACCCTGATATTTCTGGATATAAACACTTCAGTCTCTCACTCATTTTCCTGTCGTCATCATCTTAAAGTGTGTATTATGCGCAGTATTATTGTGCTGTTGCAACATTAATGCAAAGACTGATAGTTGTACAGTGTGGTGTTGGAAATTAATTATGTCTTAGTTTAATCATTTTAATCGATCAGGATTAGTTATAACATATGCTTGAATGTGGGATGTGATGCCATATGAGATTACATGCGATATATTTTTAAAACATATTAAACTCACGACAATATTATGTATCTCGATTTTATATCCCCCATTAAAGTATATTTTGGGAGTTATTATTTTTTTTTAATGAATAAATTATATAAATAATGTTCGTCGTACGTAATACGATCTGGGAAATTGCTGAATGAGTAGCTGCGTAGCCTTTACTGTATGACAGCTCGTAATAAATCCACCTGCCGGTAAATTCGAGCAACGGTCTGAGCGGCCGTACAAGCTACAAACCAGTAGAAAATAATTTATTTGTAGATTATACAAAAGCGACTTGGCAAACAGACAAAACAGTAAAGGTAAGAAGCGATATTTTGAGAAAGAGCATATCAATCTAATAGCCGTAGACGCATAGCGGAACTAACTTTACCCTGCGTCACGTGATTTCGATTCTTGTGAAAAAGGCCTATGGTACAGTGTGTGTGTGTGTGAGAGAGAGAGAGAGAGAGAGAGAGAGAGAGAGAGAGAGAGAGAGAGGAGACTGAGAAAGGTGCAATCCCTCATTGACGTCAGTGCCACACATGTGCCAACGGTGCCAACATGTGAAACTGAAATAGAGAGAAAACTCGGTTACTTTTTTCATTCTAGTGATAGGCTATAGGCAATATAAATCTTTAAAAGGCATCGTGGTTTTAAGAATTAAGTGATTGTTAAAGGCTTCGAGCAGGATTTTTATTGGTTATTAGTCACTATTTTCAATGTTTTAATAATTTCCCAACAGAATATCCAGTTTGACTCTGCGTCAGTAAGTTGTATTTTTCCATTTTGTAGCATCAGCAAAACATTAAAGATTAACATAAATTAATATAAGTATAAATAATTTGCTTTGAACATAAATAGTTAAAATGTATTTTGTATTTCCGCCAACAGAGGGAGACACAGTGTTGATTTTGTCAGAGAATGATAAAGCAGAAATAGTCAAAAGTACTGAAGTGGATTTATATGGATTGAGGGAAATCTCTTCGTCTGCTCTATTTGGTGTAATATAGAGGAAAAGATTCATGCTGTTTAAACTCCATTAGAAGCCAGAAAAAGGAACTTTATCGCGTGACGCGCCCGCCCGACTCCTCCCCTTGCCTGTTCATCTGAGGCGGTGTCCATGAAAGTGAAAGTAAAATCCATCGGCCTACAGCCGCATTTTATGAAAACATCAGAAATCGTTTAGATTTTCTCAATGGAACTTCAAGATGATCAGCATGACCTGTCCACAGATACATTTCCACACCGGTGAGTCTTACTATTACAGTTTAAGTAATCGCTTAAATATTATCTTTTGTTTTTCTACCTGGCGCTACGCAGCTAACAGAATTTTATAATAAGACCGTTCTCCAAATATTCAGTGTTGCTTCTGGGAACGTAAAAAATGTCCAGTTTTCATGACGTTAGAGGAACGTTTTTATGGTGAATATTTGGAGAACGTTCTTATAACAAAAATCTGTTATCTACGTATGTTCTACTACAGCGCCATTTTGTTTTTGTTTTGCTAATTACATTATTTTCTTTTTTTATGTAATGCTAAATACATATTTATGGTTTAAAGTAGATTGATGAATGCCAAACCTGCTTCGTGTTAGAAAAGATATAGACCATTGTTCAGAAAAGAGGTCACTTCCGCCGCCATATTTGTGTCCGAGATGGCAACTAACACAGCAGCGCTTCGTTGTATTGATGATCATCTTTAGTTTCAGCGCAAGCCTCACCCTCCTGAAAATCCAGCTAAAACCAGCCTAAGCTGGTCAGGCTGGTTTTAGCTGGTCTCCCAGCCTGGTCATAGCTGGTTTTAGAGGGGTTTTGACTTTTGACCAGCTTAAACCAGCTGAACACCTGCTAACCCAGGCTGGGAGACCAGCTTGATCAGCTAAACCAGGCTGGGAGACAAGCTAAAATCAGCTACTTCCAGCTTAAACCAGCTAAGACCAGTCAACCAGCTTAGGCTGGTTTAACAGCAACACAAAACATATGTGCCTTTCATATAAATAGCATTTTAACTGTATACACTACTGTATTAAAATTGAATTCTAGTTGCTGTGTTTTGGAGTGTTGTTACAGGAACGCATCCACAACAGGAGCTATTTTGACTACGTTACTTAGTTCAAGTTCATGTGTGCATGATTTTGTGCAAATATATGTTGTAATATTATGTTTATCTTGTATAAAATATATATGAATTACCCTATATAGGATGTGTTCCGTTGAGTAAATTAACGTTCTAGCAAAGCGCTTCAGTTTACAGATGTTCATTCAGCGCGCGTAGCTCAAACAATAATGTTAAAAATGAGATGATTTGAGGACAGAATCTGTTATTGTTCGTGATCCTTATTATTAATCAAACCATGTGTCGATTAAAATAATACGAGAAAAATATAAGTTCTAGGTATTAATAATTCATTGTTTTTGAAAAATATGAAACAGTTTTAATATAGTAAACATTATTAATCATTGCTGTTTGAGCTGTGCACGCTGAAGCGAATCAAAACCCCTAACCTGAAGGTCAATTAATTCTACGAAATGCATCCTTTATGAGATTAATCAGATATTTATACTTCATGAATTTAATATTAGGCCTACAAGTTTTATCTCATTATAATGTTATGTTAATGACAGTCCCAGCAATTATTAATGTTGTTCATTGCTGTTTTGCTGCCAGTGGTGCGTGGTCCCTTCTGATTGAAGCCAACAATTCCGCCGATCTAACTCCTTTAGGATCGAATAAAATTGTAGTATGGGGTTTCTCTGAGGACTGTAGAAACAGCAAACAGCACAACATATCCCAGACATATTGTAAACTGGTTGTGAACCTTCTGAGAGTGTTTCGATGGCCCCTCCTCTGGTAGTTGCTGGTGCTTAAAGGTGCTACAGAGGATGTTTTGTTTTATACATTTTTGCAATATTACTTGAAACCATCTTTACTAACTGAGAAAAAACAATTTATTTGGTGCACTGAAAGGAATAATATTAATATACATCATCTGTGCACGAGGTAGGGCCTTAAAAACATCAGCCAATCGTTTACGTGATCATCGCGTAAACGATTGGCCCTCTGGCTTGACAATCACTGCCATGACGTTCCTTGTGAGAGATGTGCGCGGCTGCGCTCTCCAGTAACTTTCCACACTCCACAGGCGCCGCATGCAATGTTTTTGTCAGGAGACAGGAGTAACAGCTGCAGATTATGAGTTACCTGCGGTGAGTCCGACATAATGAATCCACTAACACGACACAGCGAATGCCGGTGGTAAACACTCGTGTTCCAATACTCGTGCACGAGTTTTAGGAGGCGTTCCTTCGAAATGAGCTGTGAAGACTGGGGGTTGTTCTTATGCATGCGCTCATTTGGTTTCTCAGTCGACGAAAAGATCCTCTGTATCACCTTTAAACAGGTCGCGCAGCTGTGACCGGACACAAATATGGCGGCAATAACATACAGTGACGTCACATGAAACCCATGGATTGCCAAAAGTATTGGGACACCCCCTCCAAATCATTCCAATCACTTCCATGGCCACAGGTGTATAAAATCAAGCACCTAGGCATGCAGACTGCTTCTATTAACATTTGTGAAAGAATGAGTCACTCTCAGGAGCAAAAATGGGTATGCAGTATTTGCAGTGCATAGGGGCGCCGCACGGAAGAAAACTTATTTGAAAATCTTTTTGAATAAAACGTTTAAAATAAATTTAAAAATTATGTTTTTTGAAAATTAATGTTTGTTTATGTTTTGTTAATGTTTAAATTAGTAAAAAAATATATATTTTATTATATTAAGTGATATCAACCGCTCACCATTTCAACAAGAACTGTTACAGACAGTCCCTACTGAGCAAAGCTATGTCCAGAAGACGTCTTTTCAATGTCTTTGTCACAAAAGTCATACGTTGAACAGACGTCCACTGAGGAGCCAGAATGAAAGTTTTTAAGACGTCTTTTTTGACGTCTTCTGCATGTCTGATATAGACGTTCATTGAACCTCCGTACAAGGATAAAAAATGATGCTACAATCTTTTGTTGTGTTCCCATCATTTACTGACAACTGCTTCTCAAACCTCGGGGAGTTTTTAACGCAGGATTCACAAAATGCTTGGTCTTAAAATATGGATCAATGATATTTAAATTCCCCTCATGTTTTGTTTCAGTACAGTCCAGATGCAAAGACCAAAGTCATCAGAATCCATCTGGTGTCCATAAAGAGTGACAAATTGCAACAAATTATGCGTTTTAGTCCAAGCACCCCCCCCCCAGTTTGGAAACCCCTGCTGTATGCAGTTCATTTCAGAATAAAGAGATTAATTAACAACTTTGATGTGAATATGAATATGAACTCTATAACAGTTGCACTTGCTGTTATATCTCCAACAGCATAGTGCATTTTAATGAAATTATTCAGTCATCAAGAACAATCAACCGTTACAAAAATGATTAATGTAAGAGTGTGTGCATTACATTCACTTGTTGTGTTCGTCTGAATGCACAGATGGTATCCTCCAGAACCGAGCTGTGTGTCCATGAAGAGTGACGTGTCAATGGAGCATCCACGTAACTTTAGTGGACACACTGATCCTAGGTCTAGGTAAACACTTCACTAAACACTTAACACAAAAATGATTAATGTAAGAGTGTGTGCATTACATTCACTTGTTGTGTTCGTCTGAATGCACAGATGGGATCCTCCAGAACCGAGCTGTGTGTCCATGAAGAGTGACGTGTCAATGGAGCATCCACGTAACTTTAGTGGACACACTGATCCTAGGTCTAGGTAAACACTTCACTAAACACTTGTTGATTCTTCATGAGGTCTGTGATGAAATTCAAAATGATTATTTTATCTTGGACATTTTGAAATGCCAGGAATTTAATTTCGGAAGCAAACCCAGCAGGCACAAGATGTAGACTCCGTCGGACAGACGTCATATTTTGGTTGAAAATGAAAATTGGGTTGACGTTTAAATCTTAACTTTTTTGACATTGAGCTTCAATGTTGGACAGATGTCGAATTTAAAGCTGCAGTCCGTAACTTTTTTTAGTTAAAAATGATCCAAAATCAATTTTTGAGCAAGTACGTATCCAGCCAGTGTTCAAAACTATCTCATTATCTTAGCGCGATTCACAACAGTAAGCTTGTAATAATGTTTTATAATAAGAGCGACATGGTGGATTTCCATGGGAAATTCGAGCATGCAGCAGTTTGTTTGTGCGTCATTACATCACGTCCGTAAACAAAGGAAGGAGTCCCGTCGAGAGGCTAGTCGGTTTTATCATGTGAGGATGCTGCTTGTAGCGAATCATTTATAGCCTTTTCTCACAGCAGCTGCAATAATTAAACTTATTTTGATGGTGGATTGTAATTCAGAAAGATCCAAATGACAATCATCAGTGACAACTAGAGATTCACCTGTAGTCAAAAAGCAGAAGACTTCGGACTGTGGAGTGGCTACAGAAATTGAAATCTACAGGTAATGCTAATATACACTAAATACACAGTCATACAATGCTGATGTTGTTAACAATAACAATTTGAGAACAATATAACGGTAATAATAATTTGCACGGTTTGGCATGATCCAAGCTAAGCGATCGTTAGATTTAATCATCATTAGCAGCGCGATTTATTGTAATGCTTTTTTTCTCAGTTGGTCAGAACAAAAGTGGCAGACATGTTACTTACTTGTTCAGATGATATTTTCCAGTGAAAATTCTTATATTAGTCATACTTTCAAGACGTAGAATCTGTGATTCTGAAGTTCAGTATCCACACCGGTGCGGTGACTGACAGCAAGCATTAGATTCATCCGCGCTGACGAGCTGTACCGATGCACAATGCACGTACAGATGACTGTTCCGCATATGACTGCAATTGCAGGTTTCAAACAAGAGATGGCGAGAAAGAGGAAAAATCGTGGACTGCAGCTTTAAGTTGGAATAAACACACACTCACAAAAAGGTAAAATGATGAAATTCATGGCAGTAAGGAAATAACGCTTGAAGACCATTACAACTAACTTCAGCCACAGCCTTAGATGAAATCAACTGAAGATAAAAGACATTAAATCTCTCAAGATCTGATTAAACAACTCGATAACAAGATAAATGTCTAAATGACTTAAACAACCAGATTGACTTTATTTCTGTCAGACGTCTACTGATGCTCTTATTGAGACTTGACAGAGTTTGAATGTTAAGGGTCATGAAACCCAAAACACTTTTTTTGAGATGTAAACAGATATGTATAGGCTGCACATTGAAACACTAAAGGTACTCATTAATGTTATTCATAAGTGAAAAATAGTTATTTTTGCATTTTTCAGAGCGATTTCTGTCTTCCTGTTTGAAAAGCTGACCCTTGTGAAAAAAAAGTGCACTTTAGTATACTTTTATAAAGTGTACTTATTGCACAAATAATATACTTTAAAAGAGCACACTTAAGTGTGAATTAAATGTAATGTTTTCATCGCTTAAGTGCATTCTATTTGTAATTAATTTCAAATATATCACAGATTAAGTTCATATTAAATGCAATAAGTTGAACTTTTGAGTGATTTTTTTGAACAACTTAAGTGGGACTTTAATACAACTTTATGATAACCTTTGTAATTGCTTCTAGTATCTTTAAAATATAGTTGAAGTGCACTGCCCAATCTACTAACTAGCAATTAATGTGAACTAAAATATATTTTAATATCAGTTATCAATACACTTAAGTGTGAATTAAATGTAATGTTTCAGCCGCTTAAGTGCATTCTATTTGTGATTAATTTTAAATATATCACAGATTAAGTTCATATTAAATGCAATAAGTTGAACTTCTGAGTGATTTTTTTAAAGCACTTAAGTAGGACTTTAATACAATTTTTTATGTACTTTGAAATATGGTAAAAGTGTACTTCCGAATGTATTGACAAGCAATTAATGTGAACTTAAATATACTTTAATGTAATTTACATGTAACTATTATATAATTCAATACATTTGTAATTACATTATTTGTTATTACATATAATAATGAAGTTACAATTAGTATATTTCAAAATATTACAATCAACACAAATGCAAATTGAAACCCTCTACATTTACTGACAAAATAATCTTTAAAACAAATACACAAAAACCTTTCTGTTGATGCACAAGAAAATCCCAAGAAACACTATACACAATTACAACACTTTAACTCTCATTTAGAAAGAGTCTGGAGGACAGTGAGGCTTATATGCACTATAATTTTCTCCCTCACATACAAAGGTACCTAAAACCTACCCATCATAAACTTTCTGCATTTTTACATTTTCAGATAAAATCATTCTGTATGATGTATAAGATGATAAATAAGATAACACCCATGAATTAATACAAACAAAATGTAAAGAAAAGAAAAGATTCAAAACTTTGGGTAACACTGTACAATAATTTTCTATTAGTTAACTACTTGCACTGTATCTCTAATAACAAATCTGTACTGATCCTACAAAATAAATATATATAACTCCAGATAAGCACAAAAATATTACATAGTCATTTAAAATTATTTAAAAAGTCAAAGTTCAATTAAAATATTATATTTTCAGCAGCCAAATTCTTTGAACACGCCCACACACGTGACACATTCATATATAAGAAATTATTATAATGCAATCATAAACAAATTACAGAAAACATGATTAATTCACCTCCATATTGCAATTAAACTAAACAAGTTACACTCTTAATGGCAATAAGAACTGCTATGTTACGGTGAAAAAATAAAAATAAAGGGAGCATATATCAAGATACTTACTTGCTTCTTTATTTGTAGTACATAACGTCTCATCTGTAGTCATCCAAACATGCGCTCCTTTGTTTTCCCCTTTGATCAGCAAAGTTGCCTCGCACATCGCAATCACAGAAAGATGGCTGAAAGTGCATTTTTCAAACTCTGGTGAAGTAGTGCGCCATCATGATGTAGTATTTTGGCGCGTGCGCATTAAACAAAAAGTTTATAGGCTATAATCATAGGCTATAATACGTGCATGATTAAATTTCTGTTCAAGTTGAAGTTTTTCTAATTCATTGTTGTAGTTAGACTGTAAGTTTACAGAACTTGACTCATTCACCTAATTAAAAGTCAATTATTTTATAGTTTAGTCTGATTAAAATTAAATGTATTTTAACTGAATATGAATTCAAATTAATTTCTATGTTAAACGTTCGCTTGCAATTAATGCAATTAAATATGTTTAATCAACTTAGAACAACAATGATATTAAAAGTGTTATACACATATGTAAAGTACAGCACTATTGCATTAAGTATCACAAATATAGCACTCCATAAAAAACATTTTATGTCAAATATTATGTAGAAAACTGACACTAGTCGACTTTAGAGCAGGAGCTGGTGATAAAAATTTCAACAATAAATTGTACTGGATTATACTGTATAAGCAAGTGTATTGAAATTCAAAAGAAAAATAAATTTCAAGTGTATTAATGCACACAGTATATATTAAAGACTAAGCACATTTAAAATACATTAACAAGTGTCATTTTGGACAACACACTTAAGTTGAAATTAAAATAAATTATTTTTCATGTGCTTTAGTGTAGCGAATTAACTCAAAGGGGAAATAATAATTATTAATAACTCAATATGATCTATTAATTATGATTAATTATGAATATGTAAATCTGTTAATCAGATTTTACTGGATATAGCTACATTAATCTTAATATTACAATCAATTAACCTGTTGTCCAGGGAACACTTAGTGTTGATTGTTTAACAATTCTAAGAAATGTTCATTTCCAGGTTATGGAAAAATAACATTCTTATCGCACCGTGCTACTTAGAGCATAGGTTCGGGGTCTATATCACTTAAGAGGCAATTCATTAGCAGATGGAGTCAGAACCAAACATGTATTGTGCACAATCTTTATTAACTAACTCACAAACACATAACTAAACTAACAAACAAACACATAACATAACATAACATAACATACACAAAGGGTCACGCACATATGTAGGTCAGAATGAGTATTGATGGAGTTGAACCGGAAGAGATACTGTTACTAGAGCTATAGGAAAAACTCAAAGACCATCTGGAAAGGACTCATCAGTTTCTTTTAGCAATAGCAAAAGTAAGTCTTACAAATCAATACTAAATCGCTGTTTAGCATTAAAATGTACGATACTTGCAAGATGCCTTTAGGCTGAGGAGCGTCGGATCTGCAGGTTGAGGAGAAATCTTGAGGTTATCGTCTGAAGTTGTTGCCAGTCTGTTGGGTGATGAGCACATGGCTGGGTGTTGTAGGCCGGGGGCCTACCGACCTTGGGGGCCGGGCCTAGAGAGGCCGGCCACAAGGAGACCCGTTCGGTCGTCCAGAAGCAAGGAAGAAGAGAGGGAGTGGCACTGTTCGCTGGTTTTTAACCTCTGGTCAAAGTCCAACCTCTTAGGAATGATGGGGGCCAATGAAGATGTTGTATTTCCGGGTGACACACACCCCCTTGTCAGGGCTTTTATGACCAAGTAAGATTAAACTGGCTGAGCTTTGAAGAAGAACTATTAAAGCTTCTTGTAATACTTATGTCTTGTGCAGGTATGGACATACCGCATACACAAGCATTTAAATATGCTCGATACGAACGCATAGACACCAAACATGGCATAATTGAAGTTACCTTGCAGGTCATAACATTTAAAAATAATAAAACATGTAAATACAATGAGTACAGTACAACAATAGTAATAATGGATACCATTTCCTGGGACTATGTATGTAGAGAATAGTCTGTCTATAAATTAATGCAGTAACGTGTGTGTTCTGTGTATAATTGTGTCTGATTTGTCTCAATCGTTACATAGTATATAAGTCAATACATCAGAATAAGTTTACTTATTTAAAACACTATAAAGTCATAATTAAGTAAAATTTAGTGAATTTTAAAAAGTGCTCTTAAGCATGTTTAGAATATTGTCATGAAAGTGTGCTTAAGTAAAGTTAATTAGACATTATTACAAAGTGCATTTTTAAAAAAGTCTTAATAAATATTGTCATTAAAGTGTACTTTCTGTAAGTAAAACTTAATTAGACATTATTACCAAGTGCATTTTTAAAAAGTGCACTCAAGCGTATTAATAAATATTGTCATTAAAGTTACTTTCTTAAGTACAACTTAAGTCATTACAGTGAATTTTTAAAAAGTGCACTTAAGCATGTTATAAATTGTCATTAAAGGTATTCTTTAAGTACAAATTAATTTGACATTCTTAAAAAGTGCAAGCGTCATTAAAGTGTAAGACATTATTACAAAGTGAATTTTAAAAAGTGCAATTTGTTAATAAATATTGTCATTAAAGTGTACTTCTTTAAGTACAAATTAATTAGACATTATTACCAAGTGCATTTTTAAAAAGTGCACTCAAGTGTATTAATAAATATTGTCATTAAAGTGTACTTCTTTAAGTACAATTAATAAGTCATTATTACAAGTGAATTTTAAAAAGTGCACTCATGTTATAAATATTGTCATTAAAGTGTACTTTCTTTAAGTACAAATTAATTAGACATTATTCCAAGTGCATTTTTAAAAAGTGCACTAAGTGTATTAATAATATTGTCATTAAAGTGTACTTTCTTTAAGTAGAACTTAATTAGACATTATTACAAAGTGCATTTTAAAAATGCACTTAAGGTGTTAATAAATATTGTCATTAAGTGTACTTTCTTTAAGTAGAACTTAATTAGACATTATTACAAAGTGCATTTTTAAAATGCACTTAAGCGTGTTAAAAATATGTCATTAAAGTGTACTTTCTTTAAGTAGAACTTAATTAGACATTATTACAAAGTGCATTTTTAAAAAGTGCACATAAGCGTTAATAAATATTGTCATTAAAGTGTACTTTCTTTAAGTAGAACTTAATTAGACATTATTACAAAGTGCATTTTTAAAAAGTGCACTTAAGCGTGTTAGTAAATATTGTCATTAAAGTGTACTTTCTTTAAGTAGAACTTAATTAGACATTATTACAAAGTGCATTTTTAAAAAGTGCACTTAAGCGTGTTAGTAAATATTGTCATTAAAGTGTACTTTCTTTAAGTAGAACTAATTAGGTGCATTTTTACTTAAGCGTGTAATAATATGGTCATTAAAGTGTACTTTCTTTAAGTAGAACTTAATTAGTAGGGGTGTGACGAGATCTCGTGGCACGAGATCTCGCGAGACTAATATGTGACGAGATTTCTCGTCGAGGCGAAAAGTAGTCTCGTGATGTTGTTGCCATGACAGAGTGTTAGGATGATTAGGAAAGAATATGCCACCGCTTTGTTTACATTACGCATCCACTGTCGTTTTGCTTTGAATTTAAATAAAAAACATTTAATTCAGTTGGATAACGGTCGCCACCACTCCATATTTACAGAGTTACGCGCGATCGCTAAAAGTGAAGTAAACGCGAGCGGCATTCAAACGCGATGTCAATACCCCGCATTTTGAAAGCGGCTCCCTGATGAATGCAAATATCTCTCAATATGAAAGCTATTTTAGGCTGGGCAGCGTAGTTGTAACCAGCTCTTAGCTCTGTATCAAAGAAAAAATTGGTTATTTGCACTTTGGTTGCACTTATTGTAAAGTGTTACCATAAAAAATGAATAACTGTACAGTTTTCTCTTAATCTTATTAAGCACAAACAGTAAGGTTTCATTTGTTAACATTAGTTAATGCACTGTGAACTATCATGAACTAACAATGAATGACTATTAACTACATAAACAAAGATTAATAAATACTGTAGCACATGTATTGCTCATGTTAGTTGATGTTGGTTAATTAATGTTATAAATGAGACCTTATTGTAAAGTGTTACCATTTTTATTTATACTGTTTTTATGATCAGTTTGGGGAAAGGAGTTCAGTTAGGAGGTCAGAAGTTGTAGAAGCTCATAAATCATGTACAGTAGGTCTGAAGAGACTGAAATCATACAGAAGAGAAGTCAGTCAGTTGAGTTAGTGGCAAAACATTTTACAGTACTTGAGATAAAGTGCATTTTTAAAAAGTGCACTCGCGTGTTAATAATATTGTCATTAAAGTGTACTTAAGTAAATTAATTAGACATTATTACAAGTGCATTTTAAAAAGTGCACTTAAGCGTGTTAATAATATTGTCATTAAAGTGTACTTGTTTAAGTAGACTTAATTAGACATTATTACAAAGTGCATTTTAAAAAGTGCACTTAAGCGTGTTAGTAAATATTGTCATCTAAGTGTACTTTCTTTGTAGAACTTAGACATTATTACAAAGTGCATTTTAAATGTGCACTAAGCGTGTTAATAAATTTGTCATTAAAGTGTACTTTCTTAAGTAGAACTTAATTAGACATTATTACAAAGTGCATTTTTAAAAAGTGCACTTAGCGTGTTAATAAATATTGTCATTAAAGTATATTCTATTTAAGTACATTAAGTGGCCTTTAATTTTAATTATATTATATTATCTGCAAGTGCACTTTTTAAAAAGTATACTTTAAGATTTTAAGTACACACAAAGTACACTTTCAATACAATTAAATGCACTTCTTTTTCACAAGGGGAGTCGGAGCAACGTCACAAAATCTGACGTCATCATGTATTTTCGAACATGCTGACGTAGATTCTCGACATATATATTCATGACATAAAGCTCATTCAGTCCAATCACTGCACTGTAGTATGCTTACGATTATAATTGCAGTATTATGCATGAGGAAGTATCTCTTCTCTCACACCTCGGTCTGTTGTCATTCAGAGACATGTCGTTGGTGTTCGTTTCCTCAGTGCCACAACACAATGTGTTTTCCTGCGACGTGACCAGAGCAGAGGTTTGTGTGCATGTGGATTGTTTTGCTGTAATCTACCAACACAAATGGAAAATATGTTCGCGTGAGATCACATTACAGCGGAGAATTCAAATGTCACAAAAGTGCTGTTCATTCACCTCTGCCTGCTCTAGCTGCATTCAAACATGCGAGCCGTAGGCTGTTTACCTCAGCACAGCACGTGTGTTGTTTGTATTTTGCTTGCGATGCGGTCAGAACTGGAGTTTGAATACGAACACATGAAAAATACGATTGTTTTTATGATATACAGGCAGAGCGCACATATGCTCGGTTTCAGCGCAGAGCTCCGCGATGAGTTTAATAACACTAGCCACGTGGCGCATAGCTCATACAGAATAAAGTATCCGTGTTTAAAGTTTTTATTTCACACATTCTCCTGCACCAAACATTAACCAGCACGGTGTAGTTATGCACACATATTTCATCAAGTCTTCTTCAAATGAATTATATGTGCAAACTGGACACTGATACAGTGGTGTAGCCTATCTGAACGTGACGACACGATTATTCTAACAGACTGATTTTGAGACTGCAGTGCTCGTAAATGTAATCAAAGTAGCTATTATTAGCCCTATTAAATATTCTTTCACATTTCTCCCTTGTGCTTGGGAGTTTGTCGTCATATTCTCTGTGCTCATATATTAATATCATTATTCTGTATTATGAGTGTGTTGTATGTCTGTGCTTCATTGGTTCTCTCCCCTCTTCCCCCCCTCTACACTCCCACTTTTCCAGAGCTTTACAAACCCATTTTCACAGACTTTTTGAAACTCACAGGTGTGAACGACCAGGGTAAAACAGGGGGGTTTCATGACCCTTTAATGTTCAGTAGAAAATGTTTCGTTTGAAGTCACCATAATTGTTTGCTTCCGTTGTGCAGTTTGACTCTTGACTTTTCAACATTAGCCCAAGCACCCCCCAGTTTGGAAACCCCTGCTGTATGCAGTTCATTTCAGAATGAAGAGATTAAATAACAACTTTGATGTGAATATGAATATGAACTCTATAACAGTTGCACTTGCTGTTATATCTCCAACAGCATAGTGCATTTTAATGAAATTATTCAGTCATCAAGAACAATCAACCGTTACAAAAATGATTAATGTAAGAGTGTGTGGATTACATTCACTTGTTGTGTTCATCTGAATGCACAGATGGGATCCTCCAGAACTGTGTGTCCATGAAGTGAGTGTTCCACGTAACTTTAGTGGACACACGATCCTAGGTCTAGGTAAACACTTCTAAACACTTAACAAAAATGATATGTAAGAGTGTGTGCATTACATTCACTTGTTGTGTTCGTCTGAATGCACAGATGGGATCCTCCAGAACGAGCTGTGTGTCCATGAAGAGTGACGTGTCAATGGAGCATCCACGTAACTTAGTGGACACACTGATCCTAGGTCTAGGTAACACTTCACTAAACACTTAACACAAAAATGATTAATGTAAGAGTGTGTGCATTACATTCACTTGTTGTGTTCGTCTGAATGCACAGATGGGATCCTCCAGAACCGAGCTGTGTGTCCATGAAGAGTGACGTGTCAATGGAGCATCCACGTAACTTTAGTGGACACACTGATCCTAGGTCTAGGTAAACACTTCACTAAACAATTAACACAAAAATGATTAATGTAAGAGTGTGTGCATTACATTCACTTGTTGTGTTCGTCGAATGCACAGATGGGATCCTCCAGAACCGAGCTGTGTGTCCATGAAGAGTGACGTGTCAATGGAGCATCCACGTAATTTAGTGGACACACTGATCCTAGGTCTAGGTAAACACTTCACTAAACACTTAAGACAAAAATGATTAATGTAAGAGTGTGTGCATTACATTCACTTGTTGTGTTCGTCTGAATGCACAGATGGGATCCTCCAGAACCGAGCTGTGTGTCCATGAAGAGTGACGTGTCAATGGAGCATCCACGTAACTTTAGTGGACACACTGATCCTAGGTCTAGGTAAACAATTCACTAAACATTTGTTGATTCTTCATGAGGTCTGTGATGAAATTCAAAATGATTATTTTATCTTGGACATTTTGAAATGCCAGGAACTTAATTTCGGAAGCAAACCCAGCAGGCACAAGATGTAGACTCCGTCGAACAGACGTCATATTTTGGTTGAAAATGAAAATTGGGTTGACATTTAAATCTTAAATTTTTTTTGACATTGAGCTTCAATGTTGGACAAATGTCAAATTTAAGTTGGAATAAACACACACACACAAAAAAAAAGGTAAAAATGATGAAATTCATGGCAGTAAGGAAATAACGCTTGAAGACCATTACAACTAACTTCAGCCACAGCCTTAGATGAAATCAACTGAAGATAAAAGACATTAAATCTCTCAAGATCTGATTAAACAACTCGATAACAAGATAAATGTCTAAATGACTTAAACAACCAGATTGACTTTATTTCTGTCAGATGTCTACTGATGCTCTTATTGAGACTTAACAGAGTTTGAATGTTAATGTTCAGTAGAAAATGTTTTGTTTGAAGTCACCATAATTGTTTGCTTCCGTTGTGCAGTTTGACTCTTGACTTTTCAACATTAGCCCAAGCACCCCCCAGTTTGTAAATCCCTGCTGTATGCAGTTCATTTCAGAATGAAGAGATTAATTAACAACTCTGATGTGAATATGAACTCTAACAGTTACACTTGCTGTTATATCTCCAACAGCATAGTGCATTTTAATGAAATTATTCAGTCATCAAGAACAATCAACCGTTACAAAAAATGATTAATGTAAGAGTGTGTGCATTACATTCACTTGTTGTGTTCGTCTGAATGTACAGATTTAATGACCTAACAAATTTTTGAGATGAGATCTGGGATGAGATCTGTGAATCAGTATAAATAAAGATGATTAAGACAGCATCAATAAATACCCAACAGATTATCCTCAGAATTTCTCTTGGCTCCTTTTATCCATAACAACTGTGTCTTATAAACACAGTTACAGCAGCCAGAGAGAAATTAAAGGTGCCCTAGAACATTCTTTCACAAGATGTAATATAAGTCTAAGGTGTCCCCTGAATGTGTCTGTGAAGTTTCAGCTCAAAATACCCCATAGATTTTTTTAAATTCATTTTTTAACTGCCTATTTTGGGGCATCATTAACTATGCACCGATTCAGGCTGCAGCCCCTTTAAATCTCGCGCTCCCTGCCCCCTGAGCTCTCGACTATAATACAGTGCATTTACAAAGTTCACACAGCTAATATAACCCTCAAATGGATCTTTACAAGATGTTCGTCATGCATACTGCATGCATGCTTCAGATCATGTGAGTATAGTATTTATTTGGATGTTTACATTTGATTCTGAATGAGTTTGAGGCTGTGCTCCGTGGCTAAAGCTAACATTACACACTGTTGGAGAGATTTATAAAGAGTGAAGATGTGTTTATACAGACTGCAAGTGTTTAAAAATGACAATAACGACAGTCTTGTCTCCGTGAATACAGTAAGAAACGATGGTAACTTAACAGTACATTAGCAACATGCTAACGAAACATTTATAAAGACAATTTACAAATATCACTAAAAATATGATATCATGGATCATGTCAGTTATTATCGCTCCATCTGCCATTTTTCGCTATTGTTCTTGCTTGCTTACCTAGTCTGATGATTCAGCTGTGCACAGATCCAGACGTTAATACTGGCTGCCCTTGTCTAATGCCTTGAATGGGCTGACATATGAAATATTGTGGGCGTACATATAATGATCCCGACTGTTACGTAACAGTCGGTTATGTTGAGATTCGCCTGTTTTTCGGAGGTCTTTTAAACAAATGAGATTTATATAAGAAGGAGGAAACAACGGTATTTGAGACTCACTGTATGTCATTTCCATGTACTGAACTCTCGTTATTTAACTATGCCAAGGTAAATTCAATTTTTGATTCTAGGGCACCTTTTATGTTAAAAGTCATGGGTCAAACACTGATTCTAATATAAAATTATATTATTTTTAAAAAATCATCAATATTTAAACCTCTGTTAATTCTCAATAAGATCACCTTTTTCCAAGTGCAGCAAGATGAAAAATTCTCAAATTTTCAGAATGCCGTAAGGGCATTGCAGGTCATGTAACCAACTGGTCAGCTTCAGCAGGTCATGTAACCAACTGGTCAGCTTCAGCAGGTCATGTAACCAACTGGTCAGCTTCAGCCTTTCAGCAACAACACGAAAGCTCAGCCACACAGCAAAATCCCCAGTGTTAAATTAACACCTAAACATCTAAACATCTGTTAATTCTCAATAAGAAATTTTGTAGATGTATGACAGAATTAAACAAAACTGGTTAATAACAAGCGTAATAATGTTTAATGGCTGGAAGGCAAGGCAGGTTTATTTATATAGCACATTTCATACACAATGGCAATTCAGAGTGCTTTACATGAAAAGGAAACAAATACATAAGAATAAATATAGAATGAACAGGAAAAAAATATATGAGCCCTAATTGCCTGAATCACTAAGTTCGGGGTTCCCCTATCTGATGTGGCAGAGACAGAATCAGGTTCACGGTGTCACTGAATCTGGTGTCAACTGATCAGCCTACGAAGTCTGTTATAGTTGTCGTGTCTCTCTCTTTTTCTCTTACTGTTGTTTCACTTTCCTTCAATGATTCTGCTTGTTAGCATCAGGTGTCACTACTAATGGACAATCATCAGTCAATCACTTAATTATCTCAACTTTAACTGCTTCAGTGTTACTTTTTTACTTTTAACACGTTGTAGTGTGGACACATGTACACTTTGGGGTGTTAATTTAACACTGGGGATTTCGCTGTGCAAGAAAGACGATCAGATGATCACAGCTATTCAGCTAATACAATGGCTGGAAATGCATTTATCCTTTGTTGAAACTTCCTCTTCTTCATGGACATGATTCATGATTGCTTAGCAACGACAGACACCATGGCATGCGAGCGCTTTGGAAAGAGAGAGAAAGCAAAGTGGCCGCGTTTTCCACACTGTTTTAGACGCAACATGTGAACAGCCCCTAAGTATACTCAATTAATTACATTTTAATGTAAATATTAGGGGTGACCCTGAATAGTCGACGATTCGAATCTTCGATAGGAGGAGCCTGATTCGACTACCAATCTCACAGTCGAATCGTCGCAGAGGTGTTATGAGATGAGATATGGGTGCGCTCAATATCTGATTTTACATAGACATACTGGTTCTTTCCCAATAGGTTAATATACAGCCTATTATATTAATACTATAAATAAAAATGTGAAAAGAAGAAGCTTTTAATAAATATTTTTTAATGTGCGTGAATAAATCCAACCTGTGACCGATTTAAGTTTCACTTCCATGATCCGTGACCGGCAGATGAGCATCTTCACGGCAGGGATTAAATCTTCAACAGTGTCTGGGATAAAGTGTACAATTGGATGCACTTTGAAATGGTAAAAGATGATCAAAAAAACGAATGATGCAAGTTGTGCCAACAGCTCATGTCCTAGAACTCAACAACGACAAACACTGCGGCGCGCTTCTGCCGGCCAACGAGCTGACTATAGCGCGCTATTTGAAAAGACTCAAACGGACACAGGCAGATGGCGTGAAAGACTGGATTTTTGTCTCTCAATCAGGTAGGGTAGCTACAAGTGATTTCAAACTATTTCAGCCGGATGTAATTTGATTTTTGGATGCTGTGAATGTTTAGCTAAAAAGACTGCCACTCTAGTTTAGCGTTTATTGTCTCTGCAGTTAAGACAAAGTTGACAATTCTAGCTATACTTTCGTTATTTTAATAATTTATTTAATTTTAATTTATTTATTGATCACTCTGGGTTATCTAATTTAACTATTTATGGCTTGTGTTTTGAATATATGTTCCCCTGCACTTCAGGCATTTTGCAGTTTGACTTTGCAGTTTAATTTTTAATTTTTTTAAATAGGCTATTTTCATTTATTAGAACGGTATATTCTGTTCTAATTCAATTCTGTAAATTAATGTTTGATAAATTATCATTTTTTTTATTATTAAATTATTTTTTTATTTTTTTTTATTTTTATTTTTATTTTTTTGGTGCATCAATGTTGCGCTGTAGATTAGTTAAAGCTTGCACAGGCAATTTAGCCGATGTAATTTGATTTTCCGACATATGAAATGTATATCTATCTGCAGTGTGGCCTTTCTGCAGTTATAATATATATAGGCCTATTTTAAAGTTTATTGATCCAAAATGTTTTTATTCATTTTCTTCTATATCTTTGAGAGTGTTCTGTACATCGTGGCTGTGAATGTTTATCCACATTGGCTTTCATTTGTTTAAAAAAGATAAAATCATTGTCATTGTCACTTGACAGGCAGTTTGGTCGGTTTATTAGAAAGATGTTTCTCTGTGCTGTGTGTGAAAGAAAATAAAAGTTGTCTTAAGCCACGGGTAGACTATAGCCAGGCCTTACTTCATTTTCCGTGTCCCGCTCCATCTCGTGCACAGTTCAGCATGCACGAACCTTTCAAAGTCCATGCGCACTCTCTAGCAGACTGCTGTTTTTCTAGTGAAACCCCCCCCCCCCCCCCCCTTTATGATTCATCAGTCGAATATAGGCAATCAGATTCGACTATGTAAATCCGTAGTCGAGGACACCCCTACTAAATATATTGTAAATATAATTTTTAATATAGCAGTTCTGTATGTATTCATTAAATTATAATATGTAACACAATATTTTAACGCAATGTATTATTTATTTACACCATATAACATTGATCATAAATATATGGAAATATATTTTCGTTCCATAAGCAAAAGAGAATGTGATTTACATTAACTTGTGTTCAACTTCAATGCACAGACCAGACCTGCCAGAATCCAGCTGCCAGAATCCTCCACTTAAGCTTGGACACACTGATCATGGGTTTAGGTAAGTAAGTGCTAAACATTTATTGATTATATTTATTGATTTATATTTACATTTATTCATTTGACACACCTTTATAAAAGACTTACGCAGCAGGATCCTGATACAATACAAGTATATTATTTATTTAACAATTTTTTTATCTTATGTAGTGGCCCTCAACATGTCGAAGCCCTCAAGACATTCAGATCAAATCTGAGGAAGAAGTTTCAGTGTCTGTATGAGGGAATAGCAAAACATGGAAACCCAGCACTGCTGAATGAGATCTACACAGAGCTCTTCATAACAGAGAGTGATGTGGAGAGATCAATAATGAGCATGAGGTGAGACAGATTGAGACTCACACCAGCAGAGCAGCAACAGAGGACACACCAATCAAATGTAATGACATCTTCAGACCTTTACCTGGACAAGACAAACCCATCAGAACTGTGCTGACAATGGGAGTCGCTGGCATCGGAAAAACAGTCTCTGTGCAGAAGTTCATCCTGGACTGGGCTGAAGGGAAAGAGAATCAGGACATCCACCTCATATTTCCACTTCCTTTCAGAGAGCTCAACTTGATGAAGGACAAAATACTCAGTCTTTCAGAACTTCTTCATGTATTTTTCCCTGAAACAAAAGAAATGAAACCATTCAGTGGTGAATATAAAGTTGTCTTTGTTTTTGATGGTCTGGATGAGTGTCGTCTGTCTCTGGACTTCAGTATGAAACTGTGTAATATTTCTGAATCAGCCTCAGTGGATGTGCTGCTGACGAACCTCATTGCAGGGAATCTGCTTCCCTCTGCTCTCATCTGGATCACCTCCAGACCCGCAGCAGCTGATCTCGTCCCGTCTGAGTGTGTCCATCGAGTGACAGAGGTACGAGGCTTCAATGATCCACAGAAGGAGGAATACTTCAGGAAGAGAATCAGGGATCAGAGTCTGGCTAATAAAATCATCACACACCTAAAGTCTTCAAGGAGCCTCTTCATCATGTGTCATATCCCAGTGTTCTGCTGGATCTCAGCCACTGTCTAGAGAAGATGTTGAGCGAAGCAGAGGTGGAGGATTCCCAAGACTTCACTCAAATGTACACACACTTCCTGATCAATTCAGGACCAACATCAAACTGAGAGGACTATGAGAATAAAGTGAAAGATGAAGCACATGATCCTCAAACTGGGGAAACTGGCGTTTCAGCAGCTTGTGAAAAGAAACCTGATCTTCTATGAGGAAGACCTGAGAGAGTGTGGCATTGATGAGACAGAAGCATCAGTGTACTCAGGATTGTGCACTCAGATCTTCAGAGAGGAGTTGGGTTTGTATCAGGGGAAAGTCTTCTGTTTTGTTCATATGAGCATTCAGGGAGCATCTGGCAGTCTTCATGTGCTGCTTTCATTTCTGCTGTACAAGAGGGATGTGCTAAATGAAACCTAAGCTCAAAACATTCACATGAGTTCACATGTCACACAATATCTGACCTGCATCAGAGAGCCGTAGACAAGGCTCTGCAGAGTAAGAATGGACATCTGGATCTTTTCCTGCGGTTTCTTCTGGGTCTCTCCCTGAAGTCCAATCAGGCGCTCCTGAAAACCCTTCTGACACATGTTAGCAACATCTCGTACAGTAAAGAGAAAACGATGAATACATTAAAACGAGAATAAGACTGAATCCCTCACCAGAGAAAATCCATCAATCTGTTCATCTTTAAATGAACTGGGTGATCAGTCTCTTGTAAATGAAATCCAGGAGTGTCTCAGATATGGAAGTCTTCAAGCACCAGATTGTCTCATCACAGTGGTCAGCTGTTGTCTTTGTTTTATTAACCTCCAAGTGTTTGGATGAGTTGATTTGAGTAAATACATAAGCAGAGACAATGACCAAAACCAGATGTCACCAGATGAATTACTTCAGAGATCTTGCCTGTAGTTGAAGCCTCCAGATCAGCAGTGTAAGTCTGAGATCAATCATCAGATGTGTGGGTGTGTTGTAGTGTGTGCTTTTCTTTCTTGTTGTCAATGTAATATTAATTGGACAGATTTTAAAACTAAAGACACACTGGATCAGTTGACAAAAAAATCGACAAAAGGGATTAAATTATATTTTTTAGTTGTAATTTACATTAACACCCATAAAGCAAAGTAAACAAAGTAATAAAAACATTAAAACCCACACAGATTTAGTTACTGAATATCTCAGTTTGTCCTGTGATTGTGTAGTTTCTGCCTGAAATGAGAGATTGTGTCGTTGTTTTGCAGGTGAGTCAGTGTAATATCACAGCTGAAGGTTTGTGCTGCTCTGGCTTCAGCTCTGAGATCACAACTCACACCTCAGAGAACTGAATCTGATTGGGAATAAAATAGGAGGTGAAGGTCTGATGCTGCTCATATGATGGACTGAAGGATCCTCACTGTAAACTGGAGAAACTGAGGTAAGATTCATAAATTAATCTTAAGGTAAACAAGAATAATGTATTTAACCCTTTAATTCCTATGTATAATATTTGATCTAAATTATCAACATGATCAAAAATCTGTTGCACACAATCTACTACCCAGCTAACGAATTTGTGTTATAAGAACGTTCTCTAAATATTCAGTGTTGGCTCTGGGAACATTAAAAACGTCCAGTTTTCTTGATGTTACAGGAACGTTTTTATTGTATAACGTTCCTCAAACGTTTCTTTAAACTTAATTTTGATCTAAAATTAACATTATAGGAATGTTGATTTGTAACATTCCAAGAACATGAAAATGTTCAGTTTCTTAATGTTAGTAGAATGTTATTTAAAGGTTAGTATGATGTTCCTGAAACATTCTTTTAATCATTCAAACACCTGCTTGTGAACAAGCACTGAAAGAAAGAGAAATAAGAACACAAACTACAACTTCTTCAGCCACAGCCTTAGATGAACTGAGATAAAAGACATTAAATCTCTGAAGATATGATTAAACAACTCCAAAACAGCATTACCAGCTTCACTTATTACTAACCAGACTGACTTTATTCTGTCACACGTCTACAGAAGTTCTTATGAGAATAACAGAAGTTTAGATGTTTGTTTGAGGTCACCATCATGGAGATCAGTGTTGTTTAGTTGAGCTCTTGAGCCTTGACTTTGTTGAGTTGCTGTTTATCAGCAATGCAGGTGTTTTTTAGAAAACATTTTTGCATTGATAAAGCAGATCAACATGTCTTACAACATGTTTTAATAACAGAAAAATGACTGCAGTAAAGTGGTTTAAAATACTTTTTTTCCCTGTAATTTCTGATTTGAGAAAATGCTATTGAGAAAAATAAAACTAAAACTAATGTGAAAAAGAACATTTGTAACATCGTTGTGATATTCAGATGCTGAATTTGATGTGAGTGTATAAATAACACTGTCATTGTTAACTTCTTGTTTAAAACATTGTTTTGTGTCATTTATACACTCACAGACATCAACATTCAGCATATGAAACACAACAATGGTGACATGCTTCAAAACACATTCATGGTTCCCAGCATGCATTGTGGCATGAATAAATTATGCAGCTGATTTTATTTTATTTTTTTTATTGTGACCATTGTTGAGGTTTGTATGATGAGTGCTGATGTCTAAGTTTATTGATTTTAACTTCTAATAGTTTTGAAGAATATTTTACAAATCACTTCAGTGTTACAAATGGTCTGTATCACATCATTTGAGTATTATTTTTCATATAACATTTCAATTCCAAAAATAAGCAAAACTACAAAAACGTAGTTGTGTAATCCACTTTAATGCAGTCATTTGTCTAATAAAACAGACATGCTGATCTGCTTTATCAACACAGAAATGTTTCTGAAAACATCTGATTGCTGAAAACAAGCACTAAACAAAAGTCAAGGGTCAAGAGCTAACTAAAGTAAACTGATCCATGATGGTGACCTAAAACTAAACATTTTCAATAAGACATCAACATCTAAACTCTGTAATTCTCAATAAGAGCTCTGCAGACGTGTGGACAGAAATAAGTCAGTCTGGTTAGTAATAAGTGAAGCTGGTAATGCTGTGGAGTTAAATGTATTGCTTTATATAAACAAATGATGGCCTTGCAAGTGGTTCCGCCAAAACCGCACTTTCGTATTCTTCAAAAGCTTACGTTGTTTGTCCTACGTGTTCCCTATTCTACTTATGGAAAAAATGGAACTGGCGCGCGTTCGTTCCATAAGTAGAATAGGGGAGGCATAGGACATACAGCATAAGCTTTTGAAGAATACGAAAGTGCGGTTTTGGCGGAACACTTGGAGGCCATCATTGTTTATATAAAACATATACATTTTTTTCAAAAATGACCGATCATTCTCTAGATAAGGCCTTATTCCTCGTCTGGTATCATTTAAAGCCTTTGAAGCTGCACTGAAACTGTAATTTTGACCTTCAATCGTTTGGAGGCCATTGAAGTCCTGTTACAGCCACTGCCATAACACAGAGAGGGATGACATCGGCTCAGTCAAATAGGGGAATTATTGAATAGGACAAAATATAACAAAGAGTGGGAGAAATTAGACAGGAAAAACTCTTACATGTAACAAGTCCACTATAAGGAGAATAATCCTGGAATGTTTCATCAAAAACCTTAATTTCTTTTCGACTGAAGAAAGAAAGACATGAACATCTTGGATGACATGGGGGTGAGTAAATTATCAGGAAAATTTTATTTGAAAGTGAACTAATCCTTTAATGTATTTTATCTTCAGTTCATCTAAGGCTGTGGCTGAAGAAAGTTGTAGTTTGAGTTCTTATTTCTCTTTCTTTCAGTGTTTGTTCACAGCAGGTGTTTGAATGATTGAAGAATGTTTCAGGGAAACTCACACTAACTTTAAATAACATTCTACTAACATTAAGGAAACTGAACATTTTCATGTTCTTGGAATGTTACAAATCAACGTTCCTACAATGTTGAATTTTAAATCAAAATTAAGTTGAAAGAACGTTTGAGGAACGTTATACCTTATAAAAACATTCCTGTAACATCAAGAAAACTGGACGTTTTTAATGTTCCCAGAACCAACACTGAATATTTAGAGAACGTTCTTATAACACAAATTCTGTTAGCTGGGAACCTGCTTCTGTTGTCTGACTGAGTTTATAGTTTTTTTAGCAAGTAAAAGGCCTTTTAGTACAATTGTAAACATGCCCCTTCAGCTTATGGTTCACGTGTCTTTTTGTTGTTAAATCTTTACTGATTTTTATTAAGTAAACATAAGAATAACCTTTATATTTGTAGTATTTCAAAATGATAATTTTCTGGACTGAAGCAACTTAGGTTTACTTGATTATCTATCTTTTTTTCTTTTTTGAAAAATCATGTTTAAATGTATCAAATATGATCATCAGGCTTTTGAGGAAGGTTTATTTGTTCATCTCACAATCATCATTGTATTGTATTGCATTATATGTTGTACAGGGCTTTGATCTACTGACAGATATAGAGTGACGACTTATATTTATATGCATTATATGTCGGTGGTTCTCATCTCTGGTCCTGGGGACCCATCGCTCTGCATATTTTCTAAGTTGAACTGAGAGATTGTGTCTTTGTTCTGCAGGTTGTGTAGGTGTAATATCACATCTGAAGGTTGTGCTGCTCTGGGTTCAGCTCTGAGATCAAACTCACACCTCAGAGAAGTGGATCTGTATGATAATAAAATAGGAGGTGGAGGTCTGACGCTGCTCTCTGATGGACTGAAGGATCCTCACTGTAATCTGGAGATACTGAAGTAAAATCATACATTAATCTTAACTGAGACAAGAATCAAATTATTTTAAGGGATTATTCATGATTTACATTAACACACAATAAAGCAAAAAGTAAACAAAAAGTAATAAAAACATTAAACCCACACAGATTTAGTGTTTAAAGTCGGCATGAAATCAAAATTGACGATTCTTATTTTTTTATGAAATATTGTAGTATTTATTATCAATAATTTATCCGTGAACTTAATAATTTTTTTAAAATTCATGTGCCCTCATAATCTTTAATCAAAATCATTAACCTCCCATCCCCCTTCAAAACGACTCATCGTCTCTTCCTGTCACATGCTATGGCGCGAGGGTGGAGCTATCTGGAATTGCAGTGACGTATGGGGTAAAGGCTGTGCTTCACTTTATAGAGATTAATGCATTAACCACCACTGATGCCAGTCATTGGGGTGTACAGTAAACATGGAAAGGAACCTGCGACACACTCAGTCAGTCAGGCTGCATGTCCACTGGAGCAGAGCAAGCGACCAGAGCATTTTTAGATTAATTCTATGGAAGTTGAACGTCACTTAACTTATGCGCGGCTCAACTTCCATAGGAACGAACCGAAAACACTCGCTCTTTTAACCGCTCGCTCTGCGCCAATGGACATGCACCATCAGTCAGTCAGTCAGTCAGTCAGTCTCTCTCTCGCTGTTTAGTGCCGTTAACCGTCCTCGTCCTCCTCAATAAAGCTCTTACATTAACGTGAGTGCTCGGAGTGAGTAATTCATATCTGCCTCCATTTTGTTAGCAACGCCCAACTTCCAATCAATTCCCGAAGGATGAAATCAAGTCCCGCCCTCTCATTTCAGATGCCGTTTCACTTGGATAGACGTCACAGTACAGAAGAAAAGACAATCGCAACTTCCGTTTCATGCCGACTTTAATATCTCAGTCTTTCTGTGATTGTGTAGCTCCTGCTGAACTGAGAGATTGTGTCATTGTTCTGCAGGTTGAGTCAGTGTAATATCACAGCTGAAGGTTGTGCTGCTCTGGGTTCAGCTCTGAGATCAAACTCACACCTCAGAGAACTGAGTCTGTCTCAGAATAATATACAAGATGAAGGTCTGACGCTGCTCTCTGATGGACTGAAGGATCCTCACTGTAAACTAGAGAAACTGTGGTAAGATCATACATTAATCTTAACTGAAACAAGAACAATGTTATTTTAAGGGATTATTCTCTTTGTGTTGTTCAAATGATTTACATTAACACGCAATAAATCAAAAAGTAAACAAAAAGTGATAAAAAACATTAAACCCACACAGATTTAGTATTTAATATCTCAGTCTCTCTATAATTGTGTAGTTCCTGCTGAACTGAGAGATTGTGTCGTTGTTTTGCAGGTTGAGTTGGTGTAATATCACAGCTGAAGGTTGTGCTGCTCTGGCTTCAGCTCTGAGATCAAACTCACACCTCAGAGAACTGGATCTGTCTCAGAATAATATAGGAGATGCAAATTTGAAGAGTCTCTCTGCTTTAAAAGATGATCCACATTATAAACTGGAGACACTGCAGTAAGTATTGATTCATATCATATAATAATGTCTTTTGAACTAGTCAATCCTCTGAACAGATGTTGTCAGCAGTAATGCATATGTTACTGTCTGTGTTTTATTTTACTGACAGCTGTTAGATGATGGTGAATAAGGAGCCACTATAGAGACATCATCATCAACACTGAAGTCACGTGACCTTTACTGTATATAAATGTACATGATTTTTGTATAAGATCCAAATAACTTCCTCTCATTCATGTATTAGTGAAATGTTTTTTGTTTTTGTTTATCATCCATCTCAGTGAAGAGAGCAGCTCAACACTACAGTGATCTTCAGAGCTGAGTTTCATCTGTGTTTCAGTGACTTTGATGTTTTATAGGGTTTAATGTCTTTGTCAAAAGTCTTTATGAGCTCATCTGAAGAGGATATTTGCCATTGTCACATTGTTTTTCTATCTGTGTCCTTGTGTAAACGGCACATGGTTATGATTAAGGTGCAAATTTGTGTCATCACATGATCACATCACCACCAGATAGCCTGTATCTCTTCAGAAACAGCTTGTGCTACACATGAGTATTTACATTGAGAGTTATTCCTTTCCACACAAACATTACATTTTATATGTAAATTAGACTAATTAGATTGCTTCTTACACACAAAAGTCAGCGATATTGGTTCACCGTAACAGAATAGCTTCACAGAGTTGTAGATGTTTGCAAATTTACAATGGGCTATATGCATGGAGTGTTCTATAGAACTTCCGCATTATTTTTTTAATTTTTTTTTTTTATAGTGATAGTGATATTCTTTAATTTACTTTTACATTTTCACAAAAATAAAAGCATTATCACAGAGATATTGTAAACATGTTTTATACTTGTCATAGGACATTTAAGGAAAACATCTGTGTGGAGATTTTATTATTATTATTATTATTATTATTATGCATCAAACAATGACAGATACAAAGACAAAACATACAGAACTTCTGCAGGAATGAAATTACACAAAATCTTAATGTAAAGTTCCACAAACAAATGAGAGAAAGGAAAATAAATAACTAAACATAACATCATAAACACATACAGAGGAAGCATTATGCATCAGAGGCATTACCAAACAATCATCATAAAGTTCAAAAATCTGTCACTTTTCTTGTTTTAACAATTTAAGAGATTTGAAAGCATCAATTCAATTAAGAAGTGTGAAAAGGTAGGCTGCAAGTTAGAGAATTTATGAATAAAAAAATTTACAAACAAAATAAAAAAAATAACACAATAATTTATTGAGTATTAGTTGAACCTTTATTAATAAAAAATTATATCTTTTAATTGAAAATTTTGGAAGAATCAAAATTTTTCACAAGAATCACATTATTCCTAAAAAGAGAAAGAATTGATAATCTCCATATTTTTGCCACAGTTCATTTAAGGATATACAGTGGGGTACGGAAAGTATTCAGAACCCCTTAAATTTTTCACTCTTTGTTATATTGCAGCCATTTGCTAAAATCATTTAGTTCATTTTTTTCCTCATAAGGTAACAGACACCCATATGACAGAAAAACACAGAATGTTGACATTTTGCAGATTTATTAAAAAAAAACTGAAATATCACATGGGCCTAAGTATCAGACCCTTTGCTCAGTATGTAGTAGAAGCACCCTTTTGATCTAATACAGCCAGAGTCTTTTTGGAAAGATGCAACAAGTTTTTCACACCTGGATTTGGGATTCCTCTGCCATTCCTCCTTGCAGATCCTTTCCAGTTCTGTCAGGATGGATGGTAAACGTTGTGGACAGCCATTTTAGGTCTCTCCAGAGATGCTCAATTGGGTTTAAGTCAGGGCTTCTGGCTGGGCCATTCAAAAACAGTAACGAGTTGTTGTGAAGCCACTCCTCGTTATTTTAGCTGTGTGCTTAGGGTATTGTCTTGTTGGAATAAACCTTCGGCCCAGTCTGAGGTCTCTGGAGAAGGTTTTCGTCCAGGATATCCCTGTACTTGGTCCGCATTCATCATTCCTCGATGCAACCAGTCGTCCTGTCCTGCAGCTGAAAAAACACCCCCACGGCATGATGGCTGCCACCACCATGCTTCACTGTTGGGACTGTATTGGACAGGTGATGAGCAGTGCCTGGTTTTCTCCACACATACCGCTTAGAATAAGGCCAAAAGTTCTATCTTGTCTCATCAGGACCAGAGAATCTTATTTCTCACAATCTTGGAGTCCTTCAGGCGGGCTTTCATGGTCTTGCACTGAGGAGAGGCGTACATCGGGCCACTCTGCCATAAAGCCCTGACTGGTGGAGGGCTGCAGTGATGGTTGACTTTCTACAACTTTCTCCCATCTCCCGACTGCATCTCTGGAGCTCAGCCACAGTGATCTTTGTGTTCTTCTTTACCTCTCGCACCAAGGCTCTTCCCCGATAGCTCAGTTTGGCCGGACGGCCAGCTCTAGGAAGGGTTCTGGTCGTCCCAAACGTCTTCCATTTAAGGATATGGAGGCCACTGTGCTCTTAGGAACCTTAAGTGCAGCAGAAATTTTTTTGTAACCTGGGCCTATCTGTGCCTTGCCACAATTCTGTCTCTGAGCTCTTCAGGCAGTTCTTTGACCTCATGATTCTCATTTGCTCTGACATGCACTGTGAGCTGTAAAGTATTATATAGACAGGTGTGTGGCTTTCCTAATCAAGTCCAATCAGTATAATCAAACACAGCTGGACTCAAATGAAGGTGTAGAACCATCTCAGGGATGATCAGAAGAAATTGACAGCACCTGAGTTAAATATATGAGTGTCACAGCAAAGGGTCTGAATACTTAGGACCATGTGATATTTCAGTTTTTCTTTTTTAATAAATCTGCAAAAAAATGTCAACAATTCTGTGTTTTCTGCCAATGTGGGGTGCTGTGTGTACATTAATGAGGAAAAAAATGAACTTAAATGATTTTAGCAAATGGCTGCAATATAACAAAGAGTGAAAAAATTAAGGGGGTCTGAATACTTTCCGTACCCACTGTATTTTATGTAGTATTTTAAAATGAACTTCTTTGGTTTTATTTGGGATGCAGTATTTATGAGGTAACAGCCAGGTTTCCTTCCAGTCTATAGAATCAATAAGAGATGCCCAATAAAATTTGCCTTTAGGAGGTTACATGTTTTATTTTTAAGGATTTATATGCTTATTATTACATTTTTTGTTAAATATACTAATTCCATCTAAGATCAAATCAGGTTCTTTTGTGTCACTCTTACTAAAAGGTATATGACATTTAACAAGTTGAGTTAGACCAGAAGGAACCGCTTTGATCACTGCATTATATTCTTTAAACGGTAAGGGGAAATTATGAACAGACATAAATTCTTCATAAGACAAAAATTACCTGATTTATAAAAAAATTGAAAGAATACCAATATATTCCTATTAAACCATGTAGAGAGAAAAATAGATTTATTCCTTATCATTATATCGGAGTGTTCCATATAATGGTTTTATGTGTGAAAATTGTGGGTGTAGCATAACTTCCAAGCAAGAAGAGCCTGCTGATGAAATTTGGACAGTGCTACTGGCAATCTATTAGGTAAGTAGTTACATTTTAATAAAAAGGGAAGGCCACCAATTTTTGTAAAAATATAATTCGGAATAAAAAACCATAAAGAACTGGGATTAGTTAAACATCTTTTAATCCAATTTATCCTAAAGGTGTTCACTGCATCACCAAAGTCTAACACTTCAAGTCCACCTTTTTTTCCGACTATTTGAAAGGACTGTTTTTTTAAGCTTATGAGGTTTGGTTTTCCATATGAAATCTAGAAAAATTTGGTTAATTCCTTTAGCAGTAGAGTCATTAACAAAAAGAGAAAGAGAAGGATATACAAAACGAGATAATCCTTCTGCTTTGGACAAAAGAACCCTCCCATAAAGGGAAAGGTCTCTTGGAGCCAAAGATTAAAGATGCTTTTAGTTTTTTTTAAGTAATACCCAGATACTTTACAGTCTCTTTTACTGAGATACCATCAATTAAAGAATCATCTTTTGTATAGTGTCATTATTTCACACTTGGACATATTCAGTTTCAATCCAGAAGCACATGAAAACTGCTCAAATACATTTATAGCCTTTTTAATTGACTCATTTTAAAAAGAGAGTGTGAAAAAGAGAGTGTCATCAGCCAACTGAGAGATTTTGATTTCTCTATCAAAAATAGATATACTTCTAAGCTTTGTTCATGGATAATACTTAACTATAATAATTCAGTAACTAAAGAAATAAAAAGGGCGATATTGGACAGCCCTGTCTGACACCACGGGTGATAAAAAACCTTTTAGAAGTATTGAAAACTACACTCTTAAAAAACAGATGTGTTTAAAAAACAACAACCTGTGTTATATTTAACACATCCGTGTGTCTAGTTAAAGGGATACTCCACCGTTTTTTCATATTAAACTATGTTATTCCCTAACTAAGACGAGTTGATACATACCTCTCTCGTCTCAGTGCGTGCACTAATCGCTCTGTCTTGCGGCGAAACTTTGTTAGCACTTAGCTTAGCCCAGTTCATTCATAGGGGCAAGCAGAGAAGCTACCAAACACCTCCACGTTTTCCCTATTTAAATACAGTTACTCGAGTAGTGTAAACTCGACCTAGGACGGTGACACAAAACAAAACGTTGCGCTTTTCTAAGCGTGTAAAATGGATAACTATATTGTATGGCGGAATAACCATAGCAAGTGCTCGGGAGCACTTGACTTGGCGCAGTAATATCTTCACTCGTGAAAAGTCCTCTCACCGGCCCCCGCCCTCTCCTGTAAAGTCACGTTGGTTCTATTGACGGGAAATGAGAGGGAGGAGGAGAGGGAGCTGGGGCCGGTGAGAGGACTTTTCACGAGTGAAGATATTACTGGTGGAGGTGGAGGTGAAAACGTGAGGTGTTTGGTAGTTCTCTGTGGCCCCTTTGAATGAACTGGGCTAAGCTAAGTGCTAACAAAGTTTCGCCGCAAGACAGAGCGATTTAGTGCACGCACTGAGACGAGAGAGGTATGTATCAACTCGTCTTAGTTAAGGGAATAAATAGTTTAATATGAAAAAACGGTGGAGTATCCCTTTAAGGACAACACATTTGTGTTACTTTTAACTCAACCAGTGTGTTATTTTTCTTAATACAGGCATAAAATATTTAACACACTAATGTGTCATAAATCACACAATTTGTGTCATAGATGTGCTATTTTTGACCAGTTAAATGAATGCAATACACACTCTTAAAAGGATGTGTTAAAACTATGTTTTCACATGATCATATTTGACCTGAATCACTGAAACTCATTTAGAGCCCAATCTCTGAGTTAGATTACATTATTGATTTCAGCAGAAGATCATTTTTTACAATACAATCCAAATGATTTCTTAAAAGGTGCTCTGATCCAAAAAAAAAAAAAAAAAAAAAAAAGAAATGTTTCTTTTAGGCACACACAGACATCACAAATCAGCCTGTGAATCTCAGCAGTGGTGAGAATAATAAAGCATGTTGGGAGCCACCAATTAAAATTCATCAATGGCTCCCATCATGCATTGCTGCATAAATAAATTATGAGCTGAATTGTTTTAGTAATTTCTTTTATTCTCATATTTTATTTTGTTCTGTTTATGTGACTTTTCTGCAAGGTTGCCCAACTTACGCGCATAAACGTATATGACAACTGTTAAGTCTGATCAGTTACAAATGATAGCAGCGAACTTCAGAACAGTCTTAAGGTCTGTGTTTGGTGCTTGAAAATGACCCCAAGCTTTATTCACCAAAGCCATCCTAGGTGTATATGAAGTAAAATATCTAGCTTTGGCCAGACCACTAGATATTTTACTTCATAACTTGTTAAATATGGATATTTTCTTACACAATGCATCGCTTCACACTTCAGAAGGCCTTCATTAACCCCCTGGAGCCGTGTGGAGTACGTTATGATGGATAGATGTGGATGGTTACACTTTCTTCAGCTCATAATCGTGAACCCTGTTCACTGCCATTATAAAGCTCAGAGGAGTCAGGATATTTATTAATATTTCTCTGATTGTCTTCTTTAGAAGCAAGAAAGTCATATACACCTAGGAGTAAAAATTTTCACACTGAGTCCGAAATTTTTGCATGCGTTTTTTCGTATTCGTAATCCTAAAAAATCATCATGCACAGAGACCTTGCACACTGAGTCCGATGCGTAAAAATTAATGCGTTGCGTAAAAAAAAAAAAAAATGCGAAACAATACAAAATGAAGCCTTCAAGCTGTGAAAAGAGAAAAAGAAAGAGGAAATATTGTGTCCATTCAATTCCGAGATTGCATAGAGAGAAAGGAGAGTTCCACCTCATCAAGGAGCTGTGGGATTATCACGAGCATTTCAAAGTTTACTTCAGGATGTTCAGTTTGATGCTTTACTACTGGCACAACCTGTATCTTTGTATTCCGCATGTTGTTTGTCATTCAGTGCTGCTGTTTTGTGCTGTAGAAGACGTGGATCAACTTGTCAGATGGCATTCTGGATTTTTGCGTTCGTGTACGGTGGCTCTGAATTGTCAAAACGTCTCTCAAAATGCGTGCCACGGATGCGAAAAACGCAGAAAATGGAACCTGATCCGAATATTTTTTTGACGGACAAAAGTTTCGGAGACAGTGTGCAAACGCAATTGAAATAGCGTGAGGTCAAATTTATTTTTTAACGTGAAAGTTTCGCATGCAAATTTTTGGCTCAGTGTGCAAAGGCCTTTAAGCTTGGGCTTATTTTCATTTGAAAGTGAACTAATCCTTTAAGGGTTAAAAAATTTAGTCTCGGAGGAAACATAATATTAATAATAATAATAATGTTCAAATAGGTTAACAATATGTTGCATTTCTTAAACCAACATTTACTAATTTTGTTCAAATATTAGTAAATAATTACTACAAACTGTTCCTAAAGGACATTCTATTAAGATTTACAACAAAACTTACAAAACCACTTACCTATTCCTCCCATTCACTTCTGCAGGTAAATTTTTGCCAGATTGTGTCCTTCACAATGGCTGTCTGTCAGCCCCAAAGTACCTAAAAAAATTTAAAACATATCTTTCCCATTTCAACATATCTTTATGAATTACTTAAATATTATTATTTAAGTTCAAAAGAAATAATCAGATTAACACTTTTAAGTAGCAAATGTACAGTATCCGTATGCATATAGAACACAATATTGCATAACGACTGATTAAAGTACCTTTGTTGTAAATGAAGACTTTTTGTTGCATCATCAGTGTCCATTTTTAAGTAGGCCGTTTGGATTCTGGATGAAAACAATTCTAAGTTAGCTGTTATTCAAAAGCAGTATATATAGTCCCTTGTTTTTCCTTAACAGTTAAAACGGCCCAATATTCCCAGACCCCTGACTCTTAATGCGTCGTGTTTCTTTCTGGAGCATCAGTGAATGTTTGAAACTTTTTTAATAGTTGAGTACCTTAGTTGTTCTCGTGTTTACAATATCTCTGTGATAATGTGTTCTCAGGTGAAAAGATGAATCTCAAATCATACGCCACTGCTGGAAAGGGTTCAATATGCAGAAGATGCTTGAAAACTGAAGAATCTGCAGGAGCTGGAGGATTTTTCTGAAGAACAGAGCTCAGTTTACTGCTCAGAACAAACAAGAGACTCATGACAACCATCACAAAACATAAAAACAGTCGTGGATCATCCAGGTAGTGACACAGTATTGAGAACTTGCAGTTGCAACTTTTTATCTCACAATTCTGAGAAAAGTCAGCAAAAAAAAAGCAATTGCCAATGACATTGACATTGTAACTCACAATTGCGAGAAAAATGTCAGCAGTTTATATTTTTTTATTCCATGGTGGAAACAGCGTCCATGCGCACATACTGTAGCTCATATAATGTGCAGATTGCAAACGGAAACCCCCAGGAGCATAGAAACTTGTCAACTGTCCTATAACTTAACAATAACAAAACAGCATAGAAACTGAAAGTTATGGCATATATTTTTCTTTCTGCTTTTAAAGTAACTAAAACCTACAACTTCACTATTAGCAAAGAGATGCTACACTGGTAGGATTAATTCACACACACAGTTGCTCTCGCTGATGCATTCAAATACAGTGCTACTTTATCTGTATCTAAATGAAAAGAAAAGCAGAAATCTGTAAGAGATGTAACGATCCATAGACAAAATAACTGATAAAAACTAGCTATGTCGTAGCAATAGAATTGTTTGCACCGTTTTGCTGCAGCTCTGCACAAGTTGACTCAAGTTCGAGTCTTGGTTCGAGGTTCATTGCTTTTCAAGCCAACATCAAGTTTGTAGTTTGTTATTAACAAAATGGATAAGTAGATGTGTTTTAAATAGCAAACAGAGTAGATACTTAAAGTATTATATCTATTGAATATCAATATTGTTTGCGATCTTAAAATGTAATATGTATTTTGTGTTTACACTGTTGTATGCTCCTCTGTTATAGGCTCTGAGGAAAAACTCTACACACAGACGCTCTACACACATAGACGGCTCAATGCGCTAACTGGCAAGAAAAGTAGAACATTAATACGGATGACTGTATTATTTTCTTCAAGGACCAGGTCAAGCAAAGACAGTGATGAGCACTCAGAGCAAACACAGCAGTCACACGCAGGATTACACACTGGACTTTAGAGTTCTTCAACATGTGATGTTGGACATTTACTGTTTCTAGAGCCAATAATTTATGTGGATGCCATTTATAGACCTGTTAGATTTTGTTTTATTTTTGAGATTAATAAAATTGTATGTTTTAACAATGTTATAGCTAAGCTTTTTCTTTCTTTCTTTTTTGAATATTTAGGAGAACATTCTGGGAACAAAAATAAAACTTCCTGCTAAAAAACTTTATAAGAATGTTAGGGGATGATGTTCTAACAATGTTATGACTAAACATTTATAGAAGGTCATCGCAAAACTTTTTTAGAGTGTTTTGTAGAGAATGTTATCTTACCTTTTTAGAAGAACATTCTAAGAACAAAAATAAAATTTCCCACTACAAACTTTATAAGAATGTTAGGGGATAATGTTCTAACAATGTTATGACTAAACAGTTTTAGAAGTTTTAGAGAACGTTATCTACCTTTAAGGAGAACATTCTGGGAACTAAAATAAAACTACCTGCTAAAAACATTATAATAACGTTAGGGAATAATGTTCCAACAATGTTATCGCTAAACATTTTAGAATGTTTTTTGGAGAATGTTATCCTAACTTTAGAAGAACATTGGGAACTAAAATAAAACATTATAAGAACGTTAGGGAATAATGTTCTAACAATGTTATCGCTAAACATTTTTAGAATGTTTTTTATAGAATGTTATCCTAACATTTAGAAGAACATTCTGGGAACTAAAATAAAAACTACCCGCTAAAAACATTATAATAACGTTAGGCAATAATGTTCTAACAATGTTATCGCTAAACATTTTAGAATGTTTTTAGAGAATGTTATCCTAACTTATAGAAGAACATTCTGGGAACTAAAATAAAACTACCCGCTAAAAACATTATAAGAACAATACATGATAATGTTCTCAGAACATTTTTAGAACAAAAAATTTCTAGCTGGGAAGTTGAAATTTAGCTAAAGTATGAGCCCCTTTATTATTATGCCTGCAAGTGAGGAATGATTAAAAAAGAAAGAAAAAAAAGGGTCAAATTCACTCAGCATTCCACGATCTCAATTACAATTAAGTAGGCTAAAAACAAACTGTATTCAGTTGTGTTGTAGGCACAGTCCAGTAGCTACATTATAATCAGACTAATTTTTATGTTGAAATAATGAAGATTTCTGTGCCACCCCAGACTGGTTGCTGGCCCCTGCCTGGCCACCCCTAGGAAAAAATCCTGGCTCCGCCACTGGGAACAATCTCAGAAGGATGAACAAATAATGTTTGTGGTCATCACATTAAAAATAACATTTGAACATTGAACACACAAACCGAACACATAAATAGAATAAATAATAGAATTTAAAAAAAGATATAATGCAGATGCTGACAAAAGTGTCCTCTATATTCTGGATTTTCTTTGATAACTACAAAAAATAACAATAGACCCATCTCAAAAATAAAGGGAATAAATCCGATCGATGTTATCGGCGCTCTTCTCCTTTTCCTGACACTCAATCATCGCGCTCTGACATCTACACTTCTGCCTGCGAGATGCGGAAGCAGAAGTCAGTGGACAGGCTGTAAAAAAGCGATTTTATAGATTTGTAAGTGGATTAATGTAATATTTATTATTGACATTAAAGACTGTTTAATGACTCTGTAGCGGGCTGGAGACACTGTTTGAAGGATTTAAAGGTATGTCATTGTCTCTTGTGTTTACTTCTGGTTGATGTTTATATGACGTGTTTATTAATATTCACCTTTTATTATTGTCATATCTAAGAATTTAAAATATTATTATTTTAAACATGGTCTTCAGGTGTTTTGAAATCAGTTAAACATTTATTGAAATTACTCTTCTGTTCATATGTTTAAAAGCATCAGATGTGTTTTTTTCTGGTTGTGATTCAGTCTAATCTGGTCCCCTTTATTTATAAATCTCTTTATATATTAAATTGTTTCAAAGCAGCTTCGCAGTAATAAATAAGTTACTTGTTTTGACATTGCTTATATCTGATTGAGCTTTTAATTAAGCTTTCTTGTCAGGCATTAATGTCATTCACAGATGTGAGTCTCTTGACTGTCACGTGTGTATAGAGATAAACAGTCTTGATCTATGACCTCTGATCTCCCAGCATGCAGTGCACAGCCTCCTCTCCTCACGAGTACTCACAGATGGGCGGCGATCGGGCCGAACTGACCCCTGCCAAGGACTCGTCCTCCATAGACAGCACCTCTGAGCTGGGCAGCCCCAGAGCTCTGACCTTTGACCTGCTGAACATGGTGATCTGCTTCAAGCGGATGGCCATCTTTCTGGAGCCCGTCACAGACACGCTGGAGGTGCTGCGGTACCTGCTCGGGTGAGAGACGCCCTTAAAAATCACACTGACAACTGCACCTGTACTTCAGGTGACTGTATCATGTGACTCTCATGAGAAGGCTTTAGTTTTTGTTCCAGTCAGTTGCTAAACACATCTCTGAGTTATTTATGCTGCTGTGTGTCCCAGTGTGTTTTTAGGTGGAGGATGCCGCTGCGCTCCCTGTTGAGCTGCGTTCTTCTCAACATCCTCTTCCTCACACTGAGTGAAGGTGAGACACGAGTAGATGGGTGTAAATGACGTGTTCATGTGCACAAATATTCTCACACAGGAACAGTTATGGCATTATAAGTGAGGTTAACCCTATAAAGCCTACTGTATTATATTAAATTGATACACACATTTCTAAGGCCTTTAAATGATCAACTTGATCAAAACTTTGCTATAAAACCTGCTGCACTCAATCTACTACAAGCCTTCTGTCATTATATTCTTCCTGACTGATATATTATATCCTTTAATTGAACCACGTCTTCAAGTTGTGGTTCTTGTGTAATATAAAATGATATTCATTAACTAGCTTTTATATTGTCAATAATATGTCAAGATGATAATTTTCTGTGCTGAAGCAACATAGGTTTACTCGATTACCTATAAATCAGAAAAATCATGTTTAAATGTATCAAATACGATTCATCAGGCTTTTGAGGAAGATTTATTTATCTCTCAATCATCATTTTATTGCATTGCATTGTATGTTTTTAAAATTACAGAGCTTTGATCATAAAACGAAGCATTTAAATATCATCTTACTAAGATATTATTGGGAGATAAAGAATAACAACTGGTATTTATATGCATTTTATGTCAGTGGTTCTCAGCTCCAGTCCTGGAGACCAACTGCTCTGCATATTTTGTAAGTTGAACTAAGAGAGTAAAGATTTGTGTCTTTGTTCTTCAGGTTAGATCATTGTAATATCACAGCTGAAGGTTGTGCTGCTCTGACTTCAGCTCTGAGATCAGCTCTGAGATCAAACTCACACCTCAGAGAACTGGATCTGTCTGAGAATAAACTACAGCCTGCCAGTTTGAATAGTCTCTATGCTTTAAAAGATGATCCACATTATAAACTGGACACAGCGGTAAGTATTGATTCATATCATGTAATATAATGATGTCATTTGAACTAGTCGATCCTCTAAACAGACGTATCAGCAGTAATGCATATGTTACAGTCTGTTTTATCTTGCTGACAGATATTAAATTATGGTGAATCTAGAGCCACTGTAGAGACATTATGGGCCTTTTTACTGATTAGATGACTGTCTGATTTATCAAAACGTTTCCATTTACACTTGATTACACACAGTAAATTCTCCGGTGTTAAATTAACATTGTTCAGTGTTCATATGGGTACCACCAGCAGGGTGTTAAAGTAACACTGAAGCAGTTTTTTGAGTTAATTAAATGCTAAGGTGAATTTTAATTTTTAAACACATTGTAGGAAGACTAAAGACACCCACAAAGACAAAAAAATGTGAGTGTGCAACATGCATTGCGGCATGAAGCATGTCACCATTGATGAGAAATATATGCTGATTCTTGATGTCTGTGGGTGTGTCTAATCTCTTTTTTTCTCCGCAATGTTTAAAAATTCAAATTAAAATGTCTGATCTGTGGCATGATGGTTCTGTCAGTAAAAATAACTTAACAACGAACAACAGCATTCGGTCAGTGATGGAACTAGACAAGTATCCATATCAATCATACCATATCAAATGATTGCTTTTGTTTATGGTCTCTTTTATAACAAATTTTGTGTTCTTATAATCACTGTTACAAAGACCAAAACTTATAAAAAGCAAGAGTAAATGCCCAACTAAAGGAAACACTGATCACCATAACAGTGACCTAACATTTTTCAAAAAATATCAACCTCTAAACCTGTTAATTCTTAAAATGAACTCTAGACAAATGACAGAAATAAAGTCAGTCTGGTTTGTAATAAGAGAGATTTTGAGTTGATTTCATCTAAAGCTGTGGCTGAAGTCAATTGTAGTTCTTGTGTTTCTCTTTTCTTCAGTGATTCTGCTAGTTATCATCAGGTGTCTTCAATAATCGAACAATCATCACTTAATTAACCACTTAAGTACCTAATTAACTAACACTGCTTCAGTCTTACTTTTAACACTCTGTTGGCGGTTCCCATATGAACACCGACCGGTGTTGATTTAACACTGGGGAATTTACTGTGCATAAATGTGTCTCCACAAAACAGATATAAATCCGATCTTCAATTCCCATGCTATACACTCAAAAAAATGAATTGTTGGATTTACTTAAAAAAGAAGTGTCAAGTGGTTCCATGCAACAATATTGAGTAATACAAAAAAACTATTTAGTTGAATGAACAAAAGAAATTCAAGTAAAGCTGACAAAATTTCTTTGAGTAAATACAAATCATTTGAATGTCACTGTTACATAATATTTATATGTGCAGTTTACTTAATGTTATGTTGATTACATAAGGTGAACACTTTTTTTTTTTTTTTTGAATAATCATTTAAATAAAAAGGATACAACATATCAGAATGCAGCCCCTCACCCCAAAATGCACTCAAAAAATTAGAGTTGTGACGTTCGCGAACGAACCGATTCTTTTGAACGGCTCATAAACATGAACGATGGGAGCCGAGTCGCGGCTGGAGGGGAGCCGTTCTTTCTGTCGTTCTTTTTTCCTATGCGTGTTTCACACAGATGCACACAAATGAGCTCCTCCGCGAGACAGAACAGTTATAGGGGGAGGGGCGCACCCAGCGCAGGCCAACCCTTTATAGCGTGATGATATTAGTTATTAGTTGTGCACGCATCCTTCACGTGAGTACTCCAGTGGAAAAAAACCCTGCGTTCCTCTGTCCTCTGCTTTGTATTTATTTACATTGCATTTTGTGTTCATTTAAAACTTGTTCTTTTAAAAACATTAAAAATGTTCTTTTGTTATACTGTTCTTGTATTGAAATTTTTCACTAAAAGCTGTTTTGCACAGACATTCATTGCAGCCCACTTTGTTATTGTTCATTGACTTGAAGGGGCTGATATCCTATTTGCAAAGTTTACAGTAGTAATAGTATGTAGTATGTAGACATTTCCATTTTATTTATTCTAATTTTATCTACTTTAAATATTTTTTGTTTTCTATCAAAATGTTCTTGTGTGATAACAATGTTCTTGTGTGGAAGTGTTTGTAGTAAAAGCTGTTTTGCACAGAAATTCATTGCAGCCGGCTTTGTTTTTGATGTTTATTTGTGAGTAGGTATTGTATGAATAACATAAGTCAACGTAGCTTTACACACACACACACACACACACACACACACACACTTTGTACTAAAGGTAAATCCAAAATAGTGATGTCACTGTCTAAGCAGAGGGATTTGTGCAACCCTATGGAATATAGTCCACACATGACAAATGAGGTAATAATCAATATTTCAGAATAATTCAAACTCAGATATTGGTGTGTGATATCCGAGTTTTAATTATTTGACTACAAATCTCACCTCATCATTCCTCCCAGTGATTATTTCCAGGAAAAACTGAGATGCCCCCAAGCTGGCTTCTTAAAACTGACTAAATATTTAAAAAGAGCCAAAAGAGCCGTTCTTTTGAACGGCTCTTTGAAAGGAACGGATCGCGAAGATCCGGATCCCCTCAAAGAGCCATAAATCCCATCACTACAAAAAATAACTCCTTGAACAAACTCAATTGAATTGAGAGCAGGAATTTCATTCTACAAACATGCGCATATGAGTGCGCACAGCCTAAACACAGGTGACACTCTTCTGCATGATGGTAACCACAAAATTCAAAAACATTACAGAAACTACTCTAAATGTCCAACATAACTGAACATTAAAGACTAACATAAACTAACAACATCTTTCCCTTTACTGAAAAACACATAAAATAACACTTTAATCCCTAAATTTACTCTCCTAATGCAGTCCTTTGCAAAGTATGCTGGGAACTACGGATCCACTGCACAGTTAGTTATGTCAACAATAATGTGTGCGTTTCACACAGCAATGTTAAGTTGACTGAACAAACACTAAGTAAAGCTGACAATACTCATTTTTAGTAGAAACAACACAGTTAAATTACATTCATGTAATTACATGAGTTTTTTAAGTAATGTGAACAAGGGAGGTTTGAGTGAAACTAACAACAGTGAAAGTTCATTTTTATGAGTGTATGCAGATTTAATGGAGTTCACCTCACCGACAACAACAAATATGAGCAGCATTTTATTGATCATCAGCTAATTTTAAAATGAAAGACCACAATAAGAGAGAGAGTGAACACTAAAGTCACGGTGACCTTTACTGCACTTTACTGTATATAAATGTACATGAATTTTGTATCACTTTTCCTCTCATATTAGTGAATTGTATGACATTATATGAAAAACTGTATTCAAGGCTGTCAAAGACAACAAGCTGGAGTTGCTCTGCAGATCAGCTCGGCTTTGTAAGTCTATTTTCTGGCATCAAAACTCTCATCAAAAGACTTCAAGAGTGATTTTAATTTTTTTTTTTTTTTTTTCAGAGGCAAAAGAAGCCACTACATTATCAGCCATCTCAGTGAAGTGAGCAGCTCAACACAATCACTACATTAACAGTCAGTGAACTTCAGAGCTGAGTTCATCTGTTTCTGGGACATTGATGGGGTTAAATGATAATGATGGTTTTTAAAGGATTAGTTCACTTTTAAATAAACTTTTCCTGATAATTTACTCACCCCCATGTCATCCAAGATGTCCATGTCTTTCTTTCTTCAGTCGAAAAGAAATTAAAGTTTTTGATGAAAACATTCCAGGATTTTTCTCCTTATAGTAGACACCAAACAGTTGAAGGTCATAATTAGTTTCACTGTAGCTTCAAATTGTTCAACACAATCCCAGATGAGAAATAAGGGTCTTATCTAGAGAAACCATTGCTCATTTTCTGAAAAAAATTGAAAATTATATAAGTTTTAACCAGAAATGCTCGTCTTGAACTAGCTCTCTTCATCTTCTCCTCTATTAGAATTCCAGCAGTGTAGACACAGTGTATTACTGCCCTCCACAGGCCAAAGTTTGAACTAATCTTTATATGCAATATGCTAGTTCAATAGTATATAACAATTAATGATTATGATTTAAGGTGCAAATTTGTCATCACATGATCACATCACTATAATCTGTTCAGAAACACATGCTACTGAGTATTTACAGTGAATCAGTTATTCCTTTCAGCACAAACACTCCATTTTTCCATGTAAATTAGGCTAATTAGATATATCTTGTGCACAAAAGTCAACGATATTTGCTCGCCATAACAGAGTGGCTTGACAGAATTGTAGATATGTTTGTATATTTAAATCTGAATAGCAATTAAATGGCAGGAGTGTTAAACATGCATATTCTCAGATAGGGCCTATATTCTACATAATCTCAGCAAAGTCAAACTAATAATTACGATTATAGCCACACAAAAAAAAATAAATAAATAACCAGAGCAATAATAACATGAATGAATATTACTTTAGTTATCTAAAAAAATAGTTAATCTTTAAAAAATGTCATAGAACACACAAATAGAAGAAATAATGTGAATGAAAATGCTGACAAGTGTCCTCTATTGACAGTATATTCTGGGTTTTCTGGGATAACTTTATATAAAAGCTTATATTAAAATAAGAGTGTTAATTGAACACTGAAGCAGTGTTAAAGTTACTGAGATAATTAAGTGATTGAGTGATGATTGACCATTATTGAAGGAACCTGATGATCACTCAAGGAGATAATCACAATTTTAAGTCACCATTATGGTGGTCAGTGTTTGCTTTAGTTGAGCTCTTGACTTTTTAATATTAGATCTTGTTTGGCTGTTGTTAGTCTCAGCCTCTGAATATATAATGCATATGGCACACATATTTAGAAACACTTTAGGTGTTTTGAAGTTGTCATGTGGTTGGTTGAATTCTACAGGATGTCCGGGAGATGTGTGAGTTGCATTCTTTAACAGTCCGCCTGGAAACAAATGCTGTGATGCCAAACCCCCTCATAAAAGAAGAATGCTGTCGTGTTTACAACTGTGACAATGAGCACTTACCAGAATCAACTAAATGTTGGATTTTCAAAAGTATGTGAAATTTTCAGCTCCATTGTTGCAGTAAACTTGTACAACATTCTTGAATGAATAATTTATTAGATGTATGCCGGTCTGTTAATGTAGGGACATCGACTTCACATTTTCACTCCCTCTTGGGCAGTCCTTTGCCAATGAAAGCTGCAATAGAGTCCAGTGCCCAGTTGCATAAAGCACCTTAAGTGTAATTTTCCCTTAAGATCGCCCTTATGTTTCCCTTAAACTTAAGGGTGTTGCAGAAAATAACCGTTAAGTTTTACTTAAGGGTTTCTTTAGGTGAAACGTCATAAACCCTAAGAATTTCCCTGAAGTATGTATTTTTCACTTAAGTAATCCCTTAAAAAAACGTAAGTGTTGCATAAAGCCCCTTAACCGTCATTACCCTAAGTATAACGTAAGGTTCGGAAAACTTCACCTTAAGTGTTACACGGAGTGAGCAGGTTCAATCCAAGTCTTCCTAACGAGACACGATCGACCGCTTTACATGATAAACAAATTGTACTTTAGCGGTTTATTCACATAAACATTGATGAAATCACATATGTAGCACATATCTTATATTTTCAATGTGTAAGCGCAAACATGTGTGCATCACATGCGCGTTTGAGTTTCCGACACATTTACATTACATTTACATTTAGTCATTTAGCAGACGCTTTTATCCAAAGCGACTTACAAATGAGAACAGTAGAATCAATCAAATCAACATGAGAACAACAGTACATAAGTACTGAGTGAAGTCACAGTTATGACAGTGAAGTGCGCGGAATTTATTTTTTTAATTTTTTTTTTATTTTTTTAAATCACAATACACAAATAGATGGAAGGAAATAAAAATCAAGGTAAGTGCTACTATTACTGGGACAGCCGACACAGCCGTAATCATATGGATGTCTTTCAATAAATGGACATAAATGATGAGAGAATATTCTTATTTGTTATCCAAAGATGAAAAGTCTTATGGGTTTGGAACAACATGAGGGTGAGCGAATGACGGCAGAAATCTCAATTTTGAGTAAACTATCAATTTGAGTTTCTCGTCTGGTCGTTTCTTTTCATATTGGTTTTCTTTTTTTTTCCTTATCTATCTTATGTTGTTTTCCTTGAAAACTTACCACGATATGTATTAACAAATTACGTGTCCATGGCAACAGTAGAATTTTATAACGGCAAAAACTGGGATGCTGTCGTGAAACACTTAACGGTTTCCCTTACCTAAGAGAACAGTTTAAGGGATTATATGCAACACCCTTAAGTCATTCCCTTAGTTAAGGGTAAAATCAAGCCTTAAGTGTCATACTTAAGGGAAAAACTTAAGGTGCTTTATGCAAACCGGGCACAGACCTTCTGCAGTCACTCTAAAGGTCTGGCTACATGAGACTAGGCTGTTGTAACTGAATTACAACAGTCAGACCAGCAAAGAGAAAAGATGATCAGGTGGTGTTGGTTATGTTTTCACATAATCATTATTTGATCTGAATCTCTGAGTTAGATTTACATTATTGATTACAGCAGCACTGTGATTCTACAGCAGAATATTTTCAAAATAATCCTAGAAATTTCTTAAAATTTGTTCTGATCAAAAAACTTTCAAAAAAAAAACTTTTCATTCAGACACACAGACATCAAGAATCAGCCTGTGAATCTCAACAGTGGTGAGGATAATAAAGCATGTTGCAGTGCATTCTGGGAGCCACCAATCAAAATTCATCAATGGCTCCCATCATGCATTGCTGCATGAATAAATTATGAGCTGAATTGTCTTAGTAATTTCTTACTATTTTATTTTTTGCAGTTTTATAGTTTTTAGTAGCTTGTTTTCTAATGTTCAGAGTTGATCTGTTTATCAGAATATGTTGCTTGTCACCGTTGATGAGATTCACAGGCTGATTCTTAAAGTGATCCCCTGGTGTTGAGACTTATAGGCTTAACATAATGTAAATGATGTCTCTTACTGAAATATGTAGTAGAAAATCCATGAAAGATTTATGTTATTTGAAAAAAAATCCATAACATGTTCGGACAATGGGCGGTACCATTTTGTTTGCGTTCTATGTCAGTGATGTCAAATGGTTGCACTCTGTCAGCTACTTACATTACTCTATGGCTATTTTTACCACAACACAACTCGGAATATAATATACGATGCCACACTGTGCAGCTTTTGGTTGTAATTTTCAGTCGATGATATCTGTGATTGCATAAAACAGTATTATCTTCTCAGCATGTTTAACTGTGTGTAGACATTCAGGTGACATATCAGACGATTTTTACACACCATACAACAGTACTTTGAATAGCCACAGAGTCATTGCACGTCTTCAATGTTTTCAGCCTCACTAATTTTGCGCTCTATCTCTTTTTCTTGAAAAAGGCTGATTGTGTTTTAAAAGGAACCCTGCGGATATTAAGACTTGTATGTGTTACTAGATTACCATTGCACCAAAACATACAGATGAGCATCAGGGCTAAAGTGGAGAGAGCATTACACCTGGTTACTCCGATTGCATTTACACTTGGCCACATAAATGTGCCTCCGCAAAATATATCTGATCTTCAGTTCCCGCGCTATATGCAGATATCATGGAGTTCAAGTCACCGAAAGCAACAAATATGAGCTGCATTTTATTGATTATTAGCTAATTTCAAAATCAAGACCGCAATCCGAGAGAGCACGGCAACAGCACTGGTAAGATCATTATTTTTAATGAAGACGATTGTGTTTTGAGCGCCTGCGACTTAAATTCATTTTGATTTGTGGCCACACAATTGATCTGGGCCACACTCCTCCCACCAACAATTGGCCCTCATGTTGTTCACGTGATCCATGCTGTGCCATCATTGCCACACATGGCCCAGCTCTGGCTGACAAGATAAATGCCATTGCCGACACGAGGCCAGCAGTGCCAGTTTTCTCCATATAGTGGACTGCACTGGGGTCCAGTGGGTTGAAGGTCCAAATTGCAGTTTCAGTGCAGCTTCAAATGGATCTTCAACTTTGAGGAACAAGGGTCTTAACTTTAACTTAACTAAAATGATTGGTCATTTTCTAAAAAACAAATAAAAATGTATATACACAAATGCTCGTCTTGCACTGCTCTGTGATCCGCCACACATTACGTAATCACGTTGGAAAGCTCACATTTAGAAATATTCACAAAATCCCTTCTTAAAACATTTTATGTATTCTTTTCACTATGTAGTGTTGTTTGACGAACGCATGTTCACTACTCCTGCTTGTGATTCTTGACCTGACCTGCAGAGGACAGCATGAATCGAGGCATCTTCAAACTCCAGCAGTCCAAACGCAGTTTGTTGTTCCTTCCTCTTAATTTGATGCACAAATGTGCGCGAGAATAACAATTGGGCCACTGAGGGAAATCTCTTCATCAGCTCCATTTGATATAATGTAGAGGAAAAGATTCATGCTGTTTAAACTGTTCCTCCATAAGAAACCAGACTGAGGCGGTGTCCATCAAAGTGAAAGTAAAATCCATCAGCCTACGCAGTTATTTTTTATAAAAACTTATGAAGAATCATTTATATTTTCTTAATGGAACTTCAAGATGATCAGCATGACCTCCACAGATACATTTCCACACAGGTGAGTCTAACAGATACAGTTTAAGTAATAACTTAAATTTTAATTTTGTGTTTTTCTACCTGCCGCTACTCAGCTAACAGATTCTTGTTATAAAAACGTTCTCCAAATATTCAGTGTTGGTTCTGGAAACGTAAAAAAGTTTTCTTGACCTTAGTGGAGCGTGTTTTAAAAGGTATAATGTTCCTTAAATGTTCTTTCAAATTAATTTTGATTTAAAATAAATGTTGATTTGTAACATTCCAAGAACATAAAAATGTTCAGTTTCCTTAATGTTAGTAGAATGTTATTTAAAGGTTAGTATGATTCAACCATTCAAACACCTGCTGTGAACAAACACTTAAAGAAAGAGAAATAGAAACTTTCGCATGCAATGTTTTTGTCAGGAGACAGGAGTAACAACTGCAGATTATGAGTTACCTGCGGTGAGTCCGACATAATGAATCCACTAACACAACACAGCGAATGCCGGTGGTAAACACTCGTGTTCCATTACTCGTGCACGAGTTTTGGGAGGCGTTCCTTTGAAATGAGGGGGGCTGTTCTTACGCATGCGCTCATTTCAAAAACTCAGTAACAGTCTTTGGATTCTCAGTCGACGAAAAAATCCTCTCTATCACCTTTAAATGCTTTAAAAATTAGGCCAACCTTAGTAGACTTTTATATAGTAATCCTAAGTTTAAATTAAACTGAATTTATTAAAAATATATTACTGATGTACAAGTTAAAAGTACATTTTCCCAACTGTGGTACTTAAAGGTGCCATAGAAATGAAAATTGAATTTACCTTGGCATAATTTAATAATTAGAGTTCTGTACATGGTAATCACATATTGTCAGTCTCAAACGCCATTGCTTCCTCCTTCTTATGTAAATCTTGTTTGTGCAAAAGACCTCTGAAGAACAGGAAAATCTCAACATAACACCGACTGTGATGCAACAGTTGGGATCATATGTACACCCCCGATATTTGCATATACCAGCCCATGTTCAAGGCAAGCCACTAAGGCAGTATCTGGAGCTGCACAGCTGAATTATCAGAAATTCTGCATGTATTGTGAAGCATGCAACCAAGGACGATAGCAAAAATGGCACATGGATCCATAATAACTGTTCAAAGCATCTTCATTCTTATGGGAGTCTCTCTAACTGTGTATAGCTTTAGCCATGTTAGCCGAGCAACACATTTGACATGCTGCATCACAAATACTTTGTAAAGAACCATTTTGAGAGTTATATTGTGAACTTCTGTAGTATTTATGCAATGTTTAATAGTGTTGCGAGCTTGGGGTGGGGAGCACGAGCATTTAAAGGTGTACACACACCAAATCAGAGCACTTTTCTGCCCACCCCAAAATATGCAGTTATGGTATGGTATAATAAAAAATCTATGGGGTATTTTGAGCTGAAACTTCACAGACACATTCTGGGGACACCTTAGACCAGTGGTTCCCAAAACGGGGGCAAAAGGGGGTACGTGAATAAAATGCTGAGTAGGCCCTGTTCATCTAATTCTACGTTAAAATAATGTTAAAATCGAGCATGTATTTCTAACTGCCATAATCCTGTAAATCCAGTACATTTAATCAAATTACCTCATCATTTGCAGTCAAAAATGACTGTATCTACACAAGCAGCATGCATTTAATAGATTGCGTGCAGTCTGCTGCCTTAAATCGTGCTAAATTACTGTCGTTCTCGACAATGCACCTTTGTAAAAGTGGGGATTTAACCCTTACTCGCATGAAGAATGACAGATAGTGGATTAATTTAGATTTAAGATTCAAACTTTATCCGATACAAAAACATACTTTGTGTGAGTTAATAATCAAGGAACTTTGCTGCCGTTCAATGGGTGCAGCAGGCGCGCAAATCGCAAGAAAATCGCCTAGAAAATCGCAACGTTTCATTTTCCGTCGGTCTTAGTACACAATGTAACTACAGAAGAGTCAAGTTTTAAATAGTCAAAATTCTTTGTCATTTTTGAGCGAGATGCTAACGGTCTAATCAAATTCAATGAACTATGCTAAGCTATGCTAAAAGTGGTACCGCCAGACCCGGAGATTGGCTGAATGGATTCGAAAATGGTAAAACTCAACTGTTTAACTCTAGGGGAGTTGGAAAAGGAGCCTATTTTCAAAAAAAAGTGGAGTGTTCCTTTAATAATCCCATACATGAACATGAAGTCCTATCCCAATTATTTCCACCGTCCGTTGAGGTGAAGACCACATGTCCCAAGATTCCGTGCTTAAACTTGGCGTCATCAAGTTACGCCTTTGTTTTGAATAGGCCTCTAGCTACCTCTAGCAAACAGAAAATCTTATATATTTCACCTTTAATGCCAGAATTTTCATTTCTGGGTGAACTACCCCTTTAAATACCATCTGTATACTGGAGTTTCAAAGAGTTGGTTTTCTCTTATAGATTTATCAGCACAATATAAACTGTCTATCAAGTTCTTTTGGCACAAAATACAGGACTGATTGTAAATAATGTAGTGCAGTGTGTGATATTCGCAAGTTTAGGCAATTTTTTGCCATTTTTGCTTTTAAATTTATCCTTAAAACTTTGCCATGACAAAGCAGGTATTGAAAGTCTTGGGTAATTAATGATATGTGGTTTTACAGAGGCACATTGAAGCTGTGTGAAACCACCACAACCTTATTTATCCTCATATGTAGGATTTGGTCTTTTAGGTTGAGAATTAAAAGTTGGTAAAATATGATTTTCATTCACAATTTTGTGATTTCCTGAGTATGACTAGGGTAATTAATTTAGCATAAATATTCTAAATTCCCTTTATGTTCTGTTTCAGTGCGGTCCAGATGCAAAGACCAAAGTCACCAAGTGTGTCCATAAAGAGTGACCAGTCAATGGATCCTCCACTTAAGCTTAGTGATCCTGGGTTTAGGTACACTTTTTTTTCTTGTTACAACTGTGTTGAAACTAAGAAAATAGTGCCTTATCAGTGCTGTGAAAGGACTAAAGTGCCTGAATGCAATACATTTTAGATGTTATTTTAGAAGATTAGAAGATCGTAATTAACTGTTAAGATATGTGGATGTGCCCTATAAAATCTCCAGCAGTTTAATAAATATTAATGGAAAAATTCAGCCACTTTAATCAGTTTATTACAAAAGTTTATGAACTTAAGAGTCTGTGAATTACATTCACTTGTTGTGTTCATCTGAATGCACAGACCGGATCCTCCAGAACCCAGCTGTGTGTCCATAAAGAGTGACCAGTCAATGGATCCTCCACCTAAGCTTAGTGATCCTGGGTTTAGGTAAACACTTTGAGCCGTTTATCCTGTTACATCTGTGTTGAAACTAAGAAAATAGTGCCTTATCAATGCTGTGAAGGGACTAAAGTGCCTGAATGCAATGCATTTTAGATGTTATTTTAGAAGATTAGAAGATCGTAATTAACTGTTCAGATATGTGGATGTGCCCTATAAAATCTCCAGCAGCATAATAAATATTAATAGAATAATTCAGTCACCTGAATCAGTTTATTACAAAAGTTTATGAATATAAGAGTGTGTGAATTACATTCACTTGTTGTGTTCATCTGAATGTGCAGACTGGACCCTACAGAATTCAGCTGTGTGTCCGTGAAGAGTGACCAGTCAATGGATCCTCCACCTAAGCTTAGTGGACACACTGATCTTAAGTCTAGGTACTACAATTCACTACACATCACTAAATATTTATTGATTCTTCATGAGGTCTGTGATGAAATTAAAAATTATTTTATCTTGGACGATGTCTAATGAAGGTCAGTGAACGTTGCTTGTATTAATAATAAATTTCTACATTTAGCATGATTGGTAGTGTGCGGGATTGCTATCTTTTTTTATCTTGGATGTTGTGAAATGACCCAGCAGGCACAGGATGTAGACTCCATCGGTCAAATCTCATAAATTGGTTGAAAATGAAAATTGTGTTGACTTCTAAAACCAACATTTGTTTGACGTCAAGCTCCAACATTGGACTGACGTCGAATTTTGGTTGGAAAAATGGTTGAAGACCAATACAACTGACTTCAGCTACAGCATGTTACTGTCAAAATTTGGCTGTTTTTTAAAGCAATTTTTACAGTGCACACTGTAAAAATTGCTTTAAAAAACAGCCAAATTTTGACAGTAACATGTAACATGCTGTTTTCCATTAAACAGTAATATACCTTAAAAACAATGCATTCTGGGTAATATGTGACATTTTCAAAATGGAAAATGGCATGTTACTGTCATGTTACTGCATGTAACGGCATGTTGCTGTCAAAATTTGGCCGTTTTTTTACAGCAATTTTTTACAGTGTGCAGGTAATCACTGTATTTAACCATTTATCTTGTTACATCTTTGTTAAAACTATGAAAAGTAAATATGAATATGGTGTAAATATACTAAATAATATACTAAATAATATATTGTGTTACATATTACAATATTTTGAATAATACATACGGAATTGCCATATACTGAAAATTATATTTACAATATATTTACACTAAAATGTAATTAGTTGAATATAGTTAGGGACTGTTCACATGTCGCGTCTAAAAACGTGTGGAAAACCCCATATTAAAGGGTCTAAAGAGCCTAAATGTAATGCATTTCAGAAGTTAATTAAAAGATCTAAATTAACAGCTCACATATGTGGATGTGCACTTGCTGTAAAGTCTCCAGCAGCATAATAAATATTAATGGAATAATTTAGTCACCTGAATCAGTTTATTACAAAGTCATGAATATTCCCTTACTGAACGAAAATATATTTCCATATGATCATGAACAATATATTATATTGTATAAATATACTGAAAAATAGTTTATAAGACACATTCATTATGGCTAAAAAAGCCAAGAGAAATTCTGGGGTTAATCTATTAGGTGTTTTTGATGATGTCATAATGTCAAAAGTGTGCTAGATCATTAAATGCATTTAAATATTGCATTATAAACACTGTGATACTATAACAAGAGGTCCAGCATTGTTGTGATAAAATTAGATTCTTTTTTAACACATTGTGCACAAAACATTTTGAACTACTATTATATTTAGACACACCTAGATATCAAGAATCTGGAGTTTTATACTATGGTGCATTGTAGCATATCACAATTATTGTTATAATTATTCATAATTTAAAATGTTTGTGTATAAAGTTTTTTAAAAAGTATCTGATCACCACAACAATGCTGGACTTATGGTTTTAAAGTGTTTATAATACAATATTTAAATTGCATTTTGCAAACACAATTTTTGAAAAAGAGATAAATCTTTGGATGAGATCTGTGAATCAGTACAAATAAAGATGATTATGACATTGTCAATAAACACCCTACAGATTATCCACAGAATTTTTCTTGGGTCCTTTTTAGCCATATAGACTGTCTTATAAGCACAGTTACAGCAAATCATCAATATCTAAACCTCTGTTAATTCTCAATAAGAACTTCTGTAGACACATGACAGAAATAAAATTGGTTTAGTAATAAGTGAAGCTGGTAATGCTGTCTTTGTTGTTTAACTCTCCTCTGCTGAGATCTTGAGAGATCTGTCAGTGTTCAATGATCTATTGGGATTTAAAGGGTTTCTTCTTTGTCAAGTCCAGTCAAAACAGTGCTTGTGTTTTGGGACAACACTTGTGTTTATTTGACATATTCACTGTGTCAAACACAGACATTCAGAATGTTTTAAAAAGCATTTGTTAAAAACCTTAAAAATTAAATTGGCTAAATTCTTACACATCAGTATAGTTTAGGGACAACACTTGTTGTGTTAATTTTGACACATTCACTGCGTAATGATTTTAACACAGTAAATGTGTCTGGAAAGTGATCTGATGTTAACAAGCAGAATCACCAAGCAGAATACAGCAGGTGTTCATCACTAATGTTCAATAGTCACACGATTAATGAATTATCTTGATTGAATGTACTTGTTTTGGTCTGGAAGGTCTGGTCTCGACCACATCTCTGGTCTTGAATGGTCTTGGTTTGGAGGTCTGGTCTTCATCTCTGAAATGAACACAAAGATGTGTAAATGTGTAATATTAACACATCACAGGAGTTCTTGGCTGCACAGATTGTTTTGGATGTTGTGAACAAACAACAACCGATCAGCTCGAAACAACACCGAAAGCTCAGCCAAGAAGGTCTATCAGATGATCATAGCTATTCAGGGTGGGTTTTTTTATTTCTCATCTCCATAAATAGATCTAATACAATGGCTGGAAATGCATTTATCCTTTGGTGAAACTTCCTCTTCTTCATGGACGTGATTCCTGATTGCTTAGCAACAACAGACACCATGGTATGCGAGCGCTTTGGAAAGAGAGAGAAAGCAATGAGGCCACGTTTTCCACACGATTTTAGATGCGACATGTGAACAGACCCTAAGTATACTCAACTAATTACATTTTAGTGTAAATATATTGTAAATATAATTTTCAATATATGGCAATTCCATATGTATTATTCAATATATTGTAATATGTAACACATTATATTAACACAATATATTATTTCATATATTATTTAGTATATTTACACCATATAATATATGGATCATAAATATATGGAAATATATTTTCGTTCCATAAGCATATGAGAGTGTGATTTACATTTACTTGTGTTCAACTTCAATGCACAGACCAGACCTGCCAGAATCCAGCTGCCAGAATCCTCCACTTAACTTTGGACACACTGATCATGGGTTTAGGTAAGTAAGTGCTGTTCTAAACTTTTGTTGATTATACATGTTTATATTTACATTTATTCATTTGACACACCTTTATCGAAAGAGACTTACACAGCAGGATCCTGATGCAATACAATCTCCTGATACAATGTATGTATATTATTTATTTAACAATTTTTTTAACAATCTTATGTAGTGACCCTCAACATGTCAAAGCCCTCAAGACATTCAGATCAAATCTGAGGAAGAAGTTTCAGTGTCTGTATGAGGGAATCGCAAAGCAGGGAAACCCAACACTGCTGAATGAGATCTACACAGAGCTCTTCATCACAGAAAGTGATTGTGGAGAGATCAATAATGAGCATGAGGTGAGACAGATTGAGACTCAATCCAGCAGAGCAGCAACAGAGGACACACCGATCAAATGCACTGACATCTTTAGACCTTTACCTGGACAAGACAAACCCATCAGAACTGTGCTGACAAAGGGAGTCGCTGGCACTGGAAAAACAGTCTCTGTACAGAAGTTCACCCTGGACTGGGCTGAAGGGAAGGAGAATCAGGACGTCCAGCTCATATTTCCACTTCCTTTCAGAGAGCTCAACTTGATGAAGGACAAAAAACTTAGTCTTTCAGAGCTTCTTCATGCCTTTTTCCCTGAAACAAAAGAAATAAAACCATTCAGTGGTGAATATAAAGTTGTCTTTGTTTTTGATGGTCTGGATGAGTGTTGTCTGTCTCTGGACTTCAGTGTGAAACTGTGTAATATTTCTGAATCAGCCTCAGTGGACGTTCTGCTGGCGAACCTCATTGCAGGGAATCTGCTTCCCTTTGCTCTCATCTGGATCACCTCCAGACCCGCAGCAGCTGATCTCGTCCCGTCTGAGTGTGTCCATCAAGTGACAGAGGTACGAGGCTTCAATGATCCACAGAAGGAGGAATACTTCAGGAAGAGAATCGGTGATCAGAGTCTGGCTGATAAAATCATCACACACCTGAAGTCCTCAAGGAGCCTCTTCACCATGTGTCATATCCCAGTGTTCTGCTGGATCTCAGCCACTGTCCTAGAGAAGATGTTGAGCGAAGCTGAGAGTGGAGAGATCCCTAAGACTCTCACTCAAATGTACACACACTTCCTGATCATTCAGACCAACATCAAACTTGAGAAGGACTATGAGAATAAAGTGAAGGATGAAGACATGATCCTCAAACTGGGGAAACTGGCGTTCCAGCAGCTTGTGAAAAGAAACCTGATCTTCTATGAGGAAGACCTGAGAGAGTGTGGCATTGATGAGACAGAAGCATCAGTGTACTCAGGATTGTGCACTCAGATCTTCAGAGAGGAGCTGGGCTTGTATCAGGGGAAAGTCTTCGGCTTTGTTCATCTGAGCATTCAGGAGCATCTGGCAGCTCTTTATGTGCTGCTTTCATTCCTGCTGTACAAGAGGGATGTGCTCAATGAAAGCCTCAGCTCTGAACATTCACATGAGTTCACGTGTCACACAATATCTGACCTGCATCAGAGAGCCGTGGACAAGGCTCTGCAGAGTAAGAATGGACATCTGGATCTTTTTCTGTGGTTTCTTCTGGGTCTCTCACTGGAGTCCAATCAGACACTCCTGAAAACCCTTCTGACACATGTTAGAAGCATCTCCTACAGTAAAGAGAAAACAATTGAATACATTAAAACGAGAATAAGAATGAATCCCTCAATAAATCCATCAATCTGTTCCACTCTTTAAATGAACTGGGTGATCATTCTCTAGTAAATGAAATCCAGGAATATCTCAGATCTCGAGGTCTTTCAAGCACCAGATTGTCCTCATCACAGTGGTCGGCTGTTGTCTTTGTTTTATTAACGTCCAAGTATTTGGATGAGTTTAAGTTAAATGAATACATAAGCATCAGTCAAGACCAAAACCAGATGTCACCAGATGAAGTACTTCAGAAGCCCTTGCCTGTAGTTGAAGCCTCCAGATCAGCAGAGTAAGTCTGAGATCAATCATCAGATGTATGCACTGTTAGACCTTACCAGGCTTTTTTACAGTAAAATACAGTAATTTACTGTTGATTGTACATTTATATACTGTAATCTACAGTATGTTAATGTAAAGATACCACACACTAAATTAAAACTTGTGTGTTTAATCCCTTGTGTTACACTAAAAACTGACTAAAATTTTACATTATCGCCACTGTGAAACTAGAGCAAGAGTTCCAACAACAATCAATTACAAAGAAGATATTTTTTAAACAACATGCAAAAAAAAAAACAGTTGCAGCATCATTTAGACACACAGATATCAAAAATCAGCACATCAATCTCAACAATAGTGGCAATAAAAAAGGACCATCCAGCTGCATAATTTATTCATGCTGCAGTGCATGCTGGGAGTTTTGTACTATGCTGGCACCCAGCATGCCTTGCGACATTAAAGGGTTAGTTCACCCAAAAATGAAAATTCTGTCATTTATTACTCACCCTCATGCCGTTCCACACCCGTAAGACCTTCGTTAATCTTCAGAACACAAATTAAGATATTTTAGTGAAATCCGATGGCTCCGTGAGGCTGCATAGGGAGCAATGACATTTCCTCTCTCAGGATCAATAAAGGTACTAGGTACTTCAGGAAGCTTCGGAGCATTATGAATCAGCGTATCGAATCATGATTCAACAGCCAAACTGCTGAAATCATGTGACTTTGGCGCTCCGAACAGCTGATTCGACACGCTGATTCATTATGCTCCGATGCTTCCTGAAGCAGTGCTTTGAAACGTCCATCACTATAAGTTGTTATTTGTTTTTTGGCACACCAAAAATAGTCTTGTCACTTTATAATATTAATATTGAACCACTGTACTCACATGAACTGATTTAAATATGTTTTTAGTACCTTTATGGATCCTGAGAGAGGAAATGTCATTGCTCCCTATGCAGGCCTCACTGAGCCAATGGATTTCATCAAAATATCTTAATTTGGTTCCGAAGATTAACGAAGGTCTTACGGGTGTGGAACGACATGAGGGTGAGTAATAAAATGACATAATTTTATTTTTGTGTGAACTAACCCTTTAAATTTTTGAATGTCACAACTGTTGAGATTCATATTCTGATCGTTGTTGTCTCTGTGTGTCTAAGATATGCAGGAGCTCAAGATTTTTTATGCAGTATATGACTTCAATATTTGTCATGATTTCTGAAACATTGCTGGTTCTCGTGCTGTTCAATCACAGAGATACTATAATCAATAAACATGAAATTAAAATGCAATCAAATGTTATGAAATCAAAGATTAGACACAGAAGGAGATAGGTGAATCAGACAAGTCCAAGATGATCACAGCATTATCACAACAGCCAAAAACACCTGATCAACTTCCTGTTGGCTTTTTCCTGCCATAATAACACTCAATTACAGCAGCCAAAGAAAGCTAATGTCAAAGAGTCAGGAGCCCAACTAAAGCACAAACTGGTCACCATGAAGGTGACAACAAACTTCATTAATTTCAATAAAACTTCAACATCCAAATATGTTAATTCTCAACAAGAGCTTTGGTACATGTATGGAAGAAATAATGTCAAACTGGTTTCGCACTCAGTGTGGTTGGAAGTCAGTTGTGTTTCTGCTCATCTCCTCTTTATTTCTGGTCTTGCTTCTCTGTCCTTCAGTGATTCTGCTTGTCAGATGTTTATCAGTGTCTGAATTCACTTACTTCTTTTAATTAACTCTGTCAAATGGACTATATTAGTAAACTAAAATAGGGAATAGTGAATGAGGGTATAGGGTGTGACAATGACAAATATTACCCAGAACACGGAGACAAGGTTGGATACAAGGCTAAACAATACTCAGCAATGAGTGTGTGTGTGAGTGCAGCTTATAAAGTGTCGCTGATGGGAAACAGGTGTGAGTGTATGATTGGTTTCTAGGTGGGGGATTGTGGGAAATGGAGTCCATATGATGATAATAGAACACGGACCCAGGGCACATGTTACAGTAGTGTTCTTCTCTGTTCTTTGTTATCTATGGTAGTATTAGTTTGGCCTGATTTTTTTAACAAAAGTCACACTTGGGTCAGTACACATAAAAATCGACAAAAGGGATTAATCTCCTTATATTTTTTCAGTTCGTAATTTACATCAACACACATACAGCAAGTAAAAAAATAATAATAATGAAAACATGAAACCCCACACAGATTTAGTATTTAAGTCTCTCTGTGATTTTGTAGTTGAACTGAGAAATTGTGTCGTTGTTCTGCAGGTTGATTCAGTGTAATATCAAATCTGAAGGTTGTGCTGCTGGGTTCAGCTCTGAGATCAAACTCACACCTCAGAGACTGGGTTGTCTCAAAATAATATACAAGATGAAGGTCTGATGCTGCTCTCTGATGGACTGAAGGATCCTCATTGTAAAAACTGAAGAAACTGATGTAAGATCATTCATTAATCTTAACTGAAACAAGAATCAAATTATTTAAGGGATTATTCTCCTTATGTTGTTCAAATGATTTACATCAACACACAATACAACAAAAGTAAACAGAAAGTAATAAAAAACATTAAACCCACACAGATTTAGTGTTTAATATCTCTAAATCTAAATCTTTAGTCTCTCTGTGGTTGTGTAGCTCCTGCTGAACTGAGAGATTGTGTCGTTGTTCTGCAGGTTGTTTTATTGTAATATCACAGCTGCAGGTTGTGCTGCTCTGACTTAGCTCTGAGATCAAACTCACACCTCAGAGAACTGAATCTGACTCTGAATGAAATAGGAGATGAAGGTCTGACGCTGCTCTCTGATGGACTGAAGGATCCTCACTGTAAACTGGAGAAACTCACGTAAGATCTTAATTGAAACAAGAATGTCATTTTAATCTTTTAACACTCTGAGGTCTGAAAACGCGCCGGCGCGTTTTGCAGGTTTTTTTTCACATTGCAGCAAAACAGACTTAAAATACTCCGTCATTTTTTGTCATAGAGACATAAGTAATATATCAATTGAAACTATAGAATATCTTCTTTTTTTTGTATACACTCAGAGTAAAAACACAATGTTGTGCTTTTTGTAAAATAAAGAAAACTAACATGATGCGTGATTTCTCCTCTCCCTGAACGAAGTCCAATCTGATAGTTCTCAGAAAATGAACTGTAACTTAGTGAATACTAATCACAGAAAAATTAAACTTATGTCTAAAAAAACGGTAAGATGTCAGGTTTTAAATCATGTAAGTCAAATCGAAAACAAACCTTCTGTGTTTATGTAATCTGTATGAAAGAGAGCCATGTCAGAAGTCCGTGATTCAGCTCATTATCCGCTAATGCGGCCACGCCCACGGAGCCAGCGCTATTCAGACGCAAATTCAGAGGCAATACATGCATTCATCGTCTCAATCGTGTTTATTGTCTTGAAAAGTGTTTATCTGGATGTAAAAGTCATGGTTAGCGAGCCCTAGAAGTCATGCAGTTAGTTCCTGTTTTCTTTTCTTCTATAGATGAATTTTAGATGAGTTTTTGTTTCTTTAGCGCCCTCCGGCTGCAGTATGAATTGGAAACTCCATTCATGGAATAGCCTCTTCTTCTTTTAGATGAATTTGTGGACTAAAAATGCACAGAGAGCGCCCCCGACTTCAAGGATGAATTGAAAACACCAGCGCTCATAGTAATGACAATGAATATTAAATAAATATAACTAATATTCTATATATAATATAAATATAATATAAGAAAATTGACATAAGCATATGAGAATCCAATATTTCTCCAAATGTGCATGCTTTTAAACTAAAAGCCTATATTCAGACTCTTTGCATCACAGAAATACATTATATTTTAAAGTATAATATAAAACCATTACTTATATTGTAATAATATTTTTGTATGTTCATATATCATGATGAGCTTGAGACATCACAGAAGGTTTTTTTCACAGCCTACCTGACTGAAATGCCTCATTAATATGCAAGTCATTTCAGCTCATTACTATCCAATTCTTTTGTCTTCCCAGGTGAGAATGACCCATTTTCAGTGGTGATTCACGCCTCCTCGCATACTGTGTTTCTTGGCAAAAAGTGTCTTACAAAAACTAAATCAATATATTGTTTTATATGAAGGAGTAGGCAGCATAATTTTTACATAATTCTGAAGCAAAAACTCTAGTCTACAACCTCCAATACCCTAAAGTCTTGTGAACACAGATTTACTATACTTTTTTTGGCCTTATTTCAGTGACTTAAGTTTTTTGTTTTTTCAGTAACCACGCATAAACATTATTCCTTCAAAAACACAAATGTACATACATTCCTCATATTATTGTAGCCTAGTTTGTGCTGAATACAGTGTAATGACACTTTTGTCATTTATATGTTTATGAACAACTGAAAAAAGCACAAATGTCAGGGCATGTCAAAACTTCTCCAGGGCCCAAATCAGCCTCAGACTCCAGAGGGTTAATTCCTATTGCATCATATTTGAACTAAATTACCAACATGATCAAAAACCTTTTGCACACAATCTACTACTTGCCTTCTGTTGTCTGGTTGAAAGTTTATAGGTTTTTTAGCAAGTAATATTTCAAGATGATCATTTTCTGGACTAAAGCAACTTAGGTTTACTTGGTTATCCACACATCTTTTTTTTCTTTTTTGAAAAATCATGTTCAAATGTTGCAAATATGATCATCAGACTTTTGAGGAAGGTTTATTTGTTCATCTCTCAATCATCATTGTATTGCATTGCATTATATGTTGTAAAATTACAGAGCTTTGATCATAAAACGAAGCATTTATACAAGACGAGTGTGTATACAATGTGCGTGTTTATATTCTAGGACTTCTTGGTTGATTATAATCATAATGCTTTGCGAAACTAGAGGTCCTGGAGACCAACCGCTCTGCACATTATGTACATTGAACTGAGAGATTGTGTCGTTGTTCTGCAGGTTGAGTTATTGTAATATCACAGCTGAAGGTTGTGCTGCTCTGACTTCAGCTCTGAGATCAAACTCACACCTCAGAGAACTGGATCTGTCTGATAATAAAATAGGAGGTCGAGGTCTGATGCTACTCTCTGATGGACTGAATGATCCTAACTGTAAACTGGAGAAACTGGAGTAAGATCATACATTAATCTTACCTGAAACAAGAATGTTATTTTAAGGGATTATTCTCCTTGTGTTGTTCAAATGATTTACATTAACAAGCAATAAAGCAAAAGTAAACAAAGTAATAAAAACATTAAACCCACACAGATTCAGTATTTATCTCAGTCTCTCTGTGATTGTGTAGTTTCTGCTGAACTGAGAGATTGTGTCGTTGTTCTGCAGGTTGATTCAGTGTAATATCACAGCTGAATGTTGTGCTGCTCTGGCTTCAGCTCTGAGATCAAACTCACACCTCAGAGAACTGAATCTGTTTATGAATATAATAGGAGATGAAGGTCTGACACTGCTCTCTGATGGACTGAAGGATCCTCACTGTAAACTGGAGAAACTGACGTAAGATCATACATTTATCTTAACTGAAACAAAAATAGTGATATTTTAAGGGATTATTCTCCTTGTGTTGTTCAAATGATTTACATCAACAAGCAATAAGTAAAAAATCAACAAAAAGTAATAAAAACATTAAACTCACTGTGTTGTTGTGTTGTTGTTCTGCAGGTTGGGTTGTTGTGAGATCACAGCTGAAGGTTGTGCTGCTCTGGCTTCAGCTCTGAGATCAAACTCACACCTCAGAGAACTGTATCTGACTGGGAATATTCTAAGAGAGGCATGTGTGGAGAGTCTCTCTGCTTTAAAAGATGATCCACATTATAAACTGGAGACACTGCTGTAAGTATTGATGATTCATATCATATATAATGTCTTTTGAACTAGTCAATCCTCTGAACAGATGTGTCAGCAGTAATGCACATGTTACTGTCTGTGTTTTATTTTACTGACAGCTATGAATTATGGTGAATATGGAGCCACTATAGAGACGTCATCATCATCAACACTGAAGTCATGTGACCTTTACTGGACTTTACTGTATATAAATGTACATGATTTTTTTGTAGCCTATAAGATTTAATAAAGTCTTTCTCCTCGTTCATGTATTAGCGAATTGTTTTTTATCAGCCATCTCAGTGAAGGAACAATAGATTCACTTAACTTAATAATAACAACAACAAAAATAACTTGACTTTTTCTTTATTAACTTTGGCTTCACATTTTTAGTGCAGTCAGCATACCTGAGTAAACAAAAATGAAATAAATACTTCCAATGTAGACTAGTCAGAATAAAACATTTATCTCTTTAGTGCAGTCAGCTAACGGAGTAAACTAAAATTAAATAAATAACTCAAAGACTAGTCAAAAATAAACACTGGCTTGTCCACTCTTAAGAAACATCTGGAATGTTCAATTAAGTTTTAAGTTCTTCTTCAAAAACACCATCATGTCCACATTCTCAGGTGAGAGGCTTGCTCTCTGTGCTGTAACAATGTCCCCTGCTGTAGAGAACACCCTCTGACTGGGAACAGATGTTGCTGGGACTCCTAGGTAGCATTTAGCCAACTTGGCTACATGAGGAAACTGGCTCTCGTTGTCCTTCCACCATGTAAGTGGATTTGACTCCACTGGAAGAGTTGGCACTTGCCTATAACGCTCGACCTCTTCTTTCACCATTTGATATGGAGACTTGGGTGCAGGAGTGCCCGGCTCCACTGGAAATAACTTTCCAAACAGTTCAGAGATTGGTGCCTTTTTGGCTGGAGGATCATCACTGCTGGATGCCACATCTAACTGCTCCTCTGAGACCAAGGCCTAACAAGGACAAAGCCACAAAATAGTTTCAAGTCAATATTGCTAATTGCAGTTTATATCAGATGCATAGAAATACCAATTTCTGATTTCATTTAGATAGAATGAAGATAGATTTCTGTTTAAATTGAATGAAGAAAAATATACATATACTGTGTTTGTAAAGTGATTTTCACAGTACATATTCCCTAGTAAAATGCATTGCAGCTTTGTGTGAAAACTAAATAGTATAGGTAAAATTTAATTTATTAATTTAAGTTTGGATTAAAACAATAATAATTAAAAAATACCTGCTGGGGATGGTATTCCAGAATCTTCTCCATCAGGCTATTAAAGAGGTTGCTGCGCATGGTTTCATCCAGAAAGGGCAGAGATTTAAAACGTGGGTCAAGTGCAGTGCTCATATGAAGAAACTGCACAAGTATTAAGTCAGATTCTGGGTATCTGTTGATTAAGTCGGACACAATGGCAGATTTGACATCTTTAACAACTGTTGTATCGGTGTCACTCACTTTCACAGATTCCAGGATGGAGTGTTTCAGTGGCATTATCATTGAAACAGTTGGCAGCTGTTCTGTGCTTAGCAGAGTTGTGACCATTTTCAGGGGTTTAAGAACCTGAATGATGTCCTCAGCTAATTTTACATCTTCATCAGACAGAGTAACAATAAAAGTCCTTAATGTTCCTCTTAATACTCCTGTCTGTAAGTGCAGAGAAAACAGCAGCCTGCTGTTCAAGGTAGCGCTCAAGCATGTCATAGCTGGAGTTCCACCTGGTAGGAACATCCTGATTTAGCTTGTGTGGAGGCAGATGGAGCATCTAGGGTTGCCACCTGTCCCGTGAAATACGGAATCGTCCCGTATTTACAGCCAAAATGACGCGTCCCGTATCAAATCAATACGGGACGCGATTTGTCCCGTATTTTACATATGCTGCGTTCACGTCACCTCGTATTTACCGGATTCTTGAAATGACAACACGTGACGTTATATTCGGAGCTGTTCACGTCCTTTTGGTCTTTGGATTGGGAATTATGCGTTTCCATGGCACCACTATCAACGCCTAAATTAATCTACAGCGGTCAGGTGGTACAGCGGCCACGTGGTACATGTGGGGGCTTTCAGAAAATTCCCAGCTTACAAGCTGTAATTACGAGCTCTATGAGGACGTGAACGCTTTTTACAAGTTAGAATCTCATAACTACAGGAATTACGAGGCCGTTTGAACGCACCTCTAGGTCCATATTATGCAGCATCCCATGTAAATCACCCCACCCGCATTGTGTGAAGACACGTCCTGATTCTGCCCCTGATTGGATAATACTCGCTGCCATCATGGTTTGATTGGTTTGTTTCAGGTTCACAGGCCGTGAATCACGGCCAATCAGAGTCAGAGGAGGGCAGGACGCCGCCTCGCCGGTTCTCTCCTGAGGCAGATAGTGTAATGTTTTATTTATTTTTTTCACCTCAAGTTTTTGATTGATAATGTTAGATTTCACATGCTGCCTATTAAAAAATAATGTTAATAATGTACATTAATCATGTTATGGTAGGATTTGTTTATTAAGGTTAAGTTGTACAGTCAGACACATAAGCATTACTTAGAGATAAGAGATATATATTTAATACATATTTAATCAAAATATAGTACCTATGTGAATAAAATAAACAACTTTGTTATGCTTAACCAATTTAAATAATTGCATCATTCAATACTATAGAATTAATAGACAATATAAATGGAATAAATAATACATAAATATATTTACTTACCAATAATAAAAATGTTGTTAAGTGTTTTTACTTAAATAAGAATGTTTGTAATATATCATTTCCAGTTATTAGGTGTGGTTTCACTGTTTGGATGGTGTACTGCAAACAATGACAAATATTTTAGCTAAAATCTTTGTTCACAACAAATGACAATTTACAATTTGTTTAATTTATAATTACTAAGTTATGGGTCTGTTAATTTAATAAGTTAATAAAATATGGTTTACATCTCACAAGTTCCTCCAAAAGCTTATTTTTTGTGGTCTCAGTCACACTTTGTTGGCCTATGTTTATTATTGTCATAGCTGTGTATTCAATATGACCACTTAAGTTGTGATAGTGAGAGACTGCATCTGTTCACACTGATTTCAATAGCAGATATCTTATTATAATGTCCATTGGTATCAATATTAATATTTTATGAAAATATGTTTTAGTTATGATATACCACCACTGGCACGCCATCGGGACTGTGGTCATCGTGGCCCCGAGGGGTGTGGCCCCCGCTGCGGCTGGCGTCCCTTATTTTTCTGTATTGAAGGTGGCAAGCCTAGGAGCATCTCTTGTTTGTCCTTCAGCACTGCTGCAGCAGTAGTGCTGCGATGGAAAAAGGTGACCACCTTTCGCACTTTGCCTAAAAGCCGTGACATCTGGTTAACCCCCATTCCCTTCTGTGATGCCAGATTAACTGTGCGCGCAAAACATCGTATATTTGGTGAAAAACCGGCTGCTTCAACTGCATTAACAATGTTTTTAGCGTTATCTGTTGTCACAGGAATAGTGGCATTTTCTCTGTCGATTTTCCACTCTGATACAGCTGCCTGTAGTATTTCTGACAGATGATCACTTGTGTGGCTTTCATAGACAGCGCGTGTCTGCAGAACCAGATTTTTAATTACCCAGTTGTCCGTAATGTAGTGCGCCGTGATCGTCATGAAAGACTGAGTTGCACGGGAGGTCCACCCGTCCGTAGTCAAAGCAATGAATTTAGCATAACTCAGGTCCTCCACTAGTTTGGCTTTTACTTCGTTGTAGAGGTGAGGCAGCACATTCTGACTGAAATGCGGTCGGCTCGGTAATTGGTATCTGGGCTCCAACACACTTAGCAAATGCGTGAATCCGTCATTCTCAACAACAGAAAACGGCCGCATATCTAGTGCCATGAAAACACCTATTGCCTTTGTAATTGTTTGAGCACGGTCAGAGTTAGCTTGTAGCTTCATTCTGAAGGCAGTGGGAAAAGTTTCCTGCTTTTGAGGTTTCTTACGTGTGCCGCTAATATCAATGTTGGGGTGATGTCTCCGGAGATGCGCTTGCATATTAGACGTGTTTCCTGTCATATAAGTAAGTTTTGTGAGACAGTTACGACAGATTGTGTGTGCTTTGTCTATGACACGAATTCCATTCCTATACTCCACTGGAAAACCAAAATGTTCCCACACAAGAGACTTAAATGTGTCCGGGGGATCTGCAATCTCAGGCGGAGCAGCCATCCTGCGTGCACAGAAGTAACCGAGTGTGACGCTCACTCCCAAGTCACGTGACATGACATGCACTTGGAAAACAGTAACTTTGGAATATAATATTTAGAACAGCATTTAAAAAGCATCTTATTAGTCATTGCATACATTTGATTAAATTGTATTAGTAAAGAGAATTTTGTTTAAATTAAATTAATAGATTAGTTAGTTAGAGATAAGTGACATTAACCTCAACAATGGGCAGCAGGAGGCGTGAGAGTACCGCGGTACGCCACGAGAGTTCCGCGATTCGTATCGTGGGTGGTGTATCACGATCTTTCGGTTCGGTTTGTGATATCGTTACACCCCTAACTACAGTATATCCCTTCAGAAACAGTGCTACAGTGTGATGTTTGCTCGCCATAACAGAATGGATTAACGGAATTGTACATGTTTGTAAATTTACAATTGAATAGTAATTAAACAAATGGCAGGAAAGAGCGTGTTACAGCCACTGCCATAACACAAAAGAGGGATAACACAAAGGCTCTTTCAAATAGGGGAATTTGTTGAAATAACACAAAATATAAACAAACTGTTGGAGAAATTTGTCAAAAAAATAAAGAGTAAAACAACTACATGTCTGGACGGCTGCTCAAGTTCCGCCGCTGAAATGTGGCAACTTGGCTTCTTTTAAGCACATGATAATGGTCCACAGCTGTAAGGAATCTGCTAAACACAAAACAAAAGTAATTGCTTTTCCTGCCCCTAGAAGGCAGGCAAATAATTAAATAAATACACATACATATTACATGTAACAGAGTGTTAATCACACATATTCTCAGATATATGCTACACAGTCTCAACAAACAGTCTGTACAGAACCAAATTGTTTTAAGTAAGCTTCACAACCATATACACCAGCCAAAACAGTGTTGACGAGCCAGTGATAAGTACTTGGTGCATTTTTCATCCTGAAAGCCCTAACCGAAAAGCATCAGGAGTGAGAAATGCCGAGTTCTCCTTAGCACGTTCAGTATTCACCAGCAAATATGGCGAACTGCATGGACTGGAGCTGGGCTCAGCGATGTTATTTTCCAACATGTACTCAACTTCTTTTTGCAAATGAACTCTTTTAAGTTAAAGGATTAGTTCAATTTCAAATTAAAATTTCCTGATAATTTACTCACTCCCATGTCATCCAAGATGTTCATGTCTTTCTTTCTTCAGTTGAAAAGAAATGAAGGTTTTTGATGAAAACATTCCAGTATTTTTCTCCATATAGTGGACTTCAATGGCCTCCAAACGGTTGAAGGTCAAAATTACAGTTTCAGTGCAGCTTCAAAGCATTCTACATGATCCCAGACGAGGAATAAGGGTCTTATCTAGAGAAACCATCACTCATTTTCTAAAAAAATTAAAGATTTTATACATTTTAACCATAAATGCTCATCTTGAACTAGCTCTCTTCTTCTCTCTATTAGAATTCGGCAGTGTAGACGCTGCTAATGTATTACTGCCCTCCACAGGTCAAAGTTTGAACTAAATTGTCATATACAATATGCTAGTGCAATTATATAACAATTAGTTCAACTTTGACCTGTGGAGGGCAGTATACACTTAGCAGTGTCTACACTGCCAGAATTCAAATGGAGAATAAGAAGACTTGTCGGTCCACTAGTTTCTATGGCAATATCAGCTGCTTTGTTTTAAAAAAAAAAGTACATTAAAGCTGAAATCCAACGTTAATGATGACAACACAGAATAAAATACTATCACTAGTGATCATCAAATCCTTTTAACAGTTTATTTTACACACTTGTTTAAGTCTTCCACTTTTTCACAAACCCTTTGCTCTCTAGAAACCAGTCAGTTTGGGTTAAATTCTTTGAAGTTCAAGTATTAGCATTATAAAAACTCAATTAATACCACATATGAAATTAAATTAAGGACATGCATCAGAAAAATTAGGAATGTTGGACAATAAATATATGAATATAACAGCTTGATTTTGAGCTTGATTTGCAGTGTTGTCTAATGTTCGTTAAAGCAAAAGTGTCCAAAGTGGGAATTAAGCGATAACGAACACAGCAATGCATCATGTATTATAGATACACATTATGTTTGTTGCGTGATCCATTATAACGTATTATATATATATTTCAATGCAGACCTAGTGGAGTGATACTATTATTAGTCTACTATTACTCCATTAGGACTGAAATACATTGTTCGCTGCAAACATGATCTTAAATGTATTATTTATTAATTTACTAGTAATAACTGTGTAAAGTTGCATAAAATGGAAATACTCAATAAAGTAGGCTAACTACGTTACCTCAGATGGATGAATGGTTGGATTTCACAACTGGTAAAATAAAACATATATAAGGCAATACAACATTTACTGTAGGAGGCATACAATTTACTGGTGACTTAATTTTAAAAACTGTTCTATTGCGCTTCTGATTTGGCAGTGAAATTCGCCGATTTTGGGTGCGTAAGATGTGAAGGATATGGTCCAGTTAGTATTTTCACCCCATAATGGCGGCCGCGCTACCGGAGCGCCATCTAGTGGCTGTTACCCAAAAATTATCAGAGTGTCGCCTCTTGGGTTCTAAGCTCTTTGCTCTGCCTGCTACAGAATTTTTCCCCATTTTGCGTCCGTGTTCAGCGTCTCTGGCCTCTTGTTATCGGCCGTTTACAGACTCAGACATGATGTGGGCTATTTATCACTGTCCCGGTAGCTCCCGAAAATAACATTAAAATAAACACAAAAATACAGTACAAAGACTGGATAAATGTAATGTATTTTTGTACTCATTTATGTTATTTTCGCGAGCTACTGGGACAGATAAAGACCGTTTCAACATCAATGTTTCACATTAAGAAGGGAGAGGAAAGGTCCAATGACAAACTATTATTTATCCAACAATCATTTAAAATTGAAAGGATATTCATAAAATCCGTGGATGTTTATATATATATATATATATATAATAATATATATATATATATATATATATATATATATATAATGATGTATTATTTGCTCTATGTATAATCGTTGTTTGATGAACGCATGTTCACTGTGATTCTTGTCCTGACCTCCACGTAGTCGTTGGCATCTTTAACTCTTTCAAACCTCAGTATTACAAACGCGGTACTTTCTGAAAGCCTCATACATCTATTATTGTTGTTTCAATGTTCATATGTTGTTTCGTTGACAATCTTCCTCTTTTAGAGTAGTTCGACGCGCAAATCCGCGAGAATAGAGCGATCCGGCGGACACCGAATCTGCTCCCCTGAGGTGGATTTCAAAGTGAAAGTACAATCCATCGGCCTATATTGACATTTTATGAAAACGGAAACGTCTTGACACTAATCAAAGTGTTGCGTTCCCTTCATTTACATTTTAGATTGATGGAACATCATGGAGTTCAGCATTATGAAGAAGACCTGTCCACAGATACGTTTCCACACAGGTGAGTCTTTTACAGATAGGGCTTAACGCTTATTTTTTTGTGATTTTCTACCTGGCGCTATGTCCCATTTCATAGGATCACGTGTTTTGCGAATTAAAATATATAGACTACATCTATTTTATGGTTTGATGTACACTAAAGTAGACATGTTTTGTTTGAATTTGCATTCAGAACGCCAAGTTATCGTGTAACAGATAAAGACGGCGTTTAACAATGTTATGAACAGTAGCGAGTTCTTTTTGTATTCGGATAATTGGCTCTGACATCATATTTACTGGAGATTATATGGTTCAAAAAGTTGCTTTTCTCCTGATTTACCAGCACAATATTTAAATGGCACAAAGTAGGCCTACAGGTTGCCTGGGACACTAGTGGATCATCAGCGCCATGCAGCTAGGTCGAGATAATTCAAGGAACATTTTTTTTTATTATTTTTAATGAGATATAGATTGAGATATTTTTAATATCATACATAAATTAAGGGAAGAGAAAGGAAAATGAAAATAACTAAATTAATAAATAAAAGGTACCAGGGGAGGTAGAAATAAAAATAAAAAAATAAAAAGTACATTCGGGTATAAAAATAAATTTTCAAATAAAGTTCACAAACCTTTAAAGTCCTTCATAGTTATCTGGTCTTTAAAAAGTTCTCCAAACGGTAGCAAAAAAGGTTATTTATTTATTGTTCATGCAACATATTTTTTTGGAGTGGTTCAATTGGACGTTCATCTAATATTTTTTAAACGTTACTATTTGTTTGATCCTTGAAGAGATTAAAAAAACATGAAGGCACAAGACACATGCATAAAGATCAAATAATGAAATGCAAGTAGATAAAATATACAGGCAAGCAGGAATAATACACTGACTTCATCTAAAATATATTCTTAGAATGTTTTTCTAACATTCCCATTAAGTTTAAACATTCAAAACGCCAGTTATTTAATGTATTACGAATGTTCTTGGTTTATGTGATGTTAGAGGAACATTCCATCCTATCATTTTTGAAAATGTTATGAAAACCTATGTTAAAATAGGATCCTTAGCTGTTATTGTATTATATTAATTAATTATATTGTTATTCAGCAATAAATCATCATCAGTGTCTCATTCTAATTTCCCTTCATATTTTGTTTCAGTTCAGTCCAGATGCAAAGACGAAGTCATCTGAACCCAGCTGTGTGTCCATGAAGAGTGACCGGTCAATGGATCCTCCACCTAAGCTTAGTGATTCTGGGTTTAGGTAAACACTGAACTAAACCATTTATCTTATTACATCTCTGTTGAAACAAAGAAAGAACTGTTCAGTGTCCGTAAGCAATGCATTACAGAAGATATTAAAATGTCTTAATCAACAGCTCCGATATGTGGATGTGCACTTGCTATAAAATCTCCAATGGCATAAGGTGGTGCTATTGAGCCATTTTGCCACACCTAATTCTGAAACCCATATCAGATGTAAATTTTGTAAATTTCGAAGAAGAACAATAATAAGGAGCAATTCCAATAGGGTCCTCACACCATCGGTGCTCGGGCCCTAATAAATAGTGCTTTAGGGTTTTCAGGAAGATGTACTAACAGTGGTAATCAGATATGTAATAACCTACAACAGAAATTGAATAAAGTAATGTAAAATAACACTGATGTAAACTTTAAATATAGACTAATCCTTATTAAAACTACAGTTTATTCATTCAAGAGCAGTGAGTGATTTTATCACTGCCTTTTGTTGTTTGATTAACAATAATGACTGCAGCAGATTTATTAGGCAGCTGTCACTTTAAGAGCTAACAAATGGACCCAATATACTGTTAAACATGCACTCTTTCTCAGTGTTGAAATTCACTTAAGACATGACATAACCAGCTGTGTTTACGATTATACTTGCCAAAACGGCATTTCGACATATTTGTGTGTACGCTATTTGACCATTTAAGCATGTATCTGAAGCCCACAGTATAGACCGATCAGGCATAACATTATGGCCACCTTATTAATATTGTGTTGGTCCCCCTTTTGCTGCCAAAACAGCCCTGACCCGTCGAGATGTGGACTCCACTTGACCCCTGAAGGTGTGCTGTGGTATATGGGACCAAGATGTTAGCAGCAGATCCTTTACATCCTGTAAATTCCGAGGTGGAGCCTTCATGGATTGCACTTGTTTTTTCAGTGGATCCTACAGATGCTCAATTGGATTGAGACCTGGGGAATTTGGAGGCCAAGTCAACACCTTATTGAAGCTGGATAATATTACCACAATCTTGTGTATCCAAATATTTAAAATTTGCGCATTTAGCTTAATTAAAAGTTGGTAAAGTGTGGTTTTCAGGCACAAATGGCACCATTTCATGGTTGTTTGTAAATATTAATATAGCATAAATATTTAGTTAATCAACAATAAATCATCATCAGTGTCTCATTCTAATTTCCCTTCATGTTTTGTTTTGTTTCAGTTCAGTCCAGAAGCAAAGACTGAAGTCATCTGAACCCAGCTGTGTGTCCATGAAGAGTGACCAGTCAATGGATCCTCCACCTAAGCTTAGTGATTCTGGGTTTAGGTAAACACTGAACTAAACCATTTATCTTATTACATCTCTGTTGAAACAAAGAAAGAACTGTTCAGTGTCTGTAAGCAATGCATTACAGAAGATATTAAAATGTCTTAATCAACAGCTCCGATATGTGGATGTGCACTTGCTATAAAATCTCCAATAGCATAAGGTGGCGCTATTGAGCCATTTTGCCACATAATTCTGAAACCCATATCAGATGTAAATTTTGTAAATTTCGGAGAAGAACAATAATAAGGAGCAATTCCAATAGGGTCCTCACACCATCGGTGCTTGGGCCCTAATAAACAGTGCTTTAGGGTTTTCAGGAAGATGTACTAACAGTGGTAATCAGATATGTAATAACCTACAACAGAAATTGAATAAAGTAATGTAAAATAACACTGATGTAAACTTTAAATATAGACTAATCCTTATTAAAACTACAGTTTATTCATTCAAGAGCAGTGAGTGATTTTATCATTGCCTTTTGTTGTTTGATTAACAATAATGACTGCAGCAAATTTATTAGGCAGCTGTCACTTTAAGAGCTAACAAATGGACACAATATACTGTTACACATGCACTCTTTCTCAGTGTTGAAATTCACTTAAGACATGACATAACCAGCTGTGTTTATGAGGATACTTGCCAAAACGGCATTTCAACATATTTGTGTGTAGGCTATTTGACCGTTTAAGCACGTATCTAAAGCCCACAGTATTAGACCGATCAGGCATAACATTATGACCATCTTATTAATATTGTGTTGGTCCCCCTTTTGCTGCCAAAACAGCCCTGACCCGTCGAGATGTGGACTCCACTAGACGCCTGAAGGTGTGCTGTGGTATCTGCACCAAGATGTTAGCAGCAGATCCTTTACATCCTGTAAATTCCGAGGTGGAGCCTCCATGGATTGCATTTGTTTTTTCAGTGCATCCCACAGATGCTCGATTGGATTGAGACCTGGGGAATTTGGAGGCCAAGTCAACACCTTATTGAAGCTGGATAATATTACCACAATCTTGTGTATCCAAATATTTAAAATTTGCGCATTTAGCTTAATTAAAAGTTGGTAAAGTGTGGTTTTCAGGCACAAATGGCACCATTTCATGGTTGTTTGTAAATATTAATATAGCATAAATATTTAGTTAATCAACAATAAATCATCATCAGTGTCTCATTCTAATTTCCCTTCATGTTTTGTTTCAGTTCAGTCCAGAAGCAAAGACTGAAGTCATCTGAACCCAGCTGTGTGTCCATGAAGAGTGACTGGTCAATGGATCCTCCACCTAAGCTTAGTGGACACACTGATCCTGGTTTTAGGTAAACACTGTATTGATCTGTCTTTATAAATCTTCTGTGTTGAAAATAATCATTCAGTGCCTGATATATGGATGTGTACAATAACAGTCACACTTGCTTTAATGTTTCCAACAATAGATCACATGTAAATGGAATAATTCAGTCACCCAAATCAGTTAATTCCAAAAATTATGAACAGAGTGTTGATTACATTCACTTGTTGTGTTCAACTTCACTGTACAGACCTGACCTGCCAGAACCCAGTTGTGTGTCCATGAAGAGTGACTGGTCAATGGATCCTCCACCTAAGCTTAGTGGACACACTCATTCTGGGATTAGGTAAACACTGAACTAAACCATTTATCTTATTATATCTCTGTTGAAACAAAGTAAGAATTGTTCAGTGTCCGTAAACAATGCATTATAGAAGATATTAAAATATCTTAATCAACAGCTCCGATATGTCGATGTGCACTTGCTATAAAATTCCCAGTAGCATAATACATGTTAATGTATAATATTAATAATTTGTATATATTCACCTGAATCTGTTAAATACAAAAGTCATGAATTTAAGACTGTGTTAATTATGTTCACTTGTTTAACTAAATCCACAGACTGGACCCTCCAGGATTCAGCTGTGTGTCCATGAAGAGTGACCGGTCAATGGATCCTCCCCCTAAGCTTAGTGGAAACACTAATCATGGGTTTAGGTAAACTCTTTAAACCGTTTGTTTTATTGTATCTTCTAAAGATCAAAATTTGTCCTTCAGTGAAAACTTAAGATCTTCACAATTTAATGTCGCAAAGATTAGACTGACTAAATATGATGTTAATCTGATTAAAGCTCTAGGAGGAGTTTGTTAAAGTACAATGTCTGGAAATGGCAAAAACTGCACAAATTTTGCAAAGAAAATTCAAAATCTTGATCTTCCTGTTGGTTTTCGATTTTGCTCCCGGGGACTTTTTTGTAGGTATTGGGCTGTTACATGTGTCTACCGAATTTCATACTTGTATATGAAATGTAGAGCGAAGGGCGCTTAATTTAAATTTTGTAGATGGCGCTATCCAGCCATTTTGCCACACCTAATTCTGAAACACATATCAGACGTAATTTTTCAAGCATGTTTAGGCCCTCAAAAATACGATTCATTTCGGAGAAGAATAATAAACAGAGCAATTCCAATAGGGTCCTCACACCATCGGTGCTCGGGCCCTAATAAATAGTGCTTTAGGGTTTTCAGGAAGATGTACTAACAGTAGTATTCAGATAAGTAATACCCTACAACAGAAGTTGAATAAAGTAATGTAAAATAACACTGCTGTAAACAATAAATATAGACTAATCCTTATTAAAACTACAGTTTATTCATTCAAGAGCAGTGAGTGATTTTATTGTTGCCTTTGGTTGTTTGATTAACAATAATGACTGCAGCAGATTTATTAGGCAGCTGTCACTTTAAGAGCTAACACATGGGCCCAATATACTGTTAAACATGCAATGAAAAACAAACATGTTAAACATGCCAAACGAACTGAGCCAAGGGAGAAAATGCACCAGGTTCCGAAACAAACGCTCAGGTGTGAAAGCACCCTCAGTGTTGACATTCACTTAAGACATGACATAACCAACTGTGTTTACGAGGATACTTACCGAAACAGCATTTCAACATATTTGTGTGTGTAGGCTATTTGACTGTTTAAGCACATATCTTAAGCCCACAGTATACTTTGCTTGTGTGTGTTTCGCCCCGTCCCATGCACAGAAGACCGCCTAGTGAACAGCATCTCTTTTATGGCTTAATACGATTTTAATAACAGTGTTTTATATCAAGCATGTCCCGCAGTTTACTGTATACTGTACAGTATACTGCATTTTACAACACTCACTTATTTGGATGTTAAGTTTGGTTTAGGGAGGAACGAAAGTGCACCGCTGTAAAGAAAAGGAAAGTGTGTGGGTCAGAATGCGGCAGCGGCACAATAATTGTTTTACCTTGATTATCTTGTTTTCATAATCGTTTGAAGCTGAAATCGAAAAATCACTGAAGACACTGAACTCTCATTTCACGGTAAAACGAACATGCGTAACTCTTTTGCTTTCGTTTTCAACAACAACAATGTATATCTCTTGAAGAAAAGCCAATCAAGGAAAACATATGCCTCGAGCACCACCTAGTGGTCTTTATATAAAGTGCAAAGAAAAAAAACATACATGACACTATTTCTTAATAACTTAAAAGCTTTAACTAAAAATAAACACAAGCTTAACAGAAATTATTCTCATAAGAGTGTTTTCCAACATAATGATGGAAATATTAAAGTATTTAGTGAGTAGAGACAGGGATGTTTGCAGCAGTATTTATTCAAATAAACAAGATAATCGAACAGTCAAGGGAGCACACAAATGTAACTTAAACCGCTTTGCATTTACACAAAGACAATAAACAACAATGATCTGATTAAAGTGAGGAGTATAAGGGTGACGTTCGACTAAACAAGACACAGGTGAAGAACCAAATCAGTAACTATGGAAGCAACTAAGAACACACTAGAACCCATGGAAACCAATGAAACAGGAAGTAAACACAGGAAACAGGAATTCACATACACCAGAAAAAAAAAAAACTTCAAAATGAAAGTCTCAGAACAGAAATAATCAAACATAACCCTAATAATAAGAGAGTGTGAATTACATTCACTTGTGTTTAACTTCAATGCACAGACTGGACCCTCCAGGATTCAGCTGTGTGTCAATGAAGAGTGATCGGTCAATGGATCCTCCACCCAAGCTTAGTGGAAACACTGATCATGGGTTTAGGTAAACAATGAACTAAGTATCTTATCTTATTGTATCTGTTTTAAAATTATTTTAAATAGAGTTGTTAAAATGTAGTGTCTTCAATGCCTGTATGCAATGCATTTTAGAATGAAGTTGAATTGATTAATTAACAGCTCTGATTTAATCAGTCAGTCACGTTCAATGTTACGTCAGAACTGAACTGATGAATTGGGATCCCGCCTGAGAGTCTGTCCATTGCGGTTGCTGATCCTTCCCATGGGGGACCCAGCATTTCATTCGGGGCTCCCATGGAGGACGTCGGAGGGTCGGCTTGAGTCCTCTGGGGATGAAGATTCGTTGCCCCCTTCAGGGAGAGTAGCATTGTTTGAGTTTGACCCGGAGCTGACTGCCATGCTTTCCCAGGCTGCTGCAAGCAAGGACATGGGAAGGTTGCACTCCAGATCCAAAGTCTTGGAAGGCTTTTTCTGTCAGAAAATGCTTTGTTCCCTCCTCTGCTCTCACTACCCTCAATGGCGGGTGCCAAATCGGGATATTAAAATTTCCTGATAATTTCCTCACCCCCATGTCATCAAAGATGTCCATGTCTGTAACACAGATCGTAAATATGGGAAGAAGGAGGCGGGAACCGGCGAATGTTCAACAAAACTTTAATACCAAAAATAAACAAATACAAAACAAAAGTAATGCCGGCAGACCCTCGCGGACATCTGCGGCCACACAAACATAATAAACATAACGTAAAGTCCAGGCCTGGTCCTCTCTCTCCCACACTCCTGCTTCTCACGGCGTCTTAACCTGTCTCCGCGCCAATCACTAGAACGAGAAACAGGTGTTCGTGATTTGCATTCAACCCACTCACTTACCAAGCGTCTCCCGCTATTCTCTCCGGTTGCAGACCTCGCTGAACCACGCCCCCCTTGCCACATAGTCCTTCTTTCTTCAGTCGAAACGAAATTAAGAAAACATTCCAGGATTATTCTCCTTATAGTGGACTTCAATGGACCCCAAACGGTTGAAGGTCAAAATTACAGCTTCAGTGCAGCTTCATAGTGTTTTATACGAAATAAGGGTCTTATCTAGAGAAACCATCGCCCATTTTCTAAAAATAATTTAAAATTATATACGTTTTAACCATAAATGCTCATCTTGAACTAGCTCTCTTCTTCTTCTCTATTAGAATTCAGCAGTGTCGACACTGCTAAGTGTATTACTGCCCTCCACAGGTCAAAGTTTGAACTAATTGTTATATACTTGCATATTGTATATGACAATTTAGTTCAAACTTTAGTTCAAACTAGTTCAAAGCTAGTTCAAGATGAGCATTTATGGTTAAAACGTATAATTTTTTTTCATTTTGTTTAGAAAATGAGCGATGGTTTCTCTAGATAAGACCCTTATTTCTCATCTGGTACTGTTTAAAGCCCTTTGAAGCTGCACTAAAGCTGAAGTCCACTATATTGAGAAAAATCCTGGAATGTTTTCATCAAAAACCTTAATTTCTTTTCGACTGAAGAAAGGACATGGATATCTTGAATGACATGGGGGTGAGTAAATTATCAGGAAATTTTAATTTGAAAGTGATGTAATCCTTTAAATCGGAATGGAAAACCAGGAATCACGATACAGCTTAATGTGATTATTAAAATTTAAAAGGCTGTGATTTAGCTAATTACATAAATATCAGTGCTACACGTTGTAAAGCGAAAACGCACCACTGTTGTGCATTCTACAGACTCGCAGTTTCAGAGCAGTTTGCAATCAATGAATATGCACAACCTCTCCTTGAAGCTAGATTTTGGTGAGTTCCATTTAATTACCTTTTTTCCTTGCTGAACTCGATGAACAGTTGGGTCACTTTGAAGTCATGAACTGACTGTGAGATGTTTGACTACGTTTGCCACATGAAGTAGATGGAGCTCTTGCGGGAGGAATGGCCCACTTTCTGTGTTAATCCTGCCTCCCAGACCTTATGGTTACAGCCCGTTTGTTTTGAACCCTACGTTTTTTGGGAGTTGACCATCTTTGGTCCCTGACTTCTTTATCTCTTCATTGCATTAGCGGATGTTAATGTCAACCCCTGCTCCCTGCCTATGCCAATAATTTCAGGCAGCTTCAGAAAAGGAAGGGTGGGTGGAGGAGACCTTTGTGGCAGCTCCAGGGGATACTTTGGTGGAACCCTGGCTGGGTCTGCTTGAACCTCTATGGTTTGTTCAGTTGGCTCCCCCTTGGACTTTATATAGGTTCTAGTTTGAGTTGGATAATATTTTTCTCCATTTGATCTGTTGCTGTTCTGTTAGTGAAGTTGGGATGCCTCCATCTAGGAGGTAGTGTCAGGATCCCAACTTTCATGTCTGCTCTGCAGTTGGGTTCAGTTTTGGTTCTGTGCCTGACACTTTGAATTCAATGTATATATATTTCTATATCAGAGAGTCATTTCATTCCCTGGTAATCAAACTCAAGACTTTGGCGTTGTTAGCGTGATGCTCTTCTGAACTATAGGAGTACATTCCACCACTGCATTTCACCATTTTCCGACTCACCTTCTGGTGTGTTTTCTCTGTTTCTCTTATATTGTGTTAAACCTTAAATGTGAATGATAAAGACATACTAATATTATGACACAATATAAAATTATGCATATTATATGCATTTTAGTTATCTAACAACTATATTGCAAATGCAGATTGCCATCTAACAATTTTTTTTATTTTAATCTTACAGCAGTGACCATCAACATGCTGAAGCCCTAAAGACATTTAGATCGAATTTGAGGAAGAAGTTTCAGTGTCTGTATGAGGGAACAGCAAAACATGGAAACCCAACACTGCTGAATGAGATCTACACCGAACTCTACATCACAGAGAGTGATTGTGGAGAGATCAATAATGAGCATGAGGTGAGACAGATTGAGACTCAATCCAGCAGAGCAGCAAAAGAGGACACACCGATCAAATGCACTGACATCTTTAGACCAGCTCATATTTCCACTTCCTTTCAGAGAGCTAAACCTAATGAAGGATGAAAAACTCAGACTTTCAGAACTTCTTAATGTCCTTTTCCCTGAAGCAAAAGAAATGAAACCATTCAGTGGTGAATATAAAGTTGTCTTTGTTTTTGATGGTCTGGATGAGTGTCGCCTGTCTCTGGACTTCAGTGTGAAATTGTGTAATATTTCTGAATCAACCTCAGTGGACGTGCTGCTGACGAACCTCATTGCAGGGAATCTGCTTCCCTCTGCTCTCATCTGGATCACCTCCAGACCCGCAGCAGCTGATCTCGTCCCGTCTGAGTGTGTCCATCGAGTGACAGAGGTACGAGGCTTCAATGAGCCACAGAAGGAGGAATACTTCAGGAAGAGAATCGGTGATCAGAGTCTGGCCGATAAAATCACCACACACCTAAAGTCTTCAAGGAGCCTCTTCATCATGTGTCATATCCCAGTGTTCTGCTGGATCTCAGCCACTGTTCTAGAGAAGATGTTGAGTAAAGCTGAGAATGGAGAGATCCCCAAGACTCTCACTCAAATGTACACACACTTCCTGATCATTCAGTCCAACATCAAACTTGAGAAGGACTATGAGAAGAAAGTGAAAGATAAAGACATGATCCTCAATCTGGGGAAACTGGCATTCCAGCAGCTTGTGAAAAGAAACCTGATCTTCTATGAGGAAGACCTGAACGAGTGTGGCATTGATGAGACAGAAGCATCAGTGTACTCAGGACTGTGCACTCAGATCTTCAGACAGGAGTTGGGCTTGTATCAGGGGAAAGTCTTCTGCTTTGTTCATCTGAGCATTCAGGAGCATCTGGCAGCTCTTTATGTGCTGCTTTCATTCCTGCTGTACAAGAGGGATGTGCTAAATGAAAACCTAAGCTCAAAACATTCACATGAGTTCACGTGTCACACAATATCTGACCTGCATCAGAGAGCTGTAGACAAGGCTCTGCAGAGTAAGAATGGACATTTGGACCTTTTCCTGCGGTTCCTTCTGGGTCTCTCGCTGGAGTCCAATCAGAAGCTCCTGAAAGGCCTTGTGACACATGTTAGAAACATCTCATACAATGAAGAGAAAACAATTGAATATATTAAAACCAGAATAAGAATGAATCCCTCACCAGAGAAATCGATCAGTCTGTTCCACTCTTTAAATGAACTGGGTGATCATTCTCTAGTAAATGAAATCCAGGAATATCTCAGATCTGGAGGTCTTTCAAGCACCAGATGTCCTCGTCACAGTGGTCAGCAGTTGTCTTTGTTTTATTAACTTCCGAGTGTTTTGGATGAGTTTCATTTGAGTAAATACATAAGCAGAAGAAAAAGCCAAAACCAAATGTCCGCAGATGAAGTACTTCAGAAGCTCCTGCCTGTAGTTGAAGTCTCCAGATCAGCTCAGTAAGTCTGAGGACAATCAACAGAACTGATCTTTGTCTTGAACTTGTCTTAATTTGAACATTTAGAATAATACTATTTTAAGAGATTATCCATATATTTTTTTCTGATCGTAATTTACAATTAACACACAATAAAGCAAAAGTAAACAAAATGTAATAAAAACATTAAACCCACACTGATTTAGTATTTAATATCTCAGTCTCTCTGTGGTTGTTTAGTTCCTGCTGAACTATGAGATTAAAGTGTGTGTCATTGTTCTGCAGGTTGAGTGATTGTAATATCACAGAAGAAGGTTGTGCTGCTCTGACTTCAGCTCTGAGATAAAACTCACACCTCAGAGAACTGGATCTAACTGTGAACAAAATAGGAGGTCAAGGTCTGACGCTGCTCTCTGATGGACTGAAGGATCCTCATTGTAAACTGGAGAAACTGAGGTAAGATCATACATTAATCATAAGTGGAAAAAGAATCAAATTAATTTTTGTTTATACATTTTTGGATTGTAGTGATTTACAATTACACACAATAAAGCAAAAGTTAACAAAAAGTAATACAAAAATTAAACCCACACTGATTTTGTATTTAATATTTCAGTCTCTCTGTGGTTTTGTACTTTTTGCTGAACTGAGAGACTGAAGTGAGTGTCATTGTTCTGCAGGTTGAGATGTTGTGGTGTCGCAGATGTAGGTTGTGCTGCTTTGGCTTCAGCTCTGAGATCAAACTCACACCTCAGAGAACTGGATCTGACTGATAAAAATAGGAAATGAATGTCTGACGCTGCTCTCTGCTGGACTGAAGGATCCTCACTGTAATCTGGAGATACTGAGGTAAAATCATACATTAATTTTAACTGAAAAAAAAACCGAATTGTTTTAAGGGATTATTGTTCTTATGTTTTTGGATCATAGTGAGTTACAATAACATAAAAATAAAGCTAAAGTAAATAAAAAGTAACAAAAAACATTAAACTCACATAGATTTAGTATTTAATATCTCAGTCTCTCTGGGGTTGTGTAGTTCTTACTGAACTGAGAGATTGTGTCATTGTCCTGCAGGTTGTATAGTTGTGATATCACAGATGAAGGTTGTGCTGCTCTGGCTTCAGCTCTGAGATCAAACTCACACCTCAGAGAACTGGATCTGACTTTGAATAGCATAGGAAATGGAGGTCTGATGCTGCTTTCTGATGGACTGAAGGATCCTAACTGTAAATTGGAGAAACTGATGTAAGATCATACAATAATCTTTATTGAAACACTAATGAAATTATTTTAAGGGATTATTCTCCTTATGTTGTTCAAATGATTTACATTAACACACAATAAAGCAAAAGTAAACAAATATTAAATAAATAAAAAAAAAACATTAAACCCACACAGATTTAGTACTAAAGTCTGTTGCGGTACGTGCAGTAAGAGTTTTTTGCATTTGAATCAACAATGGAGTTTTATAAATATGACAGATGGACCGCCAATGAGGTTCAGGCTTTATTATCCTTATATATGGAGGACAAAATCCAGTGAGAACTGGAAATTCGTGCACAGTCCGACATCACCGGACTAATTTGCCTACACTTCACAGTACTCAACACCGCAATGAAAACGCAGACATCAACAGGTCTGGGGGAAAATAAAGTTCCTGGGACAAATTGTTCTGGGTAATTTCGGTGGAAACCCGACCATACTTTCTGTGCTTGTGTAGTTCCTGCTGAACTAAGACATGCAAGTATGTGTCATTGTTCTACAGGTTGAGAGATTGTGAGGTCACAGATGAAGGTTGTGTTGCTCTAACTTCAGCTCTGAGATCAAACTCACACCTCAGAGAACTGGATCTCTCTCAGAATAAAATAGGAGATAAAGGTCTGACGCTGCTCTCTGATGGACTGAAGGATCCTCACTGTAAACTGGAGAAACTCACGTAAGATCATACATTAATCTTAAGTGAAATGAGAATAATCATGTTTTAAAGGATTATTCTCCTTACGTTGTTCAAATCATAGTGATTTACGAATAAAGCAAAGTGAACAGAAAGTAAAAAAACAAACAAAAAAACACTGATTTAGTACTTAATATCATAGTCCCTCTGTGTTTGTGTAGTTCCTGCTGAACTGAGAGATTGTGTCGTTGTTTTGCAGGTTGCGGAGTTGTGATATCACAGCTGAATGTTGTGCTGCTCTTACTTCAGCTCTGAGATCAAACTCACACCTCAGAGAACTGAATCTGACATGGAATAAAATAGGAGGTGGAGGTCTGACGCTGCTCTCTGATGGACTGAAGGATCCTCAATGTCAACTGGATATACTGATGTAAGATCAAACATTAATCTTATCTGAAACAAGAATAATGTTATTTTAACCCTTCAGTTCCTACCCTATCATATTTGATCTAAATTATCAACATAATCAAAAATTTGTTGTGCACAATCTACTTGCCTTCTGTTGTCTAGTTGATAGTTTATAGATTTTTTAGCAAGTTAAGTGCCTTTTAGTATAAATGTAAAAACGTCCCACTTCAGCTTGTCTTTTCACGTGTCTTTTTGCTGTGAAATCTTTATTCATTTTTATTAAAGTCCTCCTGTAGTCAATAATTTTATCCCTTAAAACTCATCTTTTATAACCAAAAATTTATCAGAACCTTAAAATACCTTGAATGTAACTACACCCTGGCTTTATTTAGTATACATGAAACCATGAATATGCAAATTAGCAAATTACTGAAGTAAACACCAGACATGTTCACAAGCCCATAAAGGCCAAGTCCAAGTCAAGTCTCTAGTCTTTGGGTCCAAGTCAAGTTTCAAGTTTTTTTGTTCTATTTTTAGCAATAGTTCTTTCAGCTAGTTATTAATAGTGTTTTGAAATATTAAAACTGATTTATACTTTTAAACTGTCTAATTAAGCACTAAAAGTATTACCTACAGTATTCATCTTAATTGTTATTCACAATAACAAACGTACGTTTTTATACCTGGCTTCTCTTGACTCCCCTGCTTCAAGCATAGTTAATGATATGCTAAAGCCTGTCCACACATTGACGTGATTGGTTACAAGGTAGTTTGTGATGTAAGAAACACCAGCGTTTGTCTTAAAGCATATTAAAAATACCACATGGACATACAAACAACATTAAAAACTTAATTTTCATGACAGGGAGTCTTTAAGTAAATAACATTAATGTTCTTAGTAATATTTCAAGATTATCATTTTCTGAACTGAAGCAACTTGGGTTTAATTGGGATTATCTACGCTTTTTTTGTTTGTTTGTTTGTTTTTTAAATCTTGTTGAAATGTATCAAATATGATCCATTAGGCTTTTAAAGAAAGTTTATTTGTTCATCTCTTAATCATAATTGTATTGCATTGCATTATGTTTTTAAATTACAGAGCATTGATCATAAAAGTAAGCATTTAGATATCATATATCATATTACTAAGACATGTTATTGGGAGATATAGAGTAACGACTGATGTTTATATGCATTTTATATCAGTGGTTCTCAACTCCAGTCCTGGAGACCCACCGCTCTGCACATTTTGTAAAATGAACTGAGAGATTAAAGAGTGTGTCTTTGTTCTGCAGGTTGAGACATTGTGATATCACAGATGAAGGTTTTGCTGCTCTGACTTCAGCTCTGAGATCAAACTCCTCACAACTTAGAGAACTGGATCTGACTGGGAATAAACTGCAAGACTCAGGAGTGAATCTGCTCTCTTCTGGACTGAAGGATCCTGACTGTAAACTGGAGAAATGATGTAAGACATCATACAATAATCTTAATTGAAACAATCAAATTATTTTAAAGGATTATTCTCCTTATGTTGTTCAAATCATAGTGATTTACATTAACTTGAGGTTATACTGCAACCTTGGTTCTCTGAGTGAGAGACTTTCTCTCCACCAGAATACATATGTATGGAACTATGACACCACTCATGGCATGTGATGTGGATTCTCTGTAAGACACTAATTAAACTCATCATGCACTATAAAAGGGATGATGAAAGCGCATTACTTCTTGTAAATAAATGTGTCTCTGAGTGACGGTGAGGTGGAGAGGTAGTCTCTCACCCAGAGAATCAAAGTTACAATGTAACCCTACGTTCTCTATCGTATCGAGACTATCTCTCCACCAGAATACATATGTATGGGAAGCCTTAACACATCAAGAAGAGAAGGTGCATCAATTAAATAAATTAGATTGCACACCAACACATTTCTGAGCATAAAATATTTACAAGCCAGCGGGCAAGCTTATAAATTAATAAAATAAAACTATATACATATTCATCATTTAAATGAACCATGTGCCAGATGCTACCAGGGTAACCATTTTCTCCAGTTGTACAGACAACTGGAAGGTACACCATAGAAATGGTCTAAGCCTCATTCCCTAGCTATTCCCAGCACAGACTTGGAAAAGGATGTGCCAGCTGACACATTTACCCTGTAGTTCAGTGTAAAGGAAAATTGAACAGCCCATGATGCTGCTGCACAGATCTCACCCAAGGATGCCCTACAGGGCCTATGAGGTGGAGACACTGCATGTAGAGTGTGTGTGAAGGTGGGAAGGAGTAGGTAATCCCGCACCTTCATAAGCCTGCTGTATGGAATCAACTATCCAATTAAAACGCCTGGCCTTTGACAGAGGTTGGCCAAGCTTCCTCATCTTAAAACAGACAAACAATTCATCTGTGCTTCTGATTTTATTTGAGTGCCTAATGTAGGTCCACAACGCTCTCACAGGGCATAGCAAGGATGATTTGGTGACTTCCCTAAATCCAAATATTCTTGCAGAAACCTTTGAATACAGAAGATCTTGCCTGTGTGGGAGCTCCAGGGGGAAGACCTACCAGGAAAGGTTGTATGTCTGAGAACCAGGGCATGTGGGGCCACTATGGAGCCATAAGAATTACTTTCACTGATTCTGTGTCCTCTGGAGGAGGAAGTAGCCCAAAGGGGGGAAATACATGCAGGAGACCCTGAGGCCATTGATAGGGCGTCATATCCCAGGAGTGCCTGCCTCTTCTCAAGTGAAAAAAAGGGCAATGAGTTGACTCCTAAGAGGTGAAAAGATCATCATCTGCCATTCCAAAATGATCCCAAATGGTCTTCACCACATCTGGGTGAAGACGCCACTCTCCTGGCCTAGTACCCCATGACAGCATATCGGCTGCTTCATTCTGCAATCCTGGAAGATATGCCACATTGCAGAGTAGGAATGTCAAGGGCTAAGTGAATGGCCTTCAGCTCCAGCACATTAATGTGCTGGGATGTCCAGGAAGGTTTCCAAAGCCCATGCACCATTGAGTACTGCTCCCCAACCTGTCAAGCGGCATCTTTTAAGATCCGTTGCCTCCGCAGAACAGGTCCCAGCCAAGAACCTTTCATGGCATTGTTTGGTTCCCTCCACCAGCAGAGGGATCTCAGAAGTCTCCTTGTGACAGGTAACCTGCACATCAAATCTCTCTGTGGACAGTGGCTAGATCTCAGCAACTGGGCGTCATATCCCAGGAGTGCCTCTTCTGTCTCAGAAACAAGTCTTTTAACCTGTCCCGAGAAGGAGGGAAATGCAAATTGGCACCTTTCAGATCCAGTGATTTTATTTTATTGGCTGATGCTGTCAGAGGTGGCCACTGGATGGCCCCCCTCTTGCATGAGGTTCATTTGCTTAGCTTAAATTCATGGCTCTGCAATTCTTTTTTATTTCTTCTGAATGGCTGAGAAGTTACTTAGGTGGTGAAATTACTGCTGCAATCTGTTGATCAGTTGAAGGAAGGGGACCACATCCCTTTTTTTCTGCATTATGGACAGCAAGGATGGTCCCACTGGACCACATCCTCCTTTTCAAAATCAGGTAGGAGGAGAGAGAAAAAGGGCCTGGATTGAGAAGAGACATCAGCCACATCAAATAGAGATGGAGCAGTGGACACTTTAGAGACTGAAGGAATATTTAAAGCATAAGCTGCCCTCTCAATCAGAGCCCTCAATGGATTAAAGTCCTGTGACTGAGGGGTGTGGTTCTGAGGGGTCAGAATCATCTTCTGAATCTTCAAGCTGATCAACACTTTGTTCAGACATGGTCTCTGAAAAGAGAGAATAGTTTAGAGAAGCATTAACCTCTAGCACATCATGGCCATCTTGTGGCAGCATAGGTGCCTGGTATTGAACACAGGCATGTCCAGTTACTTTAGACATGTTCTAAACAAATAGCAAATTTGTTTGTTGTTACTTTACTCAATGCTGCCACTGCTGCGCAGAGAGACATTGCTGTACTGCATTCTATAGTGGAAGAAGGGGCAGCAGTCATGCTACACCCAAACATACACAACACAGTGTATCTTTTGCTGTTTCTCAGGATGTGTGCTTAACCGTGTTAGCACTGAACAATACAGTATTATGCTTCCAGTGCTCTATAACACTGTTGCACTCTATTGATAGCTTCAAACTTACCTGAAGTCGCCAACGTTAGCAATCTAGATTACTCGATGCAATATGGTACTACAGCTCGTTACCGCGTTAACACCTTGTTAATGGCGTGATGCGGTATAGCTGCGAGATGGATACAATTTGTGAAGATCTCTGTGCTAGCAAATGTTCTCCGGGAGAGGTGCAACGAGCAAGCTCTCCTTACCCCAACTGGAGCGGAAATTTCACACTGACATCTGCAAGAACAAATACAGTTCCATATATATGTTATAGAAAACACACAATTAATCAAAAAGTAATAAAAACAATAAACTCACAAAGATTTAGTATTTAATATCACAGTCTCTCTGTGGTTGTGTAGTTCCTGCTGAAGAGGGTAAAGAGTGTGTCGTTTTCTGCAGGTTGAGTGATTGTAATATCACAAGAGAAGGTTGTGCTGCTCTGACTTCAGCTCTGAGATCAAACTCACACCTCAGAGAACTGAATCTGTCTGGGAATAAACTACGACAATCAAGTGTGAAGAGTCTCTCTGCTTTAAAAGATGATCCACATTATAAACTGGAGACACTATTGTAAGTATTATTTCATTTAATCTAATTTAATAATGTCATTTGAACTCATCAATCATCTGAACAGATGTGTCAGCAGTAATACATATGTTACTCTCTGTATTTTATTTTACTGACAGTTATTAAATTATGGTGAATCTGGAGACATCAATAGAGACATCATCATCAACACTGAAGTCACAATGACCTTTACTGGAATTTACTGTATATAAATGTACATTATTTTTGGCATAAGATAAGATCTAATAAAGTCTTCATTGCATTCATGTATTAGTGAATTGTTTTTCTCTTATCAGCCATTTCAGGGAAGTGAACAGCTCAACACAATCACTACATCAACAGTACCGTGAACTTCAGCTGAGGTTAATTTGTGTTTTAAGGACCTTGATGTTTTATAGGGTTTAATGATGAGGCTTTTAATCTTCCTGATTTGATTGAAGCTCATCTGAAGAGGATATTTGCCATTGTTACATTATTTTTCTGTCTTTGTGTTTGTGTGTGAAAGGCAAATGGTTATGATTAAGGTGCAAATTTGTCATCACATGATCATATCACCATGAGTTGATATATCTCTTCAGAAACAGCTATTGCTACACCATGAGTTTTTACATTGAATCAGTTATTCCTTTCAGCACATGACATTTTCTTATGCAAATTAGGCTAATTAGATCATATATTATAATTCAGCAATGTTTGCTCGCCGTAACAGAATGGATTCACAGAATTGTAGATTTTTGTGTATGTTTACAACTGAATAGTAATTAATCAAATGGCAGGAAAGAGCTGCATACTATAAGCTACACAATCTCAACAAACAGTTAAACTAATAAGATTATAGCCACAAAAATAACCGGAGCAATAATAACATTAGATATCTAAGAAAGTTAAAGAGCACCTATTATGTAAAATTAACTTTTACTTGGTGTTTGGACATAAATGTGGGTTGACTATGTATGAGCACAGCCATCCTATAATGATAAAAATATCTCTAATTAGACATGCTGTTTTGATTATTGCCATGCATCACACTGCTTATGGACGCTGACAATTATGCTGCGTTCACGCCACCTCGTATTTACTGGAATCTTGAGATAACAACATGTGACGTTATATTCAGGGCTGTTCACGTCCTTGGCCTGTCAATTATGCATTTCCATGGCACCACTATCAACGCCTAAATGAATCTACAGTGGTCAGGTGGTACAGCAGCCATGTGGTACATCTGGGAGCTTTCAGAAAACTCCCAGTTTACAAGCTGTAATTACGAGCTCCACGAGGACATGAGCGCTTTTTACAAGCTGGAATCTCGTAACTACAGGAATTACGAGGCCGTGTGAAAGCACTTTAAATCTGGCATTGGTCGGCCACACCCTGCCGATAATCTCACATCCACGCTCAATCCTGCTGCGAGCCTGCACTGAACCAAAGAATATACACTAACAAGAAGCGACACTCAATAGAACGTGCCATTGCAACACCGGCGCCCAGCAGCAGCCCTGCGTTTCCGCCATTTTTGGGTGAAAGCGAGTCTGCAGTTCACTAGTTTCTATGGCAATATCAGCTGCTTTGTTAAGAAAAAAAGTACATTAAAGATGATCCAACTTAAATGATGACAACACAGAATAAAATACTATCACTAGTGATCATCAAATCCTTTCAACAGTTTATTTTACACACTTTGTGTTTAAGTCTTCCACTTTTTTCACAAAAACTTTGCTCTTTAGAAACCCAGTCAGTTTGGGTTAAAATTCTTTAAAAGATCTAGTATTAGCATTAGGCATATAAACACTGAATTAATACCAACATATAAAATTAAAGGTCCCGTTTTTCGTGTTTTTTTGAAGCTTTGATTGTGTTTATAGTGTGCAATATAACATGTGTTCATGTTTCGCGTGTAAAAAAACACAATATTTTTCACATAATTTACTTATCTGTATACCGCTGTTTCCACTGTCATAAAAAACGGGCTGATGACTTCCTTGTTCTATGAAGTCCCTCCTTCAGAAATACGTAACAAGTTCTGATTGTGCCAGCGGTTCCTGTGTTGTGATTCGACAGCTCTGAGCGCACCGTGCCCGGAAAGGTCACGCCTCTTACCATAACGTGGAGATGCACGCGCTCAGTGTTATTGTAACATGTCTTTAATTTTACCCTATCAATTTGAGCCGGAATCAGACCCGGTGATTGGACTGCGGGATGAAAATAACAGCGTTTCGACGACATGGCGACAAACACACTCTACAAACGCAACTCTTGTGTATTCCTGTGGGCGGAGGTTAGTCAAAAAACTGTTTTAGTGACGTCATTAAAGAAGGAAGTAGAGGGATGTAGTCCAAACTGGCCGTTCGATGTAGGCGACTTCTGTTAAATAAAATATCTCGCTTGGCATTGAACTTTGAGCTTTAAAATTTTACAGATTTTATTTATACTCTAACAACAACATTACAACTAACTAAAGTTTGAAACATGGGATCACGAAGAACGGGACCTTTAAATTAAGGACATGCATCAGAAAAATTGGGAATGTTGGACAATAAATACTTGAATATAACAGCTTGATTTTGCAGTGTTGTCTAATGTCCGTTAAAGGGATAGTTCACCCAAAAATGAAAATTTGATGTTTATCTGCTTACCCTCGGCGCATCCAAGGTGTAGGTGACTTTGTTTCTTCAGTAGAACACAAATGATGATTTTTAACTCCAACCGTTGCCGTCTGTCAGTCAAATAATGCTAGTGGATGGGAACTTCTACTATAAGAGTAAATAAAACTTGCATAGACAAGTCCAAATTAAACCCTGCGGCTCGTGACGACACATTGATGTCCTAAGACACGAAACGATCGGTTTGTGCGAGAAACCGAACAGTATTTATATCATTTTTTACCTCTAATACACCACTATGTCCAACTGCATTCATCACTCGCACAGAGTGCGATCAGACCTTACTAACGAGTGCTGCACGTGGTTGGACATAGTGGTGTATTAGAGTTAAAAAATAATATAAATACTGTTTGGTTTATCGCACAAACCGATCGTTTCGTGTCTTAGGACATCAATGTGTCGTCACGAGCCGCAGGGTTTAATTTGGACTTGTCTATGCAAGTTTTATTTACTCTTATAGTAGAAGTTCCCATCCACTAGCATATTTGACTGACAGACGGCAACGGTTGGAGTTAAAAATCATCATTTGGGTTCTACTGAAGAAACAAAGTCACCTACATCTTGGATGCGCTGGGGGTAAGCAGATAAACATCAAATTTTCATTTTTGGGTGAACTATCCCTTTAAAGCAAAAGAAAAAAATTATGTGATAACGGACACAGCAATGCATCATGTATTATAAGATCATTATGTTTGTAGTGTGATCCATTAAAACGTACAATAGCCTATTTCAATTCAGACCTAGATACTATTATTACTATTACTCCACTAGGTCTGAAATATATTGTTCGCTGCAAACATGATGATCTTAAATGTATTAATTATTAATTTACTATTAATAAAGTTGCATAAAATGGAAATACTCAATAAAGTAGGCTAACTATGTTACCTCAGATGGTTGAATGGTTGGATTCCACAACTGGTAAAATAAAACATATATAAGACAATACAACATTTACTGTAGGAGCCATACAATTTACTGGTGACTTAATTTAAAAAACTGTTCTATTGCGCTTCTGATTTGGCAGTGAAATTCACCAATTTTGGGTGCGTAAGATGTGAAGGATTCAATGGTCCAGTTAGTATTTTCACCCCATAATGGCGGCCGTGCTACCGGAGCGCCATCTAGTGGCTGTTACCCAAAAAGTATCAGAGTGTCGCCTCTTAGGTTCTATACTTTTTGACTGAACACACAGGCACAGCAGTACGCATGAAGAGGCTCTCTAAATATAGAGCTGAGCTGAATGAGTTAAAGGGTATCAGAGAGGGTCTGTGCAGAAACTAATGATGAATATAGTGAACTGTGGACTGTCTGACCAGCATGCTGGTGATAGCCAAGTCCGTGCTGCTGAAGGGCAAAAGACCCAGAGTAACATTGATCAATTACTGTTACCCCAGATCTCCCCTGAAGCCGATATGGTGTGTATGATATTGATTTTTGATTAGGATAATCTGTTAATATAATATTTATCTTGTTAATATTTATATAATAGTTATGCTTGGCAGACATAACAATTATATTGTATATTATAAGACAACATTGGACAGATAATATATGTGTGTGTGTGTGTGTGTGGTATATATATTCACACACACTAATCCTAGTCTGTCTTATATATAATTTATGATATTACTTTTTATACAGTGCTCAGCGTAAATGAGTACACCCCTATGAAAAGTAACATTTTAAACAATGTCTCAATAAACAAAAACAATTTCCAAAATGTTGACAAGACTAAGTTTAATATAACATCTGTTTAACTTATAACATGAAAGTAAGGTTAATAATATAACTTAGATTACACATTTTCAGTTTTATTCAAATTAGGGTGATGCATAAATGAGTACACCCCACAACAAAAACTACTACATCTAGTACTTTGTATGGCCTCCATGATTTTTAATGACAGCACCAAGTCTTCAAGGCATGGAATGAACAAGTTGGCAACATTTTGCAACATCTATCTTTTTCCATTCTTCAAGAATGACCTCTTTTAGAGACTGGATGCTGGATGGAGAGTGATGCTCAACTTGTCTCTTCAGAACTCCCCATAGGTGTTCGATTGGGTTCAGATCAGGAGCCACTGAATCACTTTCACCCTGTCCTTCTTCAGAAATCCAACAGTGGCCTTAGATGTGTGTTCAGGATCATTGTCATGTTGGAAAAGTGCACGATGACCAAGGGTACAGAGTGATGGTAGCATCTTCTCTTTCAGATTAGAGCAGTACATCTGGGAATTCATGATGCCATCAATGAAATGCAGCTCCCCGATACCAGCAGCACTCATGCAGCCCCACATAAGGACACTGCCACCACCATGTTTCACTGTAGGCACCATGCATTTTTCTTTGTATTCCTCACCTTTGCGACGCCATACAGTTTTGAAGCCATCAGTTCCAAAAACATTTATCTTGGTCTCATCACTCCAGAGTATAGAGTCCCAGTAGTCTTCATCTTTGTCAGCATGGGCCCTGGCAAAAACCCTAGGTGGGCTTTTTTGCACCTGGGCTTTAGGAGGCTTCTTTCGTGGACGGCACCCATGCATGCCATTCCTCTGCAGTGTACGCTGTATTGCGTCACGGGAAATAGTCACCCCAGTTTGGCTTTCTACTTCTTTAGATAACTGCAGTGAACCTGCATGCCGATTTTCTTCAACCCTTCTCATCAGAAGATGCTCCTGTCGAGGAGTTAACTTCAGTAGACGACATGGACGTCTCTGTGAGATGGTTGCAGTTCCATCTTTTTTCAATTTTTGTGCCACTTTTGCAATAGTATTCTGACTGATAAGTAAAGCTTTGCTGATCACCTTTCTGGTGTAAAGAAATTATTTTCTTTCTCAGGTCTTGTGACATTTCTCTTCCATGTGGTGCCATTGCTGACAGCATGAAATGGGAAGGGATTTTAAGAACCTTTTATAGTCAAATGTCTGCTGGACACCTGTGTAATGAATAATTAGACTCACCTGTGGTTGAATTAGACATTTGTAGTCTAAAATTTAGCTTTGCTCCAAAGACTTTCAGTGGGGTGTACTCATTTTTGCATCACCCAAATTTGAGTTAAACTGAAAACTTTGTTCTCTAAGTATTATTATTAACCTTCATGTTATAAGTTAAACAGATGTTATATTAAACTCAGTCTTGTCAACATTTTGGAGCTGAGCACTGTATATATACACACACATATACAGACATGTTTATAATTTATTTTCATATTTGGCGACTTTTTGTGTGAAATGGAGACTTTTGAGGGTGGTCCTAGAGATTTTCCCAGGGTGGGGTTTGGCAACACTGCCTGTATACGAAACACAGGTTTTGCTAAAAAGTTGTTACTTGAGTATGGATCAGTACTAACTGTGATCCAGCAAATAATGTCTCTAGAGTGATACACTGCAGTAATGAATAAAAAAGCACACACTTTATTACAGTTCATCAGAGTTGTTTTACAGATAAAAAGTTTATCAGTTTATTAAGCACCCCATGGGAAAAAAAAAAAACATAAGGTCTGTATATATTTGTTTACTGTTAGTGTACAGAGTGTTCTTGTGCAAATAGCTGTGTATGTTAATACAAGGGACAGAGAGCGTTTATGGCTAAAACTTTAATGTGCACTTCTGCTGTGTTTATTCAGCTCTTATGGTGATTTTCTGGAGTGAAAACGGACGCTTCATCTTTTGTGTGAAGAACAATAAATTTCATAAAACTCATCAAAGTTTTGGCCATCATTAAGACAGAGTCTGCTACAACAAGGCTTGTACTAATAGTGGATAAAAGCAAGATGACAACCTAATTTATAACAGTAATTAAACTAAACTATACCAAACTAACTATATCCATGCAGCATATGTATTCACTGGCTCCGTAGACATCGTTGTCTAACTCTGGTTCGAACTGAACACCATTAGCTACTGACAGTTTCTGAGTTAGTATTTGAGATTGTCCTGTTTCACAGAACACACAAATAATAATAATTAATAACCAGATAAAATGCAGATGCTGACAAAAGTGTCCTCTATTGACAGTATATTCTGGATTTTCTTTGATAACTATACAAGAAAATAAGGGAATAAATCCGATCGATGTGATCGGCACTCTCCTCTTCTTCCTGACACTCAATCATCGCGCTCTGACATCTACACTTCTGCCTGCGAGATGCGGAAGCTGAAGTCAGTGGACAGGCTGTAAAAAAGCGCTTTTATAGATTTGTAAGTGGATTCATTTAATATTATCAATATTTATTAACATTAAAGACTGTTTAATGACTCTGTAGCGGGCAGGAGACACTGTTTGAAGGATTTAAAGGTATGTCATCGTCTCTTGTGTTTACTTCTGGTTGATGTTTATATGACGTGTTGATTAATATTCACATTTTATTACTGTCATATCTTAAGAAGTTAATTGTTTTAAACATGGTCTTCAGGTGTTTTAAAATCAGTTAAACATCCATTGAAATGACTCTTACTTCTGTTCATATGTTTAAAAGCATCAGATGTGTTTTTTCTGGTTGTGATATTAAATAGTTTCAAAGCAGCTTCGCAGTATTAAATAAGTTACTTGTTTTTGACATTGCTTATCTGTTTAAGTTTTTCAATTAGGCTTTCTTGTCAGGCATAATTTTTAATGTCATTCACAGATGTGAGTCTCTTGACTGTCACGTGTGTATAGAGATAAACAGTCTTGAACTATGATCTCTGATCTCCCAGCATGCAGTGCACAGCCTCCTCTCCTCACGAGTCCTCACAGATGGGCGGCGAACTGACCCCCGCCAAGGACTCGTCCTCCATAGACAGCACCTCTGAGCTGGGCAGCCCCAGAGCTCTGACCTTTGACCTGCTGAACATGGTGATCTGCTTCAAGCGGATGGCCATCTTCCTGGAGCCCGTCACAGACACGCTGGAGGTGCTGCGGTACCTGCTCGGGTGAGAGACAGCCCTGAAAAATCACACTGACAACTGCACCTGTACTTCAGGTGACTGTATCATATGACTCTCATGAGAAGGCTTTAGTTTTTGTTTCAGTCAGTTGCTAAACACATCTCTGCATTATTTATGCTGCTGTGTGTCCCAGTATTCAGCTCTGTGTGTTTTTAGGTGGAGGATGCCGCTGTGCTCCCTGTTGAGCTGCGTTCTTCTCAACATCCTCTTCCTCACGCTGAGTGAAGGTGAGACACGAGTAGATAAGCATAAATTATATGGCTTTTTGGCCATATAAATATCAGTATTTGCACCTGCATATTTTTGCTCCATATTCTCTCACTATATCCGGCTAGATGACCCATAAAAGCCTGATGTGCCAAATATTATACTCAACAAAAAACAAACATGCAAACTTTTTTATAGGTTCTTTTATATTTCATTTAATCTTTGGTTGCTTACCTACATGTTAATTCGTGCATGTACTGTTGATTCATTCCATAACATTACAATACATTAAATATAAACATAAAAAACAAAGTATATGATCAGAACACAAATCTGAAAAGGTTTTTTTTGTGATGGTTTGTGACTGCATGTTATCCAGCTTATTGCATGTCTGCAAAATAAATGGCCATTAAATACAGTTTTAAATTTAAATTGTATCGGCTTAGAAGATCAAGAGCGTAGAGTGATAAGTGAAACGTGAAACTAGTAGAGCTATGTAGGAAATTAGTTGACAAGTCAATTATATAGTTTACCACTTGTTAAATTCAGAATCGATTCATCCAGAGAGATGCTCACTAAAGAGAAGATAAACTCAAATGTCCCTCTGTCTGCAGGTGCGTGGGTCTCTCTGCTGCTGCTGACGGTCTCTGCTCCCGCTGTGCTGGGTTACCTTGGCAACCGTTGCCAGGGTGCGACCAGCGAGATGGCGGTTCAGAAGAAGAAACACCATGCGGTCCAGCGGCGAGACCTGCAGACGGTCCATGAGCAAACAGGAGGCCATGCTGGAGGTCAAGGGCATGTGAGTGAACAGGACTGTGACGTTTGAGAGAGTTTGAGTGATGACATCAACACTGAGAGATGAAGGGTTGTGTGTGTTACAGGCTGAAGCGAATAGACGACCTTTTGACCCGAGCGTGTGTGTATGCAGAGTCTGTGTATAAAGTGTTACACTGGGAGAGTCACGCCGTGTCCTCCATGTGAGTATCACACAAATGACACTGTATGGATCTACCTTTGTGAACATTTACCATGGTAATCAGAGTTTCTGTACAAAATACTATAGTAATTTACTATAGCGTTCTTGAACCATGAATTAATTCGTTGTGGTAATTCTATAGTTGCTGTGGTAAAATAACAACTATAGTAATATAAACAAATTACTTTATCCAATACTGTACTAAGTTTTCTACAAGTATAGGGTATATTATACTACAATACACTGCAGTTTACTGTAGTAAAAACTAAAGTATACTACAGTATTTATTACGGTTTATCAGTTCACTATAGTTAATACTACAGTATGCTGTAGCATTCATTAACAAAGTGTTGTAAATACTATAATATATACAGTATACTACATTTACTATAGTTTACTATAGTATTTTGCATGTGGGTTACTTTATTACTTCAGTGAAATGATGCTAACTTGGTATTAATGCTTGTTTTGAAATGAGAGGGCGTTAATGTGCATTTTTTTTACCAAGGAAACTTGTATTTACGATAATTCTGAGAACACGTGAAGGCAGCATAACTACCACTGTCCACAAAACATTAAATAATATTATGATAATTATATGATATGAAATATTCTGAAAGTTCTATTTGAAGGACTTTTTTGATGCGTAAAGTTTGATGACAATCTTTGATGTTGGCTTGACAAAGCCAGGTCTGAAAGTGTAAAAGAACTTTGAAAAGCTTGAAGTTTGATGGTTTTGCTCAGAGAAAGAAAGAACCTGTTGCTTGAATAATGTTGGGAATTTCAGGAGACTTGGATGTATCTTCAGCAGGATTCTTTATTGAGAACATGCTGTTTAATGCTGCAGTCATCAAGTCCAACTCAGGCAGGCAAACATTGTATTTGTGGCATTCAGTGGGCAGTCCTAGTCTCTATTGGCCTTATAGTCAGAAGTGAAACAGAGGTGAGAAAAGAGAGATCAAACAGACTTATTTTCATCAAATGGCCTAAAGCCTTGTGAACACCAATATGACCTGATTCTGTAGAAGTACCACCTGATCACTAGAACTAAAAGATTTACACAGTTTGACTCTCTGTAGGAAGATTAAAGACTGCCAAACCCCCTCCAAACTGTTGTATCTAATCAGTAAACTGATGCCATCATGTTCACACTGAATAACCAGTTCAGTGTAGTTCACCTTAGTTTTTCAAGTCAGGATCAGGATCAGCAGATCTTAAAAAGTTTCTTACATTTGTAATCCCACAATATTTAGCATGATGCTAACATGTTGTTATCATGATTTAGCACAAAGATAACATGAATTAGCATGTTGCTGACATGATTTAACACGTTGCTAATATGATTTAACACATTGCTAGCATGAATTAGCACATTGTTAGCATGTTTCTAGCATGATTTATCAGATTGCTATCATGATTTAGTACATTGCTAGAATGAATTACCATGTTACTATCATGTTGTCCTGGGATAGTCATCAAGCATTGCTAGTGATAGACAGCTTAAATACTTAAATGTTTTGACCCCCTTAATGAGTCTATGGGACGTTTTGTAGTTTTGATCATCCATTTAACAGAAATCGTAAGTCAGTTAGAAAAGATTTAGCAACCCGAGTCAGAAATAAATAATGTAACTGTTTCAATATGCAAACAGAGGTCCCCTGTTAAAAATTTATAATTTTTTCCTGGTGCAAGAAATATTATTTGTTCTTCAGAAATGCAAAAATGCAAATGCCAATCTTGTTTTTGACCACTGAAAATTTGTACAATTTAACAATTTACTGATGGAGCCACATTGAGATCCTCACATCTCTGGAATTTGACCGTATTGGGCCTTTAAAATGAAGAGATCAAAAGAAAACTCTTAAGAACCAGATTCTAAAAGAAAATGATGATATCTTTAATAATTCTTTAATCAAATCCTCCCTCTACAAAACAGTGGCATTTAATATTTTGACTTTCATCCCTATTTATATCTGTCTTTCTTCAGGAAAAATATGAACTAAATCACAAAAATTCTAAATTTGGTTGATTTGATACAGAATCACTGTATGGTATCTTGTCAGAAATTATGGTTACCATGATACACATTTGTAAGGGACAAGCGCAGCAATACTAACTTTAACACCTGATGGACACCTTCAGTTTACATATAAGTGTAATGTTATTCATACAGTATTTGCATAGTGTTTTCTGTGATCTGATAGAGAAGATAAATGTTGTTGTTGTTTGTGTGTGTGTAGGTTTTACGGTTCTCTCCTGACTGCGCTTTTCCTGCTGTATACGGTCCCTGTGGGTTTGAGTCTGTCTGTGCTCAACAGCGCCCTCTTTCTGTGGAACAGAGACTTCTGCAGAGGTCAGTAAAGGCATGGCATGTCAACACAAAACTTTACATTTAGTCAAACATAAATGAATATATACACGTTACACATCAGTATTTTTATTCAGTTTCATTAAGATAGACATTTTCACCATATTTCCTTTCTCTCACTCTAGTTCTGTTGGAGCTGAAGGAGTTTGTTCACCCGAGTCAGGTCCAGCCCGTGGAGGAAACCGAACCATGTGACCCAGATCAGGCAAACCTGCTGGAGCGCACACCCACACCAACCAGTGTGGAGGTGAGAAGATTAAAACAAACATACACACTTGCTACAACTATAAAACACATCCAGAGGACAGATGATTTTCTGTCTGTGCTGCTATGTCCAGATTGGCTTATTCTGTGAGTATACTTCCTGTTCAGGATCTTTCACCTGGCAACATTGAAGAGGCAGAGGAGGCAGAGCCTGACGACGAGTTTAAAGACGCCATAGAGGTCAGAAAAACTATCTATCTATCTATCTATCTGTCTATCTATCTATCTATCTGTCTGTCTGTCTGTCTGTCTGACGACGAGTTTAAAGATGCCATAGTGGTCAGAAAAACATCTCTTTTTTTCTGATTCTGACATGCTCTTTCATTTCTGATGTTTCCCTGCTCAAGGAATCTCAGCTTGTGTTGCCGGTAAGTAGCTCCATCTAGTGGTGTGGAGACTTGTAGCATTAACATGCGTGTGTGTGTGAACATGAGTGAAAGATATCATCAGCCTTCTCATTATCCAAGCAGATTTAGTTGTGTAATGTGTATGTGTACATGTCTGACCTCTGACCTCTACTCTGCTCTCCAAGGAAACTCCTCTGGCTTTAGTCGTAAGTAATAGAGTAACTGAGAGCATTTCATATTTCATTAAATCCTCAGTAGCTTTAACCGAGTGAGGAAACATCCTGGACTGAACTGTCTTTGTGTTTGTGCATGTTTTTGCATCAATGTAAATGCTCTGAATGCATGTGCATATGTTTATGTATGTAATATGTGGAAATTAGTGTATGATTATTAGATTTTAGTTTGCCAGTGTAGGGTGCATCTCACAAAACCTGTCAAGAAATGTCATAATTCACCCTAAAATTACAATCAAAGAATAAAAAATATATTTTGCTTAACTAAAAGGATGCTCTTTTTAGGACCAATACTTTATTTGGCATTATTCTCATGGTAATTATGCACATTTACCCTTTATTGTAATGTGATCTTTTTTTTATGTATGCTTCATTTTCTTTAAGCAGAATATAATTTATTTAATTTTGATTATGGGGTGAAATGTGTTTGTGAGATTCACCTGTATGTCTTGACTATGTGTTCAGGTGTGAATTTAAATTCAGATGCATTTCATTTAACTCATGAACTCAGATAAAACATGCAGTGGATCAAGACAAATCCAGACCTAATTCTTTTTAAAGAATAATAATGTAGTGTATTTTGTTATAAGGGGACATGACTGTTATAAAAGTGTCCGGCCCGTGTTTTGAATGTAGGTGGGGCCTGTAGCTTATTTGCTACCAAAGATTCGGAGATGGACAGCCCGTAAGGTGCCCACACACACCTGTCAATCATGATCTCTAGGTGTTCTAACCACACCCCCTAATGCTTGCATTAATTTCGGTGGCTTCTATTAACAGTGATGTCACAGGAAATGGCTACTCGGTGACACTTTCTTCAGGTCATGGTTAATAATTACACTCTTTCTTTTGTGAGGTTCAAACTCATGATGAAAAGGTTTGGGAATGTCCACTAACAATCATAGTGATGAGTTGGGCTGATTTATTGTCCATTTAAGAGGCACTCCATATTATGATGTGCAATTACAAATATGTCCAATTTGACATCTGAATTGAATAATTGACCTGAAATGTGCCCAACCTTCACTGGATGCTGTATTTCGAGGGCTTGTGGTGTTATAATGGTGTTAAGTGCTGTACGGCACAGAAATCTGAGACTTCTCACAGTCATCGGATGATTGCAGGAAGTGAAGCTCAGCAGCAACAAACATGGGGTCAGGTTTACAGAAGTCGTCACATGTGCCGCTACAGGGCGGAGGGATTCATCTATTTCTAATGACTTCAGTAAATGTGATCTCTAAAGCCAGAGCCCTCTACATACAGAACAGAACTAACACCGAGAGAAAATCTTCACACGAGGACAGTGAGCTGTCAAAAGTAAAATGCACTGATTTATGTATGTGGGTCAATGACACATCTGGTTTAAAAATCTAGTTTAGTTGAAAATCTAGTTTAAAACTCAACTTTAAAACAATTTTTGAATATATTGTGAATATTTGAATCATGAATCCACGTTTTCTTGGGTTATGCAATTTGATGTGCAAATAATAAAAATTGACTGGCATACACTGCACAGCCAAAAAAAGGTCACAGTTTGGATTTAAACAGACAAATGCTAAGGCCCGTTCACACCAAGAACAATAACTATATTTGTGTCCACACCAACAAAAGATAATGGTCTGTTTATTATAAGCTCACGTGCTGCGGTTTCGAAGTGTGTACATGTTTTTGCTTTTCTTGTTGTATTTACACAGCTTTAAAGTCCCCGTGAACCGGAAGTTGCAAACGACTTTTCTCCAGTGTTGTGACGTATTTCCAAGTGAAACAGAAATATTGAATAGAAGGCAGCGTTTTAGTTTTGCGCTCCTCCTCTCCATCTCTCACTCATAGCAGACTAACGGTTAGAGGGGAGTGGTTTAAGCGTTTTCAACCCAAGCCGTCAAACTGACGTCATCAGAGAAGGAACACCATTCCAGACCGGAAGTAACTTTTCAGATTTTGATTAAAGATTACCACAACAAACTATTTTTTTCTGTGTTTTAACTTACAGATTAATTGTTTACCACAAGACTGGTAATATGCACTAACAAAGTAAATAGGGTCCATTTTGATTTCATGCCGACTTTAACCAGCAGATGTCCTCAGCATGCTATGTTTTGAGTGAATAGTTAGTGTAATCGATCTAATCTAACAGTGAATTTAGCGGACAAACTCAATATAGTGGAATAAAAACAACGCCTAGTCTTTTTCACTGCAAATTCAAAGGAAGTAAGACAATGTTATCAAAACTAGAGCTGGACATCTGAGGTAATTTTTATTTCACACTGTTTGCTAGCCTGGCATATATCTCTAATACTTCTCACCATTTATTCAGAGGGTATGACCGACTGTTTTCCATATATTAATTTTCTTTAAAGTATCCTTGAAAATGGATACTTTGTCACACAGTGGTGGCTTTTTCTGGAACCTCGGTGATTAACTTCTCCGCAGTGTCTTCTGCCATTTTAAATGCGCGAGCCCTTAAATTAGAATGGATTCTGATTGGCTGTCAGTGTTTTATCATTCAACAGTGCTATTCTTTTATATTTAGAACAATTTTTAGACATATACCTTTATTGTTATCTTTGTAGTTATCATTCTTGGTGTGAACGGGCCTTTTAAGACTCTATGATTGGATGATTATTGCCATAATTATTATGTTTCTAGCATGTTATATGTTTGGCAACAGTTCTTCTTATCTTAATTGATGAAGTGTGTAGCTTTTCATTTCTTAAACAAACATGTAGGAAGATGCATCATGGCCATATTCCAGGATGACAAAAAAAAAATTATAATTTTAAATATGCTTATTGTAAAAGATGTGCATTCAAGTGATTGTTTAATCATTTAATGAACTAATCAGTCTGTTAAAAAAGTGAATGTCATTGACCCATATATATATTTGTGGAAAAAAATGTCAGTGGGATTTTCAAAGGTGTGCAGGTTTTGTCATGTGAAGGTGAAGTGGAAGATCTTTTGGTGTCAAGCAGAACATGAGAGCTAATGGGTTCAGATCTGTCACTTCTCATCTCTACAGAAGTTGAATATGATTTATTTATCTCTGTGTATGTGTTTATTTCCCGTAGGATGACGAGGATGTGTCTTCTGGTGTTCCTGAGTTTGACACCATCTCCGATAACGGGCTGTTGAGCAGAAACGAACCCATCCGCAGTAAAGTGTCCAAACTTACTGAAAAACTTCGCAAGCGGGTCCCTACCAACGCCACTGGTCACTACAGATCTCTTTTCACTTTGTTTTTCACCTTCTTCTATATTATATCTCCTCATAACCATACTGTCTTTTTGTCTGTCCACAGGAAACTGTTTCCAGTGCAATTCAGCGTTTTCTGTTTTAAAGAAGAGGGTATGGCTTCTGATCCTCGTTCTGTTGAACATGCTTCTCCATTTCAACTGTGTGTGATGATGTTGTTTCACCGATAATCATTTTATTTTTCTAGAGAAACTGCAGTAACTGTGGCGCCAGTTGTTGTTCCCGCTGTTGCTCGTATAAAGTGTTCAAATCCAGTATGGGAGCCACAGGTATGAGTGGTACGAGTGAATTTAGCAAAGAATGTTTTATTGAAGATGGTTTTACACACTGTTCTCTTTCTTTCTCTGAATCTTTAGCTCCCGAAGCCCAAAGAGAGACCGTGTTTGTTTGTTCTATGTGCAATACCTTCCTCACCACCAAGTAGGATTGGCCATCATCCCGAAAAAAAAACCTTCCACCATTGCAATCCTGTAGAATAAACTAGGGGTGGGCCACAAGATGGCTGCTTCAGTGAGTCTTGAGGTTTCTATGTGGAGCATTTCACATGGAGGACCAAAATCCTGCAGCTTATGTTGCCTCTTCGGTTTCTTCAGCACTCTTCCTGAGCTTCCTCAGAGTTTTATTTTGTCTGTTCAAAATTTGTGACCCATTACGTGAGCTCCTTTGTTAAATGATGACCTTTGGCTTGGAATATGCTGCTTACCCCAGTCAACCCGAATACATAAAGATTGGTTGGTTTACTTGGACCTCACCTTGCTGCGATATCAAATGCTGTAGTTTCATCAACCCTTTCACCACTTTCTAGAATCATGTTAATGTCCAGTGCCCTGATTATGTGTTTATTTATAACATCACATCATCCTATAGAGGAGAACCAGACCATGTAAGTGATGTTGGTCATGGATCTGAGCATTTCAGAAGGTTTATATTGCTTCACGTACTGTCAAATCTGATTAGTTGAGTTGACCTCAGTCGTTTATAAATTAAATAAGTTGATTTATTCCTCTCATCCTGTTGACTAAACTCAACCGTTACAATTCAAAAACCTTCTGCATGCTGCTTATCTGCTTTAACCCATGATTGTTGATTATGTAATTTATTTGTGTAGTTTTTATCTGGAAAATGTTAATTTATATATGTATCTTTGTTTTTGGCACATCCTCCTCAGTAACCATTTATAATAATCAAAATAATGCTCCCATATTAGTCTATCAGCAAATAACTCATGAGTTCTCCTGTTCGCATTGTTATTGAAAGAATGGGCTATGTTTGTGTCTGTTTTATTTGTGTGTTTTTCTTTAAGCCATGGTTGAATGTAAAACCAGAGTATTAACGGTTATAGATATATGAATGCCCTTTTACTGCTATTTAAACCAATTCAAATCTGTTGGGTAAGTTATCCATAGTATAACACCATCTGTTTTCTTGTTTGAATCTACTGTTACAGTAATAAATAATCTGAATATAAGTTTTGCTGTGTTGAAGATTTTTTGCGCTGTTCCTAAAAGTCCGTTGAGATTTTTCTCACTCAATCAATACAGTGTTTTGGCGCCTTTTCCACATTTATCAAACTGCCAAAGACATTTAAAGGCATTAAAAACTAAGTAATGTAATGTGTAAGTCTATAATAAACTTAAACTGTCAGTTTTGTCGTTCTCCTAACCGTCCTCGACTAAAAAAAGCGCGCTTTCTAGCACTGTTTCTATGGTTACCTCCTCAGGGAACAACTTATCTTCCTGATCTTCTGTTTGTGAACTGAGACAAGTTTATATAGTAATCTTTGTGATTTCTGAAGATGCTGTTAAAATATATACCCCTAAAACATTATTTGACTGAACCATAATCAGAGAATCTGAGCGGCATCAGCCCCTCCCCCCGCTCGTCATCACATTGCATGATTGTTTCCGGCTCCGCCCCCTCTTTATCCCCGAGCACAAACGTTTATTCCCGTGAACCCGTTTCAGCACCCGGGACAGGCATCGCGCCCTCGCATGGCAACATGGCCACAGAGGTGAGAAACACCCTCACACAACCTCATTTCTGCGCCAGCTGTGTTCATTAGAAGCGATTTTGTAAGATACCTTCTGAATCGGCGTCATTTCGATGGTTTAAATCTGGGTTGGAGATCACGTGACGTTACAGGCACACGCGAATAGCCGCCTCTGTTTTCACGCATCGCTGTTTAAAACCTTAGTCGGTTGTGATTACTGCTCAACCCCTAATGCACATGATTAAACTGAACATACAATACACGGTGTAAACTAAACGCTAGACATGGGCAGCCACAAGTGACGCGCGCATGGCGATAGATAGATAGATAGATAGATAGATAGATAGATAAGAGTCATTATGTGGTAATAATGTAAATGAACTGTTTTTATTCCAGTCAAATGTCTATACTGGGTTACAATCATTTTAAATGGTGCGATCAGATTTCCCAAGTTGTTCTATGCGACTAGTTAAGTATTGTTGACATTGATCATCAGGTTTTGTTCATGTCAGATCGATTGCTACTGTTATCAAAGCAAAGACATTTTGAAATTCAAGCAGTTTTGTAATGGTGTGTTTCATTACATTCAAGATTGCAAAACAGAATTGTTCTCAAATATTTGGACCTGTTTATAACTTGACAGAGGGTGTCTGAAATGCTGTTGATTAGGCCTGTAAAAGAAAGAGTGCTCTTAAAGCATTGTGTTCACTCATGATGACAAAGGCTCGTGTGTACCCTGTACCGTCAGGAGGGTCCGGTGCCGTATTTAAATCAGCGCGAGCACCGCGTGTTGTGACGTGGCCGAGCGCGCAGCTGGACATCAAAGGGGATAAAAGCGACTGTCCGCGGGGTCGTTAAGCTCTTTTGGCGAAAGGAGATAGTAGTGTTTGTGAGTTTCTGTCGTCGGTGACCGGTTCAGGAATGATTTCAGCACCGAGGACAGCGACGGACCGAACAAAACTCCCGTACTGTCACGAGTCTGTAAGGGTTTTATTTTTATTTCGCTTTTTTAAAAGTGATTTAACTGGCAATATGCGGTGATTTCGGGTGGTTGGGATTTAAATGTGATTTCACAAGTTATTCTGAGTCAAATGTGTGTCCGCCGTCCCGGCGAGTAACCTTGAACGCGCGCGTGATCTCTTTGTTTAATCTCGTGCATGCAGAAAACAAACGTACTCCTCACGGCACCGATCAATAATCATTCTGTACAGGTTACACCGGCTGGTTTGATTGTGTTTTGATGGTTTTGGTATCAGCGGTGTGTGTGTGTTAAATGATCGTCTCCTCGCGATCGATCGGTTGTGCTCGCGGGAGTCAGTAACAGTGTCTCTCTTCTTTCTGAGACAGTTACCGAGAGAGCGGCTTGCATGCATAATTAATGGAGCATTTAGTAACAACAGCCCAGAGCATTTAGTCTCGGTTTACCCGTACAAAAGTGGCGTACAGTGGTGGTATATGGTAAAACGCCTGAATGATTAGCATATTCATGTACCATGTTATTTACTTATACCATGCATGTTTTGCATGTTATTTGAAGTATTTACAGTTATATGTCATAAAAATAAAAAGGTATTACCAACAAAATTTTTACCAGTTGTACCATTTGTACATGGTCCTTGACCATTGTATTCTTTGAAGTACCCTGCATGCTTTCATTAGGTCTTTTCACAACATCTTTTAGTTCTGGATCCTTCTGAGTGTAATTCGGGGAGTTCAACAGGTAAATGTGATGTTGTGCATTTATTTGACACCAGAGATGCCTTTTATCTGAGCAGTGCAGAAATTCTTGAGATCTGTGCAAATGTTCAGTGCCAAAGATTGACCCCGTCCACAGCATTGTGTCAAGAAGACTCTCTCTCTCTTTCTCTGTGTGTGTGTTTGAATCAGTGCGTGCTGTCTCAGCCTGTTACTATATCAGAAGGAGCCATGAACTGGCAGGCCCTGCTACTGAAACAGAGCCAGTTTTTAAATAAACAGGTTGTCAGGACTGCCCATGTAATTATACTGTCCCTTGCAGTCTAAATAATCTTTATCTGACCTTTAGATGTCCAAAGATAAAGAATAACACATTGTAATGGCCTTTTATATGTTGTGTTTTAAATGTCGGTGTGATAGCAGAAACCCACTGACCGGTGAGCTTCAAAATGTTTGTGTGATTTGGTGCTGTGCTGTTGTTTGTCATGGAATGGGCTTTCTTATTATAGTCTTCCAGTGTATCACTATAGGTTTGATCATTCTGGTTTGTGAAAACGGCAAATCGGTACTGCAAGAGAAAGAGGTGAAAAGGCAGGGAAAGTGTGGGGGATGGAAGGACCCATGGCTCATGCTGATGTTAGTGTGTGTCGGCAGTGACAGATGGCCAGTCTCTCTGATGTTTGTGTGTGTCCATGCACACTGGCAATGAAGTGCCCATTAAATTATAAGGTCATCACTGGATTAATCTATAAGTTGATGACAACATCACTGCATTACTGTTTGAACTAATGATGACATCACTGACTGCATTATTATTTTCAAGATCATTAGCTCACAAAATGCAGTGATGAACTAACAATGACACCACTGCACTACTCTGAGCTAATGATCATGACATTACTCTGAGCTAATGTTAAAAACATTGCATTAATGATGGGAATGACATCACTGCATTACTCTGAGTAATGTGCATTACTCTGAGGCATGACTGAGCAACATGTGCTTACTGCTGACTGCATGCACTGAGATCTGGAATGACAACATCACTGACATCATTACTCTATGAGATAATGACATCACTGCATTACTCTGAGATAATGACGACATCACTGCTGAGATAATATCACTGACTGAGATAATGACAACATCACTGCACTGCTGAGATAATGACATCACTGCATTACTCTGAGATAATGACTGACATCACTGCATTACTCTGAGATAATGACAACATCACTGCATTACTCTGAGATAATGACGACATCACTGACATCACTGCATTACACTGAGATAATGACAACATCACTGCATTACTCTGAGATAATGACAACATCACTGACATCACTGCATTACTCTGAGATAATGACGACATCACTGCATTACACTGAGATAATGACGACATCACTGACACATCACTGAGATAATGACGACATCACTGCATTACTCTGAGATAATGACATCACTGACATCACTGCATTACTCTGAGATAATGACAACATCACTCATGCATCACTGACATCACTGAGATAATGACATCACTGCATTACACTGAGATAATGACAACATCACTGACATCACTGCATTACTGAGATAATGACGATACTCTGAGATACATCACGACATCACTGCATTACTCTGGACTGAGATGACACTGACACTGCATTACTCTGAGATATGACATGACTGCATTACTGAGCATCACTGCATTACTCTGAGATAATGACTGAGATAATGACAACATCACTGCATTACTCTGAGATAATGACATCACTGACATCACTGCATTACTCTGAGATAATGACATCACTGCATTACTCTATGACTTAATGATGGTGACACCACTGCATTACTCTCAGCTGATGATGACATCACTCCATTACTCTGTGAGTTCAAAGTAATGCAGTGATGAGCTAATGATGACATCACTGCACTACACTGCAAAAATTACTAATACCACCATCTAATGTCACTGACTAGCAAATAAGTTCATGGCAGATGTAACTAAATACTAGTGGCTAATTTTCATGCCCAAACTTACGTTTTCAATAGAAACTGCTACAACAGAGGACAGAAAACTGCATTCATGAAGCCATTTTTCATGGATTGTTTAACATCTAGCAGCCCAAGGTAATGGAATTTATGATCAGATCAGACTGTAGCGCACTGTAACCCTCTCTCTCTCTCTCTCTCTCTCTGCTGTAGTTCCATAACCTTCAGGAGTTGAGACACAGCGCATCTCTAGCCAATAAGGTCTTCATTCAGAGAGACTACACTGATGGCACCATCTGCAAGTTCCAGACCAAGTTCCCATCCGAGTTAGACAGCAGGGTAAGTGTGTGTGTGTGTGTGTGTGAGTGAGTGAGTGTGTGTGTGTTTGTGTGGCAGAACAAAAGAAAGACAACGCAAGTAAAAAGGGGAGGATGAGAAAAAGACAACAAGGCTCTTCACTCAGAGAAACTCTGCTCTTCAGCAAAAGCACTGCTGAGCCTGCAAACTCCACACAACACACACATAATGAGCTGCTAATAGAGCTGATAATAGAGCCGTTTAAAGGTGTAAGATCATGTTACAGACGGCCACTAAAGACTTGCTGAGTAAAGGCAGGGTGAGAGAGTTTAACATGTAAGGCATTCAGTGCCATTCTCACAATCTGTTTATTATGATGGAATCAAGTGTTTTTATAACTTCCATCACCTGATCTGAGTCAGATTTTGAATCAAACCCACTAGTTTCTGCCATATAATGAACTCCCTGATGCTCTCTGATTAGCTTGCTTATCTTGTCCTTGTATCCTATTGGTCAGATTGAGAGGACTCTGTTTGAGGACACAGTGAAGACGCTGAATAATTACTATGCAGAGGCGGAGAAGATAGGAGGCCAGTCCTACCTCGAGGGCTGTCTGGCCTGCCTCACGGTTTACCTCATATTCCTGTGCATCGAGACACGCTATGAGAAGGTATGTTATCAGTTTCAGATAAACACACCCCGAAATGACACGTCAAAAGAAAGCTAACTTTCATTGGTTACTTTACATGATGGTTTTTGCAGAATATGCAGAATAAAAAGGATGCTGATAGTCAAAAGCATGGGTATGTGTGTTTGTGCAGGTGCTGAAGAAGATCTCGCGGTACATTCAGGAGCAGAATGAGAAGATCTATGCTCCGCGAGGTCTCCTCATCACAGACCCTATAGAGAGAGGCATGAGGGTCGTATCCTTACACAGTCTAGAAACTACTGTGTGTCTGTGTGAGAACAAATGATCAGAAGGTGCTTATTCTTCAGAAACTCTTGTTAGTCCACTCTTGTGGAATACAGTGAACAAAATATGGAATGCAGTCAAATGATGTTTTTAGTTTATATATTAAGAACAAACTGAATATCAATTCAACAGATGTTGCAAGTCAGATAAGATATATATTGCTCTTTGTTATTAAATTAATTTATTCATAAAGATATTAATATATTTAAGATTTATTTTTATATATTTTTTGCAATAAATTGAATATCAGTTCAACAAATTGTTGATTTTCAAATAAATATCAAATGTTATTTTTCATCAAATTAAGTTTTTAATTAAGATTTTAATTTAATATTTAAATTTATATTTTTTATTGTACATTAAATATATTTTTTGTGCCTTTTATTGTAATTGGACAAGGGTTATAATCATCCACTACAACTAAAACAATTAAAAAAACACTTTCATTACTTGAAATAAATTAAAATATAAAAAAAAAGGTCAAGGCAAAATTTCTCATTTTCATTTAGTTTAAGTTCAAATACTAAAATAACTAAAACTAAATAAACTAAAAACTAAAAATTTAATTAAAAATTATATTGACAAAACCTAATAACTAAAACTAATAAAAATGATAAAACACACAGCAAAATTGATACAACTTTTACTAAAATTAAAAGAAAACAAAAAAATAAATCTAAAATCAAAAACCAATTTTGTCCATACACATGGTAGGTAGTGTAGTATGAGAATATGTGTAAAGTTATTTCTTTCACTAGTAGTTTGTGCATGTAAGGTTGGTTAATGCTGTGTGAGTTATTCTCTTAACCCGAGTGTGTGTTAGATTGAGATCAGTGTGTATGAGGATCGCGGCTCCAGCGGTTCAAGCTCAGGAAGCAGTACAACCAGCAGCAGCGGACGATGATTCACACACACACACCAGACGCTGTAACATTCACCCATCCACACGCACTCACTCGCCCACGTGTGACGCCTTCATTCTGTCGCCCACTGAACACACACGCAGACTGTTCAGCATTGCCAAACAGAAACACACCTGACATGAACTGCCTCCACAAGACACATCAGCTGTAAGCAGTGCGTCATTACCTCAGTCATCTGAATAGATGTTACCGCGACCCTCCAGCACATTCACACACCTGCAGTTGTTGCACATCCCGAGTCCCTAGCTATGGAAGCTTGTTTCCACCACAGAATAAAAAAATAGAAAAGCTAATCATGACTTTTTATTTTACAATTCTGACTTTTTTTTTTTTTTGCAATACTGAGGGAAAAAGTCAGAATTGTGAGATTGTGAAATGTAAACTTAGATTAAAAAAAAAAAGTAAGAATAGTGAGATGTGTGAACTCAAAATTCTGAGGGCAAAAAAGTCAGAATTGTGCGATGTAAACTCAAAATACAGAGAAACATTTTTAGAATCATGAGACTCAGAATTCCAGTAAAAAAAATTCAGAATTGCGAGATGTAAACTCAAAATTCCAATAATTTTTTTTAGAATTGCGAGATGTAAAAAAAGTCAGAATTGTGATGTAAACTCAGAATTTGGAGGGGAATTTGGAAGGGAAAGAAGTCAGAATTACAAGTAAAAAAAAATCAGAATTGCAAAATGAACACTCAAAATTCCAAGAATTTTTTTAGAATTGCAAGATGTAAACTCAGAATTCCAATAAAAAATGTCATAATTGCGAAATGTAAACTCAAAATTCCAACAAAATATTTTTTTAGAATTGCAAGATGTAAACTCAGAATTCCAATTAAAAAAAATGGCGAGATATAAATTCGAGATATAAATTCAGAGAAATTTTTTTTAGAATTGCAAGATGTAAACACAAAATTCAGAGACAATTTTTTTAGATTTGTGAGATGAAAACTCAGAATTTGGAGGGGAAAAAGTCACTACAAAAAGTCATTACAAGAAAAAAAATCAGAATTTCAAAACACTCAAACACTCAAAATTCAGAGAATTTTTTTTTTTTTTTTATAATTTCGAGATGTAAACTCAGAATTCCAATAAAAAATGTCAGAATTGCAAGATGTAAACTCAGAATTCCAAAAAAAAAAAAAAAAAGAGTCAGAATTGCGAGATATAAATTCAGAATTTAGAGAATTTTTTTTTAGAATTGCAAGATGTAAACTCAAAATTCAGAGAAAAATGTTTAGAATTGTGAGATAAACTAAGAATTAAAAAAGGTCAGAATTATGAGATAAAAAGTCACAATTACCTTTTTTACCTTTTTATTCCGTGGCAGATACAAGCTTCCATACTAGCTGTAGCATTCTGGGTAAAGCTCACATAAGCTTCTGTCACTGTAATATGCAATCTCACTCACAATGCCATGTGATGTAGCTGCCGATCGGCACAAGAGTCTTCCATTTTCATGATTTTGACTTTTTGTTTGAGTATTTGGAGATGAGCACTTTTACTCTATTTATTGACCTGAAGTCAGATTTTTGACTAGGATCAGCAGTTGTTCATGAGAGGACAGGGCAGATATCTGACCCTAGACACTGCCATCTTATTCCACGGGTACTATTTATGACTTTATTTATGATATGCTTTATTTCATAGTGTGCTAATCGTTCATGCTTTGTACTCATAATGCGCCGTCAGAGCAGAAACGAGTCCTGATGACGTGACTGCCAAGGGCCAGAGCTTCCTCACTGATCCTTCATCATGAGCTTCCATTTCTACTGAGAACCTTTGGCCCCGATTTATGCAAAGATAAAGAGAAGTTGAGAATGCTTTTTCTGTTGTGTAGCAAAATAAATGAACAATGATGGTCAAACAAGCCAGTTCTGCATTTCCTTTTTCAATCCAGATTTTATTTAAATGTTTTTTGTTTGTTTTTTTTCCAAACAGGGTTTTAGTTAGGCAAAGAAATGCTTTTAGGTTAAAAAAAGGATTGTTTTTTTCTGGCAAGATATCAATATAATGTGATTTTTGATATAAGTATCAATTTAAGAGATTATGTTAAATGTCAAATAACCTAAATATTAGGTTTAATATGTTTAATATTTATTTTTACGTTATATTAGATAATAGTTTATATAAAATATCTCATATCTATTTCTTCTCACTACTAATAATTTCTCAGATTTGTGCATTTATTAAAACAGTAACAGGACACTATTATGCATCATTAAATTTACATTAACACATTTAGCACAAGCTTTTACCCAAAGTGACTTCCATTGCATTCAAGATATATGCATATATGACTAAAAATGAGAAATTATAAAATGCATAATAATTATATTGATTTAGAGTGTTTATATTGATTTGGGCGTCACTTATAGAGTATAAAGTCAACAGGTAAGGTCAGTTCAGTCTTGAATGTTTGTCTCCATAAAGAGAAGATGGTCAGTGAACAAACATTAATGCAAAAACACTTCACAGCACCGCTGTGTTTTTCAGACAGTTAGTCTGTCTCTTGAGGTCCAAAAGAATGACTGGCACTCATCTGGTCACTCAGAGGTCTCTCTTCATCATGCTGACAGAGAGACTCTAACAGATCCTGTGAGACTGACCAAAACACAAAGGCTCAACGCTGCCATCTGAGTAACACAGAGACAACAGAGACAGTCAGCACTGAGACCAGGAGAAGCTCAGGAAGACGAAAACTAGAACAGGCAGGAGGGGAAGAGACGCTGCTCTCGTACCTGAAGGCCACCGCTGGAGAAACAGAGAGAGAGAGAATGATGATGGAGGACTGACGATACAGTTAAGGTATGAGAAAAAAGAGATGGCGATTCTAATGTGGAAGGAAAGAGGAAATGGGTGTGGAAGGAGCCGGTGGAGGTTCAGGTAATGTCTTCCCAGCTAACAGGGAATGTTCTCAGAACGTTCTGGCAAGGTTCTCTCAAAGTTATGAACAAACGTTCTTTCAGTAACGTTAATAAACTATTAGTTCAAAGTTATCTGGTCTTTAATAATGTTTGTGAAGTGTATTTGCAGGAAGGGAACGAACATAGTAAGAGGACAGAATCACACTCAGACGGTGTGTGCTCACAATCGCTTTATTTTTATTGCACACTATTCCAATATTAAGTAAACAAAAAACTGAAAACAAGAGGAACGTTCGATGTAAACATTTTCAGATTTAGTTAGCTTAGAAATGTTATTTTCAGATCTAGTTTTTCAGTAGAATTGTAAATGGAGTAACAGCACAAGTATCAGTAGAAGATTGTGCGTCTGTGGTTGAATAAGTGAAGGGGTTCAGTATCAGAAACTGTGACATCAGACATCTGACAGCACTGATTTAATGATGATGATGATGATACACGTAATGTCCAGTTGAAATACTCAGGCTGTCACTGTTTGAGGGGCAAGAGAGAGAACAGAAATATTTCATGGATTTACAATTATTCAAACATAATTAATTTAAGAATAATTCCCATAACGTTTGCATTATATTTCAAATCTTTTCTCTTTTACTGAAAATCTGCTCCAGAGATCTGAGCTGTCAATCTAAATCCTTATCGTCAGCCAATCAGAGCAGAGCAGTTAAATATACATATTAATGAATATGCAAAAAAAAGGCTAAAATTAGGTTGTCACTAAATTCCTGTTTTTGTGATTGAGAAAATGCCATGAGCCTAAATGTTTATTACTAGTCATGAATTGTATTTTTCACTATTGTACTAAAAATATGGCAATACGATTACTACATTTTTTAAATAATTATTATTACTACAAAAAGCACTTCTCATATCAGCAATTGTATGATTTACAGAATTTACAGAAATGCTTGTTTCTGCCATTTTTCTCACATTTGATGCATGTTAATTTTGGACTTTGAGCATGTCATTCACAGATAATTATCATCTGATAGTGTGATCTTACCAACACAGCGGCCGTTTGTGTTCACTGTGAATCCCTCTCCACACTGCAAAGCATCAATACAGAGCTGTGCTTTAGTATTCTGAACATTTTATTCAAGCATTGACCATCAGAAAAATACATTTGTGCTTTGTTCTTAAATGTCTACACTATTCCTGATCTGCATATCACCATACCTGACTGTGTAAGCTGTGCATTGACTCCCTCCTCCTCATTTGCATGCATCCGTACCTGTGTGTCAGATGTAAGGGCTGACTCCTCCCCTACATTAGGATATGCGATCTCAATGACTGTGTTCATATCAGCAGACCCGAGCGGCCGAGCGATGGAGCGACCATCCGGCCAATAGACTTCAATGCTGGTGGCATCATCGGTTCCTAAGAGCCAATGAAATGAGACTATGAATCCCATATGCAAATGACTACAGTGTTAGAGAGATAAAATGAGGCATAACAAAACACCCTTTCACTACCATTCAAAGTTTTGGGGTGAGTAAGGTGTTTTAATGTCTCTTCGCTCACTAAAGCTGCATTTATTTGATTAAAAATATAGTAAAATAATATTGTGAAATATTATTACAATTTAAAATGTTTTCTATGTGAATTTATTCCTGTGATCAAAGCTGAATTTTCAGCATCATTACTCCAGTCTTCAGTGTCACATGATCGTTCAGAAATTATTCTGATATGATGATTTGACACTCAAGAAACATTTCTGATTATTATCAATGTTGAAAACAGTCGTTTCTGTGGAAACTGTGTAAGATGTAGACGAACTGCTTGTACCTAAACCAAAGTGAGCCACAGGCTCCATCTCGCACAGATACCCCGACCCTCCGTCAATGATGCGAGTGTGTGCGCCGCTGTGTTTCGTGAACATCAGCACCTTCGCTCCACGAGCAAACGCCCCAAAGCGTGTGCGAGGCACCACACGCAGCCACTTATTGGTGGAGCCCTGTGGAGTGAACAATAAAAGGAGCTGAAATGACTAAAAATGTTCAAATGTACACAGGATTTCAATTTAAACCAGACAGCAACATGGTGTCGGCCCACATCTGGTACCTGTGGATTCAATGCGGGGTCAGATGTGGGCCGGATCTGGGCTGACCCTATGTTGTTGTCTGGGTATATATATATACAATGAGGTCCAAAATTCTGAATAGTGAGGGATTTTTTACATTGGAAATACGCTTTCTAGCATACCTGGTTGACCTTGAACACAGAGATGGGCTGTGAGGCGCTCTCACCGTGAGCCACCAACAGATCCAGCAGACCATCACCATCAAAGTCTGTGACTGTGGCACCTGTGAAGACCACGTTATTAAGTTATAAAATGTTAAATATAGAAATGAGGCTGTTTATTTACACAGGAAGTGGCTTTGGTCATGTGATGTTGGTCAGGTGGTCTCACCTGTGCCCCGCCCCTGAGGCTCAGAGGCGTCGCCCACATCCAGCTCGGTGATGTCAGGGTCAGAATTCTGCTTCCTCGACACCCTAAACAACCACAAGGCAGTGATGTTTTAGTATTAGTCATATTCTATTATAGTGTTTATTAATATTTTGATTTAGTTAATGTACCTGAAGATTCTGTTGGGGGCATCTCCTCGGTAAGCAATGTTATTAAAGAAGACTTCAAGCTTAAGATCATTGTCAAAGTCGGCAGCGATGACGGTGCGAATGGGTGACGGAGTGGCGAAGGCCTGTGTGGCGACGTCCTACAACAGCACAACACACAGATTCATTTTTACAGATCATGTGATCACAGCACACTGTAAATAAGATTTTAAACATGTTTAAACAAAATGAAAAAAATCGGCTAGCACAATAAGACAAAATATACTTATATCAAAGATATATTAAATTCTATATAAAGTGTTACTTCTTATGTAAATATATCTGTTTTCTTAGATATTTTAACTGGAAAACAAGTCAAAAATGCTCAGGAAAGTTTTTTTGCTCTCACCTTGAATCTCTGCTGGCTGTCCTGCAGGTACAGGCGGTGTGGACCGTTCCAGTTGCCATAAACTATATCCGTCTTTCCGTCACCGTTAAAGTCGGCCAGCGCCACACCTCGGCCATGCTGATATCTGTCTTCAACTCCTGCCATCACAACAGAAGACATTAGACTGACGTGGGATTGAAAATCATTGCTGTAAGTATAAAGTCAGGTGTCTCACCTGCCACGGCCGCCACGTCTTTGAAGGTTCCATCACCGTTGTTCTGGAACAGGAAGTTGGGTCCATTTTCATTGTCACAGAAAATGTCAGATCTTGTGTCGCTGACGACTGGGCCGACAACTACACCACGGCCACCTTATAACATAACATTTTGATTTTTAACATGTATAACAATAATATTCCATAACAAGATATAAAAAAGTTACTCTACCATCCAAAATTTTGGGGTCAGTAAGATTTTCTTTTAAATAAATAATTACTTTCATTCAGCAAGGATGCATTACAGGATTAGTCCACTTTCAAATTAAATTTTCCTGATAATTTACTCACCCCCATGTCATCCAAGATGTCCATGTCTTTCTTTCTTCAGTCGAAAAAGAAATTAAGGTTTTTGATGAAAAAATTCCAGGATTATTCTCCTTATAGTGGACTTCAATGGCCTCAAAACGGCTGAAGGTCAAAATTACAGTTTCATTGCAGCTTCAAAGGGCTTTGAATGATACCAGACGAGGAATAAGGGTCTTATCTAACAAAACGATCGGTCATTTTCTAAAAAAAATGTAAATGTATATGCTTTATAAACACAAATGATCGCCTTCCAAGTGCTTCTGCCAAAACCTTCAAAAAGCGTATTCGTATTCGTATTCTTCAAAAAGCTTACGCTGTATGTCCTACGCCTTCCCTGTTCTTACGGAAAAAACTAAACTGGCACCGCCTTCGTTCCATACAGTGTAAGCTTTTTGAAGAATACGGAAAGCGGAAGCACCTTCAACCTTTTGGAGGCCACTGAAGACCACTATAAGGAGAATAATCCTGGAATGTTTTCATCAAAAACCTTAATTTAGTTTTGACTGAAGAAAGAAAGACATGAACATCTTGGATGACATGGGGGTGAGTAAATTATCAGGAAATTTTATTTGAAAGTGAACTAATCCTTTAACTTGATCAACAGTGACAGTAAAGACTCAGGCTAGAACATACAAATAGAATCAAACATGTGACATATAAAGTCTTACACATAATATAAACAGTGTGTCTGACCTGTGTACTTATTGACGTTGGCTTGTGGCGCGACATCAGACAGAGCGATGACGCCTTTCTCGACATCACTGGCGGCTTCATCCATCTCTATGAGCGCGTGCGGCCCAACGTTACCGCTGGCGTAGTTCGCCACGTAAATTGAATATCGACCTGTTCCCTAAAGCAGAATGAATTCATTATTCATCTCCTTAATAATTGTGCAAAAATAAAAATTTGTTCTGCATTTAAATTAAGTACCTTTCTGTCAACACAAGCTACGGAGCGTCCCGCCATACGATTGGCCACTCCTCTCCGCACGTTGATGTCATCGCTGAGTAGATCTTCGAAACGACCGTTACGGAATTTGAAAAGTTTGTCTGCATAAGTCGCCTGACCTTCAAAGAGTTCAGTTCGATTAAATCAGTCAGTGTTTGTTTTGAGGGTCTGTACGGGACACACAGTTTTCTGCGTACCTGAGAAGGCGTTGTTGGTGTTGAGGAAGTAGATCTCCTCTCTGCCGTCTCCGTCCACATCGCAGGCCGTCACTCCGATGGCGTTTCCCTGCGGGTCTCTCAGGGCGTAGTAAGGAGAACTGCCATCGTCCACCGCAATGTTCAGTAGTTTGTTCTGGGTACGGTCATACTTCAGAACCAGGTTTGGGCCGTTATACCTGACAATGGACAAACAACAGCCTTTATGAGTGACACTCATGAAACATGTCAAGACCATGTCCAGAAAAAATATTAACGGTCTTAAAATTAAGCGTCATTATCTTTGAGGAAAAATATTATTCCTTTTCATTCCTCTACTTCTCAATTTGCATAGATAGATATACACCGATCAGGTATATCATTATGAGCACTGACAGGTGAAGTGAATAACACTGATTATCTCTTCATCACAGCACCTATTAGTGGATGGGATATATTACGCAGCAAGTGAACATTCTGTCCTCAAATTTGATGTGTTAGAAGCAGGAAAAATGGGCAAGCGTAAGGATTTGAGAGCGAGTTTGACAAGGGCCAAATTGTGATGGCTAGACGACTGGGTCAGAGCATCTCCAAAACTGCAGCTCTTGTGGGGTGTTCCCGGTCTGCAGTGGTCAGTATCTATCAAAAGTGGTCCAAGGAAGGAACAGTGGTGAACCGGCGACAGGGTCATGGGCTCATTGATGCACGTGGGGAGTGAAGGCTGGCCTGTGTGGTCCGATCCAACAGACCAGCTCCTGTAGCTCAAATTGCTCAAAAAGTTAATGCTGGTTCTGATAGAAAGGTGTCAGAATACACAGTGCATCACAGTTTGTTGCGTATGGTGCTGCATAGCTGCTGACCCGTCCACCGCCGAAAGAGCCATCAGAACTGAACCACGGAGCAATGGAAGAAGATGAATATGGTTCGTTTTCTTTTACATCAAGTGGATGGCCAGGTGCATATGCGTCGCTTACCTGGGGAACACATGGCACCATGATGCACTATGGGAAGAAGGCAAGCCGACGGAGGAAGTGTGATGTTTTGGGCAATGTTCTGCTGGGAAACCTTGGGTCCTGCCATCCATGTGGATGTTACTTTGACATGTACCACCTACCTAAGCATTGTTGCAGAACATGAACACCCTTTCTTGGAAACGGCATTCACCGGTGGCTGTGGCCTCTTTCAGCAGGAATGTGCTCCTGCCACAAAGCAAAAAAGGTTCAGGAATGGTTTGAGGAGCACAACAACGAGTTTGAGGTGTTGCCTCCAAATTCCCCAGATCTCAATCCAATCGAGCATCTGTGGGATGTGCTGAACAAACAAGTCTGATCCATGGAGGCTCCACCTCGCAACTTACAGGACTTAAAGGATCTGCTGCTAACATCTTGGTGCCAGATACCACAGCACACCTTCAATGGTCTAGTGGAGTCCATGCCTCGACGGGTCAGGGCTGTTTTGGCAGCAAAAATGGACCAACACAATATTAGGAAGGTGCTCATAATGTTATGCCTGATCGGTGTATTATATATATATATATATATATATATATATATATACATGCTGGAGTTTCTTTACCCGGCCACCACCACCTCCAGATCCCCATCTCCATCTACATCTGTCACCGCTATCCCATAATTCAGCTGGGTGGGGTTGTGAAGAGGATCAGGAGGCAGAACTGTATCCGTGTTGACGGAGAACATGGGCTGAGCTTGAGAGAGAGCAGACAGCCCCAAACCCAGAAGACAAGCCCACAACATCCTCATCCCCACCTGCCAATCAAACAGCAGACAATTTTACAGTATTTCATCATTCTTACAATATGAATCACATCTAATATGTATCTAAAAGCTTTATAACATTGCAAAATGAAAACACATAAGATATTGCAATTTGATTTAAATTAAACTAAAAGAAAGAATAAAGGAAAGGATGCAACTCAGCAGCACAAATATGTGATTTTGCATTAAAGAAAACAAATGAACTTTCAGAATTAAGCAAATCTATGAGACTTTGTTCATGCATTTGACATTCACCATCACCCCAAAAGAGAGAGAGTTAAATTCGCTTTACAGATGATGATAATAATGTGTCATATCAACCTGTCGTGCTGATTGTGCTGGATTATAGAGGATACTTGCGCTCCCAGTGTTTCCAACCAGTAGCTTGACTCAAACGCTTGGAAATGATGTTTGATTTCTGTTTTATGCTGTCTTGTTTCGGTCCTTACACAACTTCAATGCAGCCGCCTTACACAAGCGCTTGTGTAAGCGACTGTCCAATCACTGTCGAGTATTTAAATAGCTGTGGAGGTTTGACCAATCACAAACCAGAAAGAGAAAATAGGGCGTTCGCGATCAGCATGCAGATGTGTTTCACGTCCCTAACAAACAAAAAACACTTTTTTACTAAAATAATAATTCACAATCTTAAAATATATGTACTTGACTAAAAAAAATTATAATGTTTATTAATCATTTTGATGTTCACTGTGAATTAATAAAATGTAGCGTTTGCTATTGAAACACGTATTAAAAGTATTGATAACATATAATACTCTTTAATCATGATTTCAATGATTATTGTCGCAATTTACGAACGAAATTATAAACTGTATAATATGAAATGAGCGTCGCTCACGCATCATTCCTAAACTACACTAATAAACTACAACTCCCATTAAAGGTTTTCCGATCTTGACGTCATGACGTCCGTACGTTTCCAAACATCCGGTCATGGTTTCAACGTTCCGGCGAGCTGAACAATATTGAGATGTAAGTAGAATTATAGTGCGATTAATAATACTTAAGCGTAAAATACTATCCTGGAAGATTTTGCGCGATGTTGATGTTACTATTAGTCCTTAATAGTTGTTTTGTTTTCTGAATGATGTTACGCACAGTAAATGTGTGTTTATGTTATGAATATGAACTGCTTAATATTTTAAAATATGTAAAACACTAAGCAGTATGCAACATTTTAACATTAGTATGCCACTTAATCTTTTATTTTACATTGGAAATACTGTCTATGTGTTATCTTGGAAAATTAATGTTATTTAGCATTTTTTATCCGACTTCATCCAAAAAATGTCGTACTTTTAGACAGATTTAAATGAGTCATAAAAGTTATGATACAAAATCACGATTTCTGGAACACGCTGGAAATAAAAAAGGTCAAGCTTTGACAAATATAGTATGATAATCTATACATGCAGATGATTTATGTATACTATGCATTCTGCATACTTTGAGTAGGAAGCTATTCTAAACTCACTTTCCTTTCAGATCCCTATGGAGACCGAAGCAGCCCAGACAGAGGAGGGGTCCAAAACGGCTCCCCCTGCCCGAACTAAGAAGCCCGCCATGGAAATCTACGTGCCCAAGAAACGTCAGGCTGAGAAAGTGGAACCCAAGTCCAAACCCAGGCCCCGGTACACCGACAAGGCCCGCAAGAACAAGAAGGATAAAACCAAAGCGACAGATACCCCAAACGGTGAGGTAAGACAGGATAACGGGGGACGGGGAGATGGAGATAAAGAAAATCAAGAAAAAGATGAGTCCAGAGATGAGACGGACAGCACGTCCAGAACTATGAACGCACCAGAGGACACAAGTAGTGCTCTGGAACATGAAGGGATGCCAAAAGAGGAGGAGGAGGAGGAGGAAAACTGGGATTCTTTGTTTAATGATGATGGTGACTGTCTTGATCCCCATTTGATGGATGAGGTAAGAGTTACAAAGATGATTCAACCTCACTGTGCTGAACACATTTTTGAGTGTAACATGATAATGACTGGGGGCAGTCGTAGCCTAAAGGCAGGAACACACCAAGCTGACGGTCAGCCATCGGGCAGTTTTTCTTCGTCGGCCGACTAAGTTTTCTCAGTGTGTTTCGCACCGTCGGCTGAAGTTGGTCCTCGTCGGCATTTTTTCGGCCGATTCGACGTTGAATCGGCGTCGGGCCATCTGATCATTCTGATTGGCTGTTCAGATACTGCCACCTGCTGGGACTGAAAGGCATTACATCTCACGCAGGCGCAGAACTGACGTGCTACTTAGCTATCGACTGTCTAGCGTCGGTTTGGTGTGTCAGGCCAACTTTGGACACAGACGCTGCCGATGTGAGCCAACCCCGCAGTCTGCTTTCGTTGCCACTAGTTCGTCGGCGTCGACTTGGTGTGTTCCTGCCTTAATGGTTAGAGAGTCAGACTGGTAACCTGGAGATTGTGGGTTTGATTCTCAATACCGGCAGGAAATGACTGGGGTGCCCTTGAGCAAGGCACCTAATCCCAAGTCGCTCCCCAGACACCACAACAAAATTGCTGCCCACTGCTCCGGGTGTGTGTGTCCACAGTTTGCAGTGTGTGTGTGTGGGCATCATGCTTTATTAATATATTATATTTCTTTAAATAACCAATCTTTAATAACATGGGTAGATCCCTCGAGCGCAGCTGATGACGCTTTAGTGACGCTAAAGGGAGTGAGAATTTCACTTGATTCAATTCCACCTTCCTTGAGCCTTTTCCTTGCATCCTTCCCTCACATCCTGAAGGGGTGGAGCTAAGATGCGAGGAAAGGAAACGAGGATGCACAAATAAGAATTGAGAAGCACCCATAATGTCGGCCCAGATCCGGCCCACATCTGTTCCGCGTGTAATCCACATGTATCAGATGTGGGTCGGATCTGGGCCACTGTTGTTTCTGTCTGGGATGGGTTACCATACCATCCTTCACATGTCACTTTCACTTTCATAATTAATGCATGATTCTTCCTGTTTCAGATGTCTCTTAAGGAGGGAGCCATACAGGAGGCGCGTTTCGACTACTATAATTGGTCGCCAGAGGATGATGAAGAGGTGGAGCTTCGGGACGACGAACTGTCCCACATTGTTGAGATTTACGATTTTCCGTCCGAGTTCAAGACGGAGGACTTGATCAGATCCTTCAGCTCTTTCCAGTGCGTGAATTTTTCTGATCATGAATTGCACTGATTTCAGATCATCTACAGCAGGGTTTCCCAAACGGGGGTTAGTGTGGGAACTGCTGGGGATTTGGTGGTTTATGAAAAGCACAATTAATCTAAATAAAACTGAAATTGAGATTATATCTTATAAAATCATGATTATCAAATTAGAAGCTGCGATTTTAGTTAATAGTATGACACCGTGTTTCAGAGTGTAGAATGGCACTGTGTTCATTTACACAAGTGCAGCTAATAAAGCAGTGTTTTCAGAGCGGCTCGGTTCACAGTAAATGCTGCTTCTCATGATCTCCATCCTTGCAAGAGCTGTGAGTTTAACGTGCATTTGGGAACGTAACGTGCACTAGGGTTCACTGCATTTACATTCACGTTTGCATAATTTACATTTTTGTGGACAGACGTTTACAGCATTTCACCAATTTTCCACCGATATAAAAGGGTTTTAACATTTGAAAGTGAATAAATTTAAGACATAAATGCATGAGACTGTCAATGTGTTTTTAAATTATTGATAAATTAACTAATCTCAGGGGGTACTTCAAGTAAATATTTTACGCCTAAGGGATTCGGCTGTCAGAAATGATTGGGAAGCCCTGGGCTGCGTCCTAAATCACATACTTTATTGAGTAGGCACTTATTTTGAATAAGTAATCAATTCACAACTGCATGATACAAAAAGTATGTTCTTTATAGTATGAATGTAATCCGGACGTACTACATTTGCCATGCTGTCATTATCATGTGACCTGCCAGTGTCAGTTATGTCACTTCACTGTTATTCACAAATCCACTTCCATGGCCTTATGGATAGTAAAGTGTCCATCGTATGCACACTTCAGAAGTAGAAGGAAGTAGTAGGTCATGCGGGAACTTTACCTACTCTTTTATGAGTACTGTGAATTCGGACGTACTTTTTTGTCAGTAGGGAAGTATGTGATTTCAGATGCAGCCGCTGTCTACAGAAACTGCTGCTGTTATTAATCACGTGTGTGTTTTCAGGCAGAAGGGGTTTGACATCAAGTGGATTGACGACACACATGTACTTGGCTTGTTCTCCAGTCCGATCGCAGGTTAGTGCGTTTTCCTGATGGTGTGAATCGCTTTATGATGCTTGTAAAGTCTCCTCAGTCAATCGCTGGTGGTCCTGTAGGAAAATGGCATGATGGTTTCCACTTCTGTGACGTGTTTGGAGACTTGAAATTGTATCAGTGCATAAACGATTTCTTAGAAACGCTGTTGAAAATGTACATTTTTGAATATTTTGCTAGAGGTGTGTTCTATGTGTGTGCTGAAAAAATGTTGTCTTTGTACTTAGTCCTGATTGTGTAAATAGGAGAAAAGACAAAGTGGCTCAGACCAGTTAGATCAGGTGGCACAACACACTTGTAGCCAATCAGCAGTAGGGGGTGTATCCACTCATGTTGGGGGGAGGAGAGTGAGCCAATCAGCAGTAGGGGGTGTGTCCACTCATGATGGGGGGAGGGGAGTGAGCCAATCAGCAGTAGGGGGTGTGTCCACTCATGATGGGGGGAGGAGAGTGAGCCAATCAGCAGTAGGGGGTGTGTCCACACATGATGTGGGAGAGAGAGAGCAAGAGGAAGAAAGACTGTAGAAAGAGAGACGGCTGAGAGACATTACAAAAGAGAAAAAGGTCCAAGTAATATCACTGGAAAAAGAAGAGATATGATCAGGCAAGAGCTTTAGGACCCGCTGTAATATTAGAGAAAAGCTTTCCAGTGCTGGAGAGATGAAGCAGGAAGGCCTGAGCTTGCGTTGTTTCTGCTTGATACTATGATGCTATATTTCACAGAACAAGATGTGCTGTTGTTGTTGAAGCACAGCTGATTCATCCATACTTGCGTGAGCTGTCTGATGCGCCGACTGTTAGTTGTCGCTTGTGTATAGCCTGTTTGTTACTTTAGGGGCGGAGCAATGAAGGGAGGGGTGTGTTTGTTTGTGTGTGTCGATTTTAAACATTAACAGTGTTTCTCAGAAATCGCTTACTGTACCTTTAATTGACTTCTAGCTAATGTGTTAATATGTTCAATAATTAACCAGCTTATTTTCCAAGAGCTTAAAAGTAGCATCACACACCAGTCCAAAACATTCCTTAAAGCCCCCAAAATGAGAAGCCTTCCCCTTTAATTGTATATATGTGTGTGTGTAGCTCGTGATGCTCTGAGGATGAAGAACCCCATGATGAAGGTCAGGCCTCTCTCCAAATCATCAAACGCCACTAAAGCCAAAGCGCGCAGCTGCTCCGGTACTCCTCCTCCTCGCTCTCATTTACTTGTGTTTGAACTGTTTTCGGCATTAATCACAATTTAATTTGTTGTTTCTTGAATCCACAAACCTGATTTTCTCCTTGTAGATTATCTGCTGCCGGCTAAAGAGCGTCCTCAGACGAGTGCGGCTCTGGCGCGACGGCTGGTGATCGGCGCTCTGGGCGTGAAGAGTAACCAGACCAAGGAAGAGCGAGAGGCTGAGAAGAACAAACTAAAGCAAGCGAGAGGTGACATTACCAGGCTAGCGATAAAAAATAGCTGAGTGAGATGAATACATATGTGAAAGATTCAAAAAAGATTTATTTGATCTGTTTTGTAACCAGAGCAAAAGCGTTTGGCAGCTAAGCAGCGTGAAGACGCCTGGGAGGGCAATTGAAGATACAGGTTTGTGTTTAAATGAATGAACTTTGAAGCGTTTGAATTTTAAGCATCAGTTCAGGTCTCATCTGAAGTCTTTTATCTCTGGGTTTGGGGTCTGAAGGGGTCGGACCTCCCGCACGGGTTTTGAGAGAAGCCTCCCCCTCTCAGTGGATCAGGACTACTGCCAAACCAGCGCGGACTGAACCAAAGCCACAAGAACAGGGGAACCGCGGTTCATCCATGCAAAGTGTGAGACCGACACTTCAACAGGGAAATTTTGTAACATTATATCTTTCCTCTTGAGATTTGTCTTGAACTGAGAAGTTTTCCCCATAAATGTTTGATTGTTTTCAAGTTTAGAATAAGCCATTTTGATGTGTTTTTTCGTTTTCTTTTTCGTTGACTAAAACAAAGTAGATCACATCAATGTGAATCAAGTTTTCTTATTTCGCTTTTCAATCTTTGCTTCAGTAGAGATATATTGTTAACACTTAGAGCTGATAATGCCTTTCATGTCGGTTGTTTTTTGTGGACTTTATATCTCACAAAATCTGTCACACCTCAAAATAAAAAGGAAAATAAGGAAAAAAGGTTTTGCTTAAAGAAAATGAAGTCATTTAAGATCATTAAAATGTTTAGCATTTTCCTGCCAAAAAATAAAAATGATTTACTGTAAGTATTTTTTAAATCCCAGTTGGGAATTACAAAAAACTCAAGGAATCATGATGGTCTTTTTTTTTTTTAAAGTAATTTTTTTGTAAGAATGTGATGTGAAGCTAAAGTCCATTGCGAATATTTTGTTTAATGCCAGTCAAGCCTCTTGTAAACCTTCAGCACTTTTTAACGCAGAACATTTTTGTTTAGATTATTTCATTATTACTGGTGTAAATATTGTGCAGTTAGCATTTATCACCAAAAGATTTTGTTTAGGTGCTAAATTGACAGTCTTTGACTAACAGGTCTGTTGTTCTCTGGATATGGTGCACTGGAATTCCCAGGTGTGATCTTAATAAAAATGTTCAAATCTTTCTCTAGAATATCATTCATATGAATTCATATTTTGGTGGTTTTCATAGTAAGTCTGCGCAATTCAACAAAAGTTAAGGCCCATTCATACCAAGGACGATAACGTTATGATAAAAATTCTATGAGAATAGGGAAGTCCACACAACCGTAACGAAAACGACAGAGAATCAATATCGTTGGAATCGTTTTGAGAATTTTTTTTTTCCAACTGATGGTAAAAACATTTGCTGCGTTTCATTTCAAAGGGCATCGACATGGCAAAGTAAGAATGAAATTACAGTATTTTACATCTCACGAGGAATAACAGACAATTTTATTACGGTTGACAACGTATGCGACGCAGCTATTGACAGCCAATCAGAATCCACCGGCCTTTAAAGCAATATTCAAAACTCCAGCAATCGCTTACAATAAACAAAACGTTATCATTTGGCATGGACGATAATATCGTTCTTGTAACGAACTGTTACACATTACAGCCGAACAAGTGCTGAAAAACTAACCTGACTGACTTGTGTTCTTTACTAAGTTTTTGGGGAAAATCCTCAGGCTTATGCTAAATTATCATGAATCTCATATCTACTGTTGGTGATATTTGAGAAGTTGTATATGTTGTCATGAACGGTTTTCGGTTAGAAACACACAAATGCAGTCAAAATTGCATGACAAAAATTGTCTGTCCCTTCTGCAGTACAGTTGATTTGATTTAACATCATCATAGGTTTAAAGGGTTAGTTCACTAAAAAATTAAATTTCATTATTTACTCACCCTCATGTCATTCCAAAACTGTAAGGCTTTCGTTCATCTTCGGAACACAAATGAAATCTTAAAGAAATCACAAAAACAATTTACCACTTTATTAATATCTTCAACATGCGCATTGTGTTGGCGTGAGAGCAGACATAATTGTGTGAATGCGCATCTGAGATATTTTGTAAAAGTGGTAAATTGTGTTTTTTGCTCAAAGAACTCGCATTGCTTCATAAAATTGAGGTTAAACCACTGGAGTCACATGGATTACTTTCATGATGTATTTACTACCTTTCTGGAAATTGAAAGTGGTAGTTGCGTAGATGAAAGCTCCCAGATTTCATCAAAAAGATCTTCATTTGTGTTCCAAAGATGAACAAAAGTCAACATGAGGATGAGTAATTAATGACAAAGCCAAATTTAGCCCTTTGTACATTATAAAATGTTTGGGTGCCTCTGGGTTACAGATTCAGGTCATCAACCACAACAATAATAAAACATTTGACTGAACAGCGGTCATGTGATCAGATGAGGATTTTGTAATGTTTATTTTGTAGTTTTTAAAAACAAGCAGTAAAAAAAAAAGCATACAATTTATATATTTATAACATCATGACTTCCAATAACTTGGGATGGGGAAAAAAAAAAAAAAAAAAAAGAAACCCTCACTTCACAGAGTGAGCAGCAACACACACACGGCATGAGTGTCAGTACCGAACACACTCGCACACACACGGGACATGAGCAAACGCACATGAAACCCACACAAACACTCAGACTGAAACGTCATTTGATATCACAGGAAACAAAATTAATCACATAAAAAAAACCTCACTGAATGAATATAAAGAAAAAAGTGAACACATTAAACAATGGGAATGTTCCAGCTCAAAATCAAATTAAAAAGGACTAAAAGCAAAACAACTGCATTAAAAAAAACAAAAAAACATGGTTACTCATTGAGTTCGAAAACACAGTAGTTATTAACACCTGAAGATTTCCTCTAAATGGACCAGTTTCCTCAAAAGACTTTTAAAATTAAAGAAAAAAAAAATTAATGCAAAACAGGAAGTGCACGCTCATGTGAGGAAGTTAGAAGAAGCATTCCCTTGTGTTTCCCTGGCGATGAGTCACACTGACGCGAGGAAGAGGAAGGATGAAGCGTGAGGAAGGGAAGGCAGAGTTTGATTTTAGTCCATCAGCGTTTGTGGATCCAGCAAAGACCAGGAGGAGGACAAAAAAAAAAAAAAAAAAGATTTGCAGAAGCCTTTATGTGGTCATAAAGACAGATGTCTGGCTTCAGAGGAGAGTCACACAGCTTTTCTGCTGGACACAGGAAGAGGGAAAAAAACAGGAAGAGCAGAAGTCCTTTTCTGAGAGGAGAGGAGAGCGAGAGGATGGAGGGAAGGACCCGGACGGACGAGAGCTCAGCATCAGTCTCTTCACTGCGCCTGAGGAGAGACAAAACATCACTGTCAGATCACTGGATACAGAAACAACCGAGCAACACTGAACACCACAGCTTTAAACAACGCCTTCTTCAACACACACAAACAAACAATACTTTGTGGCCTGAGACTTTTGCACAGTACTGTATAATTACATGTTTTAGCAATGGTATAATGACCATATATAATCATTTCTCAGTCTCTTTATTAGAGTATAAACAAAACAGTACATTTGAATGCAGTATTAAAAAACAGAAAGAAAAAAATAGCTTCTATAGGCTAGTGGCAAGTATTTAGTGACCTCTCCTTACACTTGAGCAATAGCAGGAACCGGCTCCCTTAAACCTGAATTGAATGGAAAAGGACTGGAAGACCAAGAAAACTTTCAAAATCTGATGAGAAGTTTCTCAGAGTTTCTTCTTTGAGAAAATGGAAGTTGTCCAGGACAGGTCGTCACACTAAATACTGATTTTTGCTTCAAGAAGCCATTTTTGTTCAGAATTTATTTTACATTTTGTGTACATATTTACTGTATTTTCTGTTTGTATCATAATAAAGAGACTGAAAAATAAATATGGTCATTAAAACATTGCTAAAAACAAAGCTGGTGGAGGCCTAAGACTTTTGCACAGTACTGTATATTTTTATCATTTATAATTGTTTATTCATATAAAACATTTCAAAATAAGTATATAGAATGCTTATATATATATATATATATAAAAAAATATAATAGGGCTGTCAAAATAACGCGTTCATTTCGATTAATTAATCTGAGAAAAAATAACGCGTTAAAAAAAATAACGCAGATTAATCCACTCCGTATTGACCTTTGAACCTGGAGCCGTTCTAGCCACCATTCGACTGTAAAATGAAGGAGGGAGATGACTAAACATTAAATTTATATTTATAGAATATTAATATTTTGACTGCAAGTTTCGATAGTGAAAATGAGCTATGTTAAGTTCATTTTTGCAAATCAGTTCAAATGGTCTTTTTTCAAATCAATTGATTCAAAACTAAATTCAACAATTACTTTGTGAAGTCTAATAAGTTGAGTAATGATGCAGTGCATTATGTCAGGTCAGAGGTCACCCTTTTGCCAGAACTCTCCTCTCATGAACGCGAGTACAGCCAGAGATTAGAGTTTATCAAGTTATAAATATGGATATTTTTCTAACAAAAAACACATTGGCTTTGCTTCAGAAGGCCTTTATTAACCCACTGGAGTCGTATGGATTACTTTTATGATGGATTCATGTCCTTTTTGGTGCTTAAGCTCTTCACAGCTTTGCAATGGCATTGACTAGTTTATTTAAATTTAACTCGGATTGCGTTCCTCTGAAAGATTGTCATATACGTCTAGGATGTCATGTGTGTCTAGGATGGCTTGAGGGCGAGTAAATCATGGGATAATTTTCATTTTTGGGTGAAGTATTCTTTTAACATGAATTTAAAATACTTGCCAACAATGGCTGTTTAGATCAAATGGTTCTTCTGACTGAAAACAGCAAATTCTCAAAGTAAAAACAGAGGGATCATTGATTGTACCTGCTGGCCCTGCGGTGTTGCACCGGGCTGTCCGGGGGCCTGTCCCGTCTGTCCGTAATAAGCAGCCTGCTGTCTGTAGTACTCAGCCCACGCGGCGCTGTAGTCCGTCTGTCCCGCGGCTGCGGCTCCTGCGGCTTGAGCTCCTCCTGCAGCGGGTGCAGCGCCTCCTCCTGCCGCGGCTGATGGACAAAAACAAGAGAGATCAAAAACACTGAGCTGGAATGATGGGCAGCCTAGGGTGGGTTAGTGTCACTTCCACCAGATATTTACTAAACAAGCTTTCAATAACATGAAGCCCGTACCCATCTTTTTGTAGTACTCCTCCCAGGCCTTGGTATAGTCGGGCTGGGCAGTCCCTGGAGCAGCTTGGCTCTGGTCAGCGGGAGCAGCGGCAGCTGGCTGGGCCGCAGGCGTCTGTCCCGGCATAGCGCCCCCTCCAGGCTGCTGGTAGTACTGTGCGTAATAAGCCGCCCATGCTGCGTTAGGATCTGTTGCTGCTTTACCTGAGAGAGAGAGAGAGAAAAAAAAAATCATTACACTTCAGATATTCCCACAAAAGCAACTTATTAAAAGCAACTTATTAAAAGCATCAGTGCAGAAGGACTCACTGGGATCGTGCGGCTGCCACTGCTGGTATGCGTTTCCCCAACCCTGTGGATACTGACCTCCAGGAGGACCACCGCTGGAAAGACAAAGAGAGAACAGCGTTGAAAATGTGCAAATAAAACCTGCAAAATGAAATATTAACCATTTCACTGAAGCCAATTTGCCATTAAGGCAGTACTGACTGTGGCGGTCCACCAGGGGGTCCGGGCTGGTACGGGTTTGGGTTGTAGGGGCCCATGGGTCCAGCGGGGCCTGGCCCACCCGGTCCGGGACCAACAGGGCACAGGGGACCCTATGAGGAGACGCAAACAAGTTAAAACCAGCGAACACCAGTCAAGTTAAAGCACAAAAGCGTTTTTTAATCGTACCTCGATCTTGTCCTCGATCAGCTGTTTGGCGTGGTCGATCTGCTGAGGTGAGCCTCTGATGGTAAACAGTTTGAAGTTGGGGTCGCCGTTGGGCGGCTGGCGTGAGATCTCCACAAAGGCGCCGGTCTGCTGGTTGATCGCTTTCACGTTCTCACCGCCTCGGCCAATCACGAGACCGCATTTGTGGGCGGGGATTGAAAAGGTCATCTCGCCGCCAGGAGGGCCCCAGTTTCCTGGGCCACGCCCCCTGCCACGCCCACCCGGTGGCATGCCTGTGCCAGGAGGACCGGGAGGACCCTGAGAGACAGAAAGATTAACCGATGTAAGACACATGAGGAAAACATGGACAGATTTGTGGAATCCAGTCATAAGTGAAATTTACTGTAGAATGCGGAATTTGGCAAATTTTGGATGATTAAACCAAAAGTAGGGCTGTACATTCACAGATGCTAGTCCATATCATTTGATTATTAGCAAAGAGACTAAACTGCTCCACTCATTCACATTTATATTTAAGTCTATTATACATATTTTGTAGATGGTTCATGAACATCTCTAGAGCTTTGAGAGTCTCTTCACAAACATTTCAACATTTCATTTGAGAAAAACTATTATCAGATACACATGGAAACAAATGTCTTAACTTGACAAAAAAGTTTGCTTTAATGAAGAAATAAATGTTAGTATTGTACAGTTTAATGTATTAATAATAATAACAATAAGCTTTAGGAATAACACTCATTCCATTTTTAAGATGACATTTTTAAAGATTAATCAATTGTTAATGTTTCATGCCTTCATTTGATACATTTGTATTAAACGAAATCCAGAAATATTAAACAATTTCTAAAATGTAAGAAATAAATCCATAGGGCTCTATTATTTAAAATAAAATATCAATTATTTAATACAAATTGTTAGTTATGAATTGAATTAAAAATATGTATAAATCAATTAAATTAAACTGATTTAATGGGGACCTAAAAATGTAATTTGTTGAACTTTTAATAAATTGTTGCACTGTCTAACTTGAATTCTGATTAATTAGACAAGCTTTTGATCAATAAAATGTCATTTATTCATTAAAAATGGAATCCAGAAAGATAAACAAAGAAAGGAAAGAAAAAGTGGAATTTGAGAAAAAATAAAGCTGATTTCATAAGGCCCTGCCAATTGAAAGCTTGTTGGCAGAGATTCCTCTGGATATTTCGCTCACCCCCCCTCCTCACTCACCATCTCTCCTTCATCACTCACCCCTCCTCCTTCCTCTCGTACTCTGATGCTCTGCAGGAGGTCGTTGATGATACTGGCGGCGTGTTCGCAACGGTCAGGAGGACCCATTACATGAGCGATCTTATCTGGACCGGTACCGTCATCTACAGAGACGGGAGAAACAGTTATACGCTACCCTACTATAAAACACTGAGTTGGACAAGAGCTCAAAAACAAACCTGGTTTAAACTGTATCCTCACACCAGCATCATTTTGAATCTTCTTGATCATCTCACCGCTTCGGCCAATCACAACGCCCACAGAGTGACGTGGAACGGGCACCTGTCCAATCAGAATGAGACTATGTCACACTGGTATCTAAATGCAAGCAATTTAAACTACTGAATCAAACACGCACCTCGATTCCTCCACCACCACCGCCTCCTCCACCCATTCGAGAGCCGTACTCGTTTCTGTCGAAGCCTGGATGATCCCGCTCTCGCAGAATCTCCTGCACCATTTCACGTGCTTGCTAGAGAGAAACAAGAGACAAAACCTGAGCATCAAAATCTGACAGGCTTGTTAGAGGTACAACAGATACCAAATGTGGAACGGAAACGGGTGAGAGGAAAGAAGTGGAGAAAGCGGACACACCTGGACTTTGTAAGGATCTCCAATGATGCGCAGTGGTTTGTCCATGTTTGGCCCCTGAGAAGCATCCTGAATCAAAATCATCTTCACACCAGCTCGCTCCTGAAACACACAAACATGTTAATACTAGTACAAGAGGAATTTATATATTTAAGGGAACAAATAGCCCAAAAAGAATTTATGGACATGAAGCTGTAAAAACACAAGATATGAGCCTCTTTAATATGAACTCATAAATATTGATTGCATAATTGTATTGGAAAATGTACGACACTTGCAATGGAATACTGTATTAAACATTTGCAAATAAAGCAGCGTTTTCATGTGTACAAGAGAACAAAATCATCACTTCCTGAGAAATTGGCACAAAATATCTAATAAAAATGGAAGTTGCTGCAATCAGGGACAGACTTCTGGGAGGAAATTAAACCAAATCATTCTGAACCAACATTTGAGATGCTGTGATGTGACTGCCTAAACACGGTCTGATTGGATAACTGGACTAACCAGTGGACCAGAGTCACATTGAGTTTGTTGCGCATCCATCGCAGTTTATGCACATTCCTTTTTTGGCGGACACATTTATCTGCCTTGATTAAATGCATGCTTTTTTTTATTATAAACTTTTAATTTATGCATATCTTGGTGATTCCATCCAGCGCTTTATGCGATATCCCAAAATATAGATGGAAACATAGCTACTATATTAGTTACACTACCGTTAATAAGTTTTTGAAAGAGTCTTCTGCTCATCAAGCTTAATTTGATCAAAAATACAGTAAAAACTGTAATATTGTGGATTACTACAATTTAAAAGAACTTTTCTATTTTAAAATTTAGAAATAATTTATTCCTGTGATCAAGGCAGTCTTCAGTGTCACATGATCCTTCAGAAATCATTCTAATATGATGATTTGATGATCAAGAAACAATGTTGAAAACCGTTGAGCTGCTTCAAATTTTGTGGAGATGTGTGAATAAAAGCCTAGATTAAATCTATTAATCTTCTAAAGTGATCATGTCTCTTCAGAAGACTTGGATCAAAGCACTCAGTTTATATGGATTTATTTTATAATCTCTTTATGAAGGTTTAGAAGCAGTGTTTTTGGTAAATATAATGGAGGGACTGAACTCTCTCAGATTTCATTAATATATCTTCATCTTTTGAAGATGAATGGTCTTACAGATTTGGAACGACATGACGGGGAGTAAATGTCAGAATTTTAATGTACGGTTGAACTCACCCTTTAAATCACTAAAAAGTGTAGATTAGAGTAACTCGCTCCAAACCTCTTAGATTAAAGCCTCTCTGTACAGACAGACAAGCACAAACTCTACCTGCAGCTGTTTAATGGTCTCTCCTCCTTTGCCGATGATGAGACCAGCTTTCCCTGCTGGAATGATCATTTCCTGCATGTTGCCGCTCCCATTGGTCGACTCGTGGAAGGAGGGGGGAGTGCCACGCCCCCGAGAGACGATGTCATCCAGTAGCATTTTGGCCTTCCTGCATGGACAGGTCAAAAGGTCAACACCATACAGATTCACAATGCAGATTAAAAAAAAAAAAAAAGTGAATAAGCCCAAACGTACTGGATGGCTTCAGGGCCTCCGGTGAGAGACACGCTCCTCTCTGGAAGACCACCGCTGTCTAAAAGACACAACACCAACAGACTCCGTCACGTCTCGTACATTCAAGCAACAAATATCAGGAAAAACAAACCGAGGAAAGAAGTGAACAGAGTTTGAACAGATGTGTCCGCTTGACTCCTGTGAACCCGTGTTTGACTCGCCTGGAGCAATCTGAACTTTACAGCCAGACTCCTGCTGGATCTTATTGATCTGCTCTCCACCGCGACCAATGACTACAAACAGACACACACATCATTTACTGACCGCGTAAAAAAAATTAAATATATTAAATTCAAAAATATAAACTTTAAAAACATCCAGACCTCAAATACACATTATATAATATATAATACACAATATAATAAAATTATCAATTGTAAATACTTTAGGACTGTCACTAACGATTATTTTGGTCTATTATTTTGACGATTATTCTGATATTTTCTGTGGTAATAAAAATAGATCTAAGCAAAGACCTAAGCCTTTAAAATGATTTAAAATACATAACAATTAAGCAATATTTGTATCAAAAGTATCAAAAGCAAGTAATCATATGGTTTTATAGAACAACACTGTTAAAATACATTATACATAGCTTGCAGAGGGCACCATCAGCCTGGTGATTGTTGTTACACTTTACAGCAGATCAAATCCTTGTTTAATATTGGTGAAATAATTTGGAAATTCCTTTATGATAGAAATGCTACAGCCACTGTCAACTTCTTGATCTAGAACATGTGGACATCAAAACATGCAAACTCAGAGCGAGGGTTTAAGCTTATTGTGAAATTGTGTTGAACAGTTTGCACATTCAGAAACATACTGATGTATTCTCCTGTGTTGGTGTAGGTTTATAAATGATTTACCTTACAAATCTGATGAAATGGCGCACAATGCATTCCCAGATGAACATTATCAGCAACCAAAACTCTCAGCATATGCAGATATGGAGTTTGAGATGCTCTATGCATGCAAAAAAGTTCATGTGGAGCAGAATTTACTGTGAACGGAGCTGCCCTGAGATGCACGTAATCTACACGCATGAAAACCAATAAAGCGCATGTATATTAAACCCGCCGGGCATATATTTAACTGAATCGCTGCCTTTGTGAATTCACAATACCACTATGCTGTAGTATTAAATAGTAAAATGGTTAAAACCAGTATGCTATAACATTTATAGTTTTTACATGGTTTTAATGCAAACCGCACAGCTTTAGAAAACAATGCGGTTCGTGGATTCTCATGGAAAATTTTACCCTACCCTTTTAGGCCCAAACCGGTTACTCAACGCGAGTCTCGAGGAATCGTGACAGCCCTAAAATACTTTATAGATTTTTAAATATATACACATAAGTACTATGATTTTATATAAAATACTATGCATGTTGTAAATAATAATAAATGTATATTGTATATAATTCAATTATTTTCATGTAATACATGCATATCTTTAATTCTATATTTGTATGCATATACACACACATGTATATATACACAGGGGGTTGGACAATAAATCTGAAACACTGGCCAATATAGTGTTGGAGGTTTCACAGCTATATGTGCAGTCTGCTGGCCAATCTTTACTGAATTTACGTTTCATCAGTAAGTTCAGTGTGAAGAATGAATTAGAGCAATAGCACAACTGTACATAGAATATACTGCAATCCACACAACATAATGGGAAACATAGTTCAAAAGAGGATAAACCATTGGTGCACGTCTCACTGGCTCATCTCTGACTATGGTCGCAAGTTGCATCGTTACCAATAGAGTTCAATGGGACTTACGACCATAGTTGACCAACGATGCTTTCAGGAGACGCACCGCAGGACAGCAAGTCTTCGTGGTGTATCACGAGCTACAAGTATAATGTTGCCATGCCACCACAAGAGACAAACCACATCCAACAGGATGCGGGCTGCTATAGCCAAACCTTTGATCACTCATGCCAATGCCAAATGTTGCTTTCATTGGTGCCAAAAGTGCAAATCTTGGACAATGTGAAACATGTACTTGTTCTCTGATGAATCCACCTTCACTGTCTTTCCCTCATCCATGTGAGTCACAGTGTGAAGAATCCCTATAGAGGCTTAACAGCGGTGGATCAGTGATGGTTTGGACTGCAATATTATGGCATTCCCTGCTGTGATTGATGGGCACATCACTGCCAAGGATTATTCTGGAGGACCATGTGCAGCTAATGGTTCACACATTGTACCCTGAACAGGCACAGAGCTAGGGGTGGACAGGTGTGGCCACCATTGGCACAAGCTTGACCAGCCCTTTGGTCACCCTGCTCACAAATGCAGTCTCTTTTTTCCTTGACAAAAAGGAAAACTAGATGGAGAACGACCACTCTTTACGACCACAACAAACGGGTATCCAAGGCTAAATCACTAAATATTGAGAACGCAACAGTGCGTATTATACTCCAAACGACTGGCCACTGATCAGAACAAGCTGATAATCATGATGTAAAAGTCGAATATGAAAGGCTGAGCAGTGGCGGCGTCTCTATACACGCCTTGCAACCACATTATTGTGTTACACAAACCTGGTAACTACCCTATTAAATAACTCCACTAATAGTAGCTGCTCCCCTTCTACTCTTCTTTAAAGCTACATGTGAAGGGTGGCCAGAAATCACAAAAAAGCAAAACAGGCCCCCTACAAACATAATATAACAAACAGACGTGGCAAAACTGTACCAGGAGAACAAATATAAACAATATGAATAATATTAATACATTAAAAAAGCCTGGAAATCATGAATAAGATATCCAAATAGTTTATATTGAACCATTATAAATTGATTTAAGTAAAACTAACATGACACTGAAAAATAATTAAACAAAACTTAATTACAAACCACCTTTGAGCACATTTTGGGAGCACAGGTTCTCTCATATATAAAGGGGGGGCTTAAAGGACAATAAATTAAATGATTCAAAACTAAGTTTAGAATCAAATCTTGTGCATATAGACAATCGAAATTTGATTCAAAATAAGAATGAAATTTTAATCAAATCATGATTCCAAAAGATTCACCCCTATAAAATATGGAGCCGATTAAAGCAGAATCAAAACTGTTCATGCATGCACTCACTCATTATATAAAATCACATTTAACAACATTTCTCAAAAGTATGCAAAAATATAGCCCACTGTTATGCGAGACCACAATACAAAGTACAAATTTATGTTTCCTCTGTATTTTAAAGTAAATACCTCATTTAATGTAAAATAAAATGCATGTGCTGTGCATTTGTACAAGCAAATAGGCACAAAGTGTTATTCTGTAAAGTACAATACAAAATTACAAATCAAAATGACATTTAAATGCATAACTCATTTTACATCCTGACGTTCGTGTTGCCAGATTCTGCCCTCGCCACATTGACATTCTTGCGCATGAGGATTCAAAGAGAACACAATTTCCTTTGTGTTGAGTTCAACTTCGATATGCAACTGTTGCAATTAATTTATTTTGACAACTAAAAGTATGTTAAAGGGGATGTCAAATGCCACTTACTTGCATTGTTAAAAAGAGTTGGATTCTCATGCTAAACATGGCCAAAGTTTCAAAACACGAGTTAGACGTATGAAGTATTTCTCTGCTAAATACACTCCTTCAGGGTTCATATAAGTTTTGGAAAGTCTTTTTTGAGTACGGCCCTGTATGACATCATAAAGGAATTCTTTGTATGGTCACTTCTCCCAGAAGAGCGCACGCAAACATCCAGCAGTGTGAGAGCAAGAGCCGCCCATCAACGTGCTTCGTTCGCGTTACGGAAGTCGTCGGCAGCGCTGCACAGTGTTAACAGCGGATGCAGTCTGTTTTTCCGTCGATCATCTCTCATGATCAGCACAGTCACCAGATCTGAATATTATTGAGCCACTTTGGGGTGTTTTGGAGGAGCGAGTAAGAAAACGTTCACGTTCATTGCCCAACATCAAATAGTGACCTCGACACTGTTCTGGAAGTGGCCTCTGACGTTTATGTCACTTCCAAGAGGAACTGATGCTGTATTGGCCGCAAAAAGACGCCCTACACCATACTACTAAATTAATGTGGTCTAAAACCAGATTTCAGTTTCATTGTCCAAACCCCTGTGTGTATATGTACATATATATGTATATATACACACACACCTAAAAAATATAATTTAATATGAGCCTGACTGCAATTCACCAAAGAACGTTCAGTATTGAGCAATGCATGATGGGTAATGTGAACTTACTGAGCCCAACCATGCCGTCAGGGACTCTGTACTCTTCTGTCATTGACGAGGGACGTACACTACAGAAAGACAAAGAACAGGCGCAACAGTCATGAAAAGCTCAGCAGACAAATGCAGCAAGTTCTCAGTAACTTAAAGTCAACAACAAAACTTTTAGAAAAGTTTCTTAAATAATGCACATTCAGACAGATATCTTTAGTCACTGCACCACATCTTAGTGCTTTTTGAGTGTCCGTTATGTATAAAAGATGCCATGTTATGATAAAAATAGTCTTAACTTTCAAAAGAGCGCCTGTATTTTGCTCAACACATCTGATCGAGTCAGTGGAACTCGAAACCAGCCTAAATATACAGGTCTGAGTAGTTATTCTGGCCGTCTCAAAGGCTCAGATCTGCAATCAGTATTTATGACTCAGATGAAGCTAACGTTAGTAACCGCTCTGATACGAGCGCACTCTTACCTCTGCTGGGAAAGGGCAGCCAGCTGGGCTCCGATAGCTGTGGATGAGACAGGGATAAAATCATTGCTCTAAAAATACACACACATTTGCTTTGAGAAGAAAGTAAAGGAGCTCGTACACAAGGCTGCAGCATTGTCCCTGTCGGACGCCATCTTCTTACTTTCAGGCTGATCTGAGGGAACACACACACAAGGGGAGTTCAAAAACAAATTCAGGCGAGCGGGACAGATTCAGAGCGTGTCTCACTGCCGCCGTACCTCCGTCCTCCAGCGATCGTTTCTGTGCCGCGAAGGGATAACTCTCCGCTCCTCCGTTATTGCTCATAGGGGGACCCGTTACGTCTCCGCCGATCTTTGCTGCGATCTGGAAAACACAAGTTAAAAATCAGCATGCTTAAATTACGTACTAGGAGTACTATAGATCTTAGGGCTTCTTATATTATTAAACACTATGTTTTCCAGACATACACTATTGTTTCCTCATTGTACTCTTTAACTGCAGCCATTACATATTTAAAACAGTAATATTCTATACTAAACCTAAACTAATCTCGACAAACTATATATCATTTGAAAACTTACAATCTCTAGTGTACATATTTGGTGACTGATTTTCAAAATAAATTAGAGGAGCAGTAATTTATCAATTTGCATAACAAGCATATTTTCACACTCATAAGGCATGTTCAGACCTTTATTTTGAAATAGCGATGAACATGAAAAATCATTAAAGATTGGTTTGTTTTCATGCCAAGAGTTCAAAAAATGAAGTCCATTCAATTTTGATAAAAAAAAAGGTCTGAAAATGTTTTTAATAGAAAAAAAAAATACATTTATGATTGTGGCGGCGATCTATAACCCACATACATGTTGTTTTTATGTTTATTAGAGGCTGAAATCATATCAAATTCTGCCAAACTTCCCATACTACTTCTATATAGGATGTCTACTTCATAAGTAGTATGAAAATAATGGAAATATATGGTTCAGATCACTCAAACCATATGTAGAAATGGAGGCACCTTTATACAGTCAGTAATGGCGCTTGGTTGTCACCTAGTGAAAAAGTGTGGTACTGCGCCCAAACAAAATCTTACCGAAGGCTCATTTTTTGATGCATCAACCTGAAATTTCGAACAACTTGTTCACATTTTTGGCTTTGATTTCCTTGCAGTTTTAGACTAAAACTTGTTTTGTAAAATATATATTTTATATTATATTTTTTACATTTTCATAACCTTCTATAACTTTATTCTGTTTCACTTACATAAGTTATTTAACTTCTACAATAATCTACCAAATGTCATTTTTAAAACAAGACAAGCCTTATGTGTATATTCCAAAGTATTCTTGAATTACAACCATTTAAGTTTGGATAATGCATTTTCATGCATAAAAAAAGTGGGGGTGACAAAACACAAGGTAAAAAACATGGTAAATAAATACTGCAATCAATCAGTGAAAAGGTATATGAAAATATCATAGTATATCCATTTAAAACTACAGCCATACTATAGTAATTCACATTCTGAGTAAACAAAACTTGTTTTTTGTAAATGCTACTATGATGCTAGGATGTTTTACAGGACATGTACACAACAACACCATGATACTAGCATTGTTTGAGTCCAAAACCATGGTAATACCATGGTACGTTTATAAAACCTACATGAAACACGATAAAACGATGTTTTGGACATTTACCATGGTAGTTCCACGTTACTGCTTAGACTATCGTGTACGTACCATGATGGTACGTGAATATGGCAGTCATTCAGTACCACGCTGTCCATTAAAGCATCTCAGCGTTACCATGTGCTGCCATTACGGTTCACAGCACTCGTTAGTAAAGGTTATTATGACCTAGATATTCGTATTGCTCAATTAAACGCGATCACAGCTCATGCTAACAGATAATTGTCGCGCACACCGGCTCATGTGCGTGCGGCCCTGCGCGCTGCTGACCCACAAACGCGGCCCGCTCGCTCCCGCACTGCGGATCACTCACCTGTCGAGCGCGCTGTACCGCATCGGCGAACGCGTCTTTCTTGAGTCCACCGGCTCCTAGAGCCGCTCCGGGCCCAGGCGGCGGCACCGCGCTGTATTCAGACATGTTGTCCGTGCGGAGGGGTGAAGTGTGCGGGATACGGCGGGGAGGTCTAGGCCGGGCGGAGGTGCGCAGACGCGGGAAGACAAGCGAGACAAACGCATGGGAGGGACAAAAGGCCTGCAGGTCTGAAAGCGCGCTCCTATAGGCGTTCTTAATGAGTGACTGTTGCGATGGCCAATCAGAGAGCAGCTGGAGGCGGGAGTAGTGTGAGCATTGCACCATTGTCCCAATGAGTTGTGTCGAAAGGAGACGTTAGGAGGGCTGGACAAACGCAACGCATAGAGACTGCCGCTGTGTGAGGGAGCCAATCAGCGGCCTGGGTATTCTAAAACAGACCAATGAGGTTGAAGGAAACGCTGATTGACAATGATGGACGTTTAGATTAGCGTATAGGGACTTTAGGACCGTTTAACCTTGGTGGTTATAGTTTTCTGCTCAGTGCTTTTTCTTGGTATTTTTATTATACGGTAGTGAAGTTTCCGAAAAGCAGAGATAAAATGATGATAAAAACTGTCAATGATTGTTTAGTTTGGTTTAATTTAATTTAATTTACATACATTCTCTTGCATGCATTCAGTTATAGACTTTCAAAGAAAAATACACGGCAGAACATAAAAAAAAATACATAATCACAATACAAGGGTTTTGGTTACATCGAAATAAGTACAGTAATCAGTGTCTGAATACACAAAATCATTTGGGACAAACGAAATCTGCAAACTTTGTTTGTTTCCACACTAACTTTTGAGAAATGGGTGTAAATATGGTGAAATAAACTAGATTTTATTGGAAGCAGAATTATTTTAGCTAATTATTGTTGTTATTTTAAACTAGCCAGTAGCGTTTTATTTATGTCACAGCTGAATTAGGGGGCGGGGCTTTCTCATTCTAGACTGGACACACCTGTGAGTGCAGGATGATGTCATCAATACTGTTGGTCCGTTTTTCTCAGGAGAAAAAAGACTAGAAAATTCAAACGTGTATATCTGCGAAGTTAAAGGGTTAGTTCACCCAAAAATGAAAATTCTGTCATTTATTACTCACCCTCATGTCGTTCCACACCCGTAAGACCTTCGTTAATCTTCAGAACACAAATTAAGATATTTTTATAAAATCTGATGGCTTAGTGAGGCCTGCATAGACAGCAATGACATTTACTCCCTCAAGATCCATAAAGGTACTAAAAACATATTTAAATCAGTTCATGTGAGTACAGTGGTTCAATATTAATATTATAAAGCGACGAGAATATTTTTTGTGTGCCAAAAAAACCCCAAAATAATGACTTTCAACAATATTTAGTGATGGGCCAATTTCAAATCACTGATTCTGAGGTTTATGAATCTTTTGTATCGAATCAGTGATTCAGATCTCCTATCAAACGGCTAAACTGCTGAAATCACGTGACTTTGGCTAATTCGATTCGTAAAGCTCTGAAGCAGCGTTTTGAACTCGGCCCATATAGATATTGTTGAAGAGTCGTTATTTTTGTTTTTTTTGGCACACAAAAAGTATTCTCGCCGCTTTATAATATTAAGATAGAACCACTAAAATCACATGAACTGATTCAAATATGTTTTTAGTACCTTGATGGGTCTTGAGAGTTTCAATGGCTTTGCTCTAGAGGCCTCATTGAGCCATCAGATTTCATCAACAATATCTTAATTTGTGTTCTGAAGATGAATGAAGGTCTTACGGGTGTAGAACGACATGAGGGTGAGTAATTAATGACATTATTTTCATTTTTGGGTGAACTAACCCTTTAACTGTTGGATATGGATATGCTAATGGACCGACTAAAAGAAACTAAATTCAATTCGAGACTTGAAATGCGAGTGGAATTTTGTGAATGAAAGGTGTTTGAATTCTGTGGAAACATGAGGGTGCAGATTTCGTCTTAACACATCCAAACAGTCTATCAGAATACATCTGCTGAAAGAGGTGATAAAGTACAGGGCACATTGACCTAGAAGTGATCCAAGGAAAGTCTTTTTTGCTTTTTTCTGTTTCTCTTGAAGTGTCAAAAATCAAGAAACGAACACACACACTCACTCTCTCCCATTCATGAGTCCATAAGGCTTTCTGCTCCAAACTGTAGGCTACAGTACCTCATGCATTGAGGGTAACAGTTATTTAAACACAACTCCAAGGATGCATCCCAATTCATATACTTAGACTACAAACTGAAAGTACGTACTTCACTGGTGATGGGAAAGTATGTACTTCTGAGTATGTAGTAAGAAGATAGTATGCCATTAACTGTGTTCTGATATCACAGAATTACTGTTTGTTTGTTAGCATTAAAGGGTTAGTTCACCCAAAAATGAAAATAATGTCATTTATTACTCGCCTTCATGTTGTTCTACACCCATAAGACCTTTGTTAATCTTCAGATATATTTCATATTTGAAACAGTTGATGTGAGTTCAGTGGTTCAATATTAATATTATAAAGCAATAAGAATACCTTTTGTGCACCAAAAAAACAACAACAAAATAACGACTTTTCAACAATATTTAGTGATGGCTGATTTTAAAACACTGATTCATGAAGCTTCTGAGGTTTATGAATCGAATCAGTGGTTCGGAGCACCAAAGTCACGTGATTTCAGCAGTTTAGCCGTTTGATAGGAGATCCGAATCACTGATTCGATTCGCAAAGCTCTGAAGCAGTGTTTTGAAATCGGCCATCATGAGATATTGTTGAAAAGTCGTTATTTTGTTGGTTTTTTTGGCACGCAAAAGGTATTCTCATCGCTTTATAATATTAAGATAGAACCACTGAACTCACATCAACTGTTGTTTTTAGTACCTTTATGGATCTTGAGAGTTTCAATGGGTTTTGCTCTCAATAGAGGCCTCACTGAGACATCAGATTTCATCAAAAATATCTTAATTTGTGTTCTAAAAATAAATGTCTTACAGGTGTAGAACAACATGAGGGTGAGTAATTAATGACATTATTTTCATTTTTGGGTGAACTAACCCTTTAACATCTACTTTTGTTAAAATCATATACATTCAAAAACTGCTGTTGCAGTTTCGGCCTTGCATTCCTCGATACTTTTCTTCATCTGAAAAAGTCGAAAGAGATCCATCACAAAAGTTATCTTGTACAGGGTTGGGGGGCAATATTAGCCGAAAAAACCATGCATGAATTCATGCTTCGAAGAAAATCCACTGAAAGAAGTATGCCATTTTGAGGGCATTATTCATGAAACACAAGCACAATGAATTTCCGTGCAATCGATGTTCAGAAGATAATTTAAATGTGTTTCAGGAGTGAGACCTTGTGTTTTGACACTATGGATGTGGATAGTTTGCAAACTGGGACGTAGTGCAGGATTTTAGAATCAGTTAAACTTAAGTTCCGGAATCCTCAGTTGAGAATTCCAGAACTCTCGCCTCACTGGGATGATGATTCTGGGGGTTTCAGTACAGTAGAAGAGGCGAACTACTGGAGCACAGCTGATTAAACATACATGTTTCTCGAAACAGAGGCACTTTCAATCGTACTATGAGTTCAAAAGAAGGAAGTTAGTTTATTGTCCATTCCCATTTGGTGTTCAGTAGTGTGTGCACTGGGTTAAACACACACACACACACACGCTGTACAGCACACACAGACACATACACACAAGCGTTCATTTTACCGCGTCCAGAGGAGTGTACCCTGTATACCTGAATATCAGGGCCCTGTTGACATGAAGAACACATCATGAACCTCAGTAATTCAGGAATGGATCAGGACAGCACTTAGATTCTGCATATTTCAGTGTTTTCAATCAGTTCATCGTTCATCCTCACATCCGCTGTTTTTGGTGAACATCACTCCAGTGATCTTATATATTGTAGGCTTAAATAAACTAGTCTTATCATTCTGTCAGGTTTAATTGGAGTCTGTTTTTTCTCATGACCTGACTCTCTCTCTCAGGTTCCCACTCCCAGTACTTTCCTCATGTGTTCGTAGACAACGTAGGAGATGCTGACCGCCGGGATGACCTTGAGGAAGTTCGGAGCGATGCCTCGGTAGAGTCCCACCACACCCTCCTGGGCCACGATATTCCTGAACAGGGTCAACATGGACAGCTGAGGAGCCCCCTTCACTGACGCTGAGGAGCGACCAGAGGAAACAGTGTGTCAAACGTCTGCTGATGCCAAATCATTTTCAGAATCAGGGTTATTTTAGCATCAATAATATACTATTAACTTTCAAGCTACAACTACCAATCTTCAGACTGTTCTGACTCACATTACTATAGTTGCGTCCCAAATGACGCACTTTATACACTATGTACTTATGCACTATGTACTCATCCATGTAGTGCGTTAATTGTATACGGTTATTTTGTCATTTAACATTGGAGTCTGACAGCCCCTCCCCCTCCACTAAGTAATTAAAGCTGCGAAAGTTGAGTGCATGAAGTGTCCAACAATCCACACTTTGTTTTTTCCTGTTAATTTAGTGCATCATCCGGGTATTTAAAGTGCACTTTTTCTTTTTGGACATTATTTATACTTAAAAACGTTATAGAATAGTGCATAAGTACGCGAATTGGGACGCACCTTATATCTTTTCTAACTGATCCAACTGATTTCCGAACAATCCCAAATTCCCATTGAGGGGGTCAAAACTTTTATACAATAACTATTATAGAGTATTTAACTTCTAGCCTAGGACAACAATCTAAAACATGTTAGTGTAACCCCTCTACCCAGGTCCTACTCGCCCCACTCTGTGCGGGCTTCGAACCCGGGTCTCCGGCGTGGGAGTCGGACGCTCTAACGAGGAGGCTAAAGGCTGCAACCCCTAGTGTCAGTCGCTAGAGCATCTCTTGAGATCAGAGGAGTGAGGTTTACTCGCACAGCAACTACTAGCTGGCCTCCGTTACATTAGCAACATGCTAATTCATGCTAGCAATTGCTATAACATGCTAGCAATATGTTAAACATGCTAGCAACGTTAAACCATGTTAGCACTTTGTTAAAACACCATATCTATCTATCTATCTATCTATCTATCTATCTATCTGTTTTCTGATAGACTGTATTGCCTTCAAAACCTTCAAACTTAAAACTTCTTCACACTTTCTGGTCACGCTTTCTCAAGCCAATATCAAAGTTTGTCTTGACAAACTTTTTTATCTAGTTTGTATATTGTATTAGTATTTATTTTTATATTTTGTATTTTCCTTTTGATTTTAGTTACATTGTTAGTAATTTTGTTGTGTTTTGTCATTTTTATTAGTTTTTATTAATTTTGTTTCAGTTTTAAATTGAGTAATTTTACTACTACAAGTTAAACTATGAAAATGATAAATGTTGCTTTGGCAACAATCTGAAAAAAAAGGTTTTTTATATTTTATTTTAGTTAATGTTTGTTTTATTTCAAAATCCATTTGTGTCAGTTTCAGTATTAGTTAATCATAATAACGCTGTTATGAATTACTAAAAAAAACCATCCTACCTTCCTTCTTGATCATTAGCTATGTTTCCAAAGTATTTTTATGTTAAAAATGCTGGATGGAAATGCATAAAATCTTAAAATGCACATTAAAAAATGTATGTGCTCAATTGAACACATGGGATAGAAACGGTGCTTCGCAAATGTTTTATGCAAAAGTAAAATTCACAACTTGTCTGGTTCTGTGTCTGTGTCTCACCCTGAGCCTGCATGCGCGTTCGGATGAGGGCGAGCGGGTAGGACGCCAGCTGTCCGCAGGTGCTGGACACCGTGCCGCAGCCCACCAGCACCATGACGCCTGGGTCGGGCGAGCCCTCCGTGTGCCGCTGCAGCCAGGCGTTCTTCAGCGTCTGAGAGAGGAAGACAGCATGAGAAAGAGCCTTAATGAAGGAATTATTCTGAATACACACACACACACACACCACCTCATAGACGGCGAGGTCTATGCCTGCATACGGGATGATGCCCAGCATGTTGGGCAGGTATCCTTTATAAAACGCCAGAACGCCCTCCTTCTGCAGGATCTGCTTGGCGCAGTCCGCCATGCCCGAATACTGCCCTGTTTTACGAAGAGTTAGACGAGTCTTTAGCACCTGCAGAATGACAGAGACAGAAAGGAACAGAGTGAGTAAATCAATGTAGAATCAACACAAAAACAATATAGGTCAGTCTAGTGAGTGAGGCTGGAGTGGGCGGTGTGATCTGATATAGAGTGCTGCAGGGTTGACGTCAAAACCCAGAAGTCTAATTCACCGCTGATTCCCTCGAGATTTCCCTATGGGGTTTTAAATTTCTGAGTAAAATAAGGTCTGTGGTAAACATAACTTAATGAAACTTCAGAAACTTCACCATGCAAATGGGCCAGTGAATGCAGAGCTTAGTGTGCTTGAACTGTACATGAGGCCTTTGGTAATGTGAGCAGACATGTGACAGAGTTTGTTTTGACAGTGAGGCCTCAAAATACAGAGTGACCTTGACGTTTAGTGTGTGCAGGAACCAGCTGCCATATATGTGTGTGTGTGAGGTGTGTGTTTACCTCCATTGGGTATATGATAGTTTGAGCTGTAGCTCCCGCCAGTGATCCAGCGACGAATCTCTCCTGAACTTTCAGAGTTACTCCTTCTTTACTGCCTCTCATCAAGCGCTTAATCTACAGACACACACAGAGAGAAAGTGAGCTTTGACTCGTGTCCACACAGCTGAGTGTAGAAAGACAGAGCTGTACCTGTTCATAGGCCAGGAATTTGATGGCTGTCTCGGGCGCGATCTTCAGCACGTTGATGCCGTTCCCCCTCCACAGCGCAGCGAGACCGCCTTCCTTCACCATCGCACGGAGCCCACGCCACACATTCCCCTTATCAGAGGTCTGGCCGTGCACCTACACATTCAGAAAATACATATGCTTCAGTCCAACTAGATTAGAATAAAACCAAAAAAACCTGGGCTTAATAACTAAAAACTGTTGCAGTCATGTATGACCTCCAGGGGTCAGTGTGGTGCTGGATATAATATATTCACATAAACCTGGGCTTTTGCTAAATTGTAGATCTGCATGATTAATTGTTAAAAGATTGCAATTTCGATTCAAACACCCATGACATCTTATTCCTAAATGACAATTCTCCTGTGTCTACTGAACCTTTGACAAAATCACAGCGAACATTCAAATCTGTGTTGGTGCTTCCAGAGAGCAGTAATCGTGTGTGTGTGTGTAGGTATGAAACAGCTTCACAAACAGTCTTTTCAACTTCATAGTATTGTTGTTTCCAGGGGTGTAGACAGATCTGTTAGACTGTTAGAAACAGGTGATTCTGTCCCCCGCACTTTTTTCTGATTTGTTACTTAGATTTGAGTGAACTGACATTCAGCCAATTCTACACTGAATGCGAATGATGCGATCATGCGGCATGACAAAAGACAATTGTGTGTGTTAAATGCTCTCCTACTGAGCGTCTGCTAAATGAGACATAACTGATTATTGGGTTCTGCTGTCCTTTGTCAGGTGTTGCTGACGTCCAGAGTAGAATTATCATTTCCCAATAAAGCAAAGTTGTTTTCAGCACAAACCATTAAAATTGAAATGCCCACACTAAATTGCTTGTAGTTCCTGTACCCTTTAAGCTTTAAATACATTTGTTGTCTTTTCTGTCTTTTCCAACTTTTAAGAATTAAGATAAAAGTTATTGTTCAAGTGTAGTATAACTAAAATATTGTGCATCTTTTTCATAAAAATAAAGTATAGATGTCCACAGTGGTCTCAAAGTCCCAAGTCCTGCAGTTATTTTTCAAATTTGAGTATGATATCACAAAAATAGGTTCCTGTAAGCTATCATGGCATGTTCCCAAAATTGCCACTAGGGTGCTCTAAAATGCCAATTGGTATTCTATTTAGAATTTATTTTATGAACATTAATGTACGTACTTTGTACATTATGTACATAATTTGTTTGCCCTTGAGGGTCACATCACCTGACATCTGTCCCCCCCAGTTTTAAAATGGCTGCTACGCCCCTGGTTGTTTCAGTGTTACAAATATTCATATATTATGTATAACGTAGCAGAATGACAGGGGAGAGACGAATTTGTTGAATAGATTTGTGCACAAAAATATTCTCGTCGCTTCATGATACCACTGTTGAACCACTGTAGTCACATGGACTATTTTAACAATATTTTTACTACTTGTCTGAACCTTGAATGATGGTAATTTCGTTGCTTTCAATGGAGGATAAAAAAACCTCTCGGATTTCGTCAAAATAATTTATGTTCTAAAGATGAACGAAGGTTTGGAACGACATGAGGTTGAGTAATGAATGACAGAAATTTCATTTTTGTGTGAACTAACCATTTAATAGTAACTTGCTGCTTTAAAGGTGCAATATGTAATATTTTCTGTCTGCTAGAGGTCGCTAGAAGCCTATTCAAAACAAAGGTGTAGCTTGATGATGGCAAGTTTGAGCGCAGAATCTTGGGACATGTGGTCTTCACCTCAATGGCCGGTGGAAAAGAATCGGGATAGGACTCGGGAAGAAATCATGTTCATGGATGTGATTATTAACGTTACTGTAGTATGAAGCAGAGCAGGACCGAGTGTTGTGGGAGCTAAATGAGGCCATTGGAGCGACTGCGCAACACACGCCTCACGAGCAGCTAGACTTTTATTATGACACAGTCGCTGGCGCCGCTTCCGCTTTTCTGGTCATGAGTATGAGGTAACACAGCTCTGTTTATCATATTAGAACATTGAGTGAGTTGAAAATGATGTTATAATGTTACTCTGTGCGTTTGCTCGGTGGCTGCTGTGAGACACTGTTACACACTGCAGTGAGATTTTAGAATATCATATTAAATGCTGGATGGCTTGTGTTGATAAATGGCATGCAATTAATTTTAAAATGTATTGTATGATGGAGAAAATGCTGTATTACTGTTACTAAAAATAATTTAACATAGCAACATAACATAGCATCTGATTATGCTATGTTAGCTACATCACAAAATAGTGTTTTTCTCTGAGGCATGGTAAAGCATGGTACTCGCAAAAATCAAGAAAATTAGATTTAAACAATAACTAAACGTGTTGAGCTGTATAACAATTCATTTTCTGTCTATAACGTAACCAAACAGTTGTTCCCTTGTCTATTAAAACATGTAAATATTAAAGCGTCTTTGGTGTTTCCATGGTTTCTACAAATAAAACCAGAAACCGAGGGTAACGTGTGTATGACACAATTGACAGGCGACTCCTCACACGTCCCGGAGCCTTGGTTAAAATTGCAATTTGGGATATTGTAAGTACACAAGTGAACAAAATATTTAACACTGGCCTAGTGGTTTTTTGATATTTTACTGCAAAATTCTTACATATTGCACCTTTAAATAACAATTTGTTACATTGTCACACCAGTAGGTGGCGACAAGTGACTATTAAAAATGTATTTGTCATTGAATCATTCATTCAACCCAATTTTTTTAAATAATTCATTCAGATTCATTAAAAATTTAAAATAGTCTGCAGCAATTCACATATGTCAGAGTAAATTACGTTCTTTTATTTAGTTTTTTTTGTGAATTGTGATCTCTGTTTGAAACAAAACAAATCGTGGTTCTCATGTATTGTCATGTATTTGATGCATGAAATTTGCATCAAAGATACAATTGTACAGATCAGTTTAATTTCTTGATGTATTGTCTCACCTGCAGGAAGACCTTGAGTCTGTCGAGCGGCGCAGTTCCTGTTCTGGACACCGATCCCGCCACGGCACCTGCCATCAGCTGCCGCCACACGAACCCTGACTGCTTCTCCTTCTCCGAGAACTCATCCGGAACCGTCAAATGCTCTCCGATATCCAACATCTACACCAATGCACAACCACAGTTAACGAGGCTTGTTTTATAGTCATAAACCTCATCGTCTCAGCTGTGTGCGTTTTGCTACATACCACAGAGTGTTTCCAGTACTGAGCGATTTCCTCCATGTTGTGCAAAGGGTTAAACAGGAAGTGATCTCGCCACTCGAACCAGTCGATAGTCATGGAATGGTCTTTGTCCATACTATATGAACATATTTCACAAGTCACAGAATCACATAAAGGCACTTGAAAGCATTTTACAAACATGCTAAAACACAAACACATGCACCTTTGCAGTATTTTGGCAGCCAGTTCCAACGAGATGTCCACGCCGAGATTGTGTAACGACTGCTGGATCTCCTCCGCGTCTACTTCACCTACAAAACACACAGATGTGCACAAACAATGTGTTATTGCTCTACAATGTAGTGATACAATAGTATAGACACTAATGATATGAAGCTATAGACACTACTTAAAAATAAGAAAAGTTGCCTTGGCAACTTACTGAAATAAAATAGTTATATTAAATATAAATTATAATAGTTATATATAATATAAATACTAAAATTGCTAGAACTAAAATAAAAATCAATTAAAGCTAAATATAAATATTAAAAACGAATAAAAATGATAAAAGCGTATAAAAATTAATAAAAAATGGAAACTAAAAATATAAAAATAAAAACCAATTCAAAATATTAGTATATACTATTTATAATCGAACATTAATATAATACTAATAATACTAAAATAAGAGAGATTCTGGCAGTAATGTGAAGTTGACAGAAACAAACCGTCGTTGTTGCGGTCCAAGCTGCGAAACATGAGCTTGAGGCGTTTCTCATGTGAACGCAGATACTCTGTGAACTCTTCGAAATCCAGCTGACCGTCATGATTGATGTCTCCTGCTCGTACAACCTGCTGAATGTAGGGCATACAGAGAGAGATAGAGGCGGGAGAGAGAGAAATGGAGGAAAGAGGGATGCCGGGAACCATTAAGAGAGGTGGGATGGGGGTACAAATGAAGAAGAAAAGCACATTACAATTATGCAAAGCCACCAGCCCACACCAGCAACATGAAACATGAGCAATCAGAGCTCAGACGGTTAGCTTTCTGACAATAATCACTGAATCTAAACATAGTCATCAAATGAGAGAAAGCCAAGCGCACAAAACAGTAGCCTGACAATGTGCTTGAAGGGTTAGTTCACCCAAAAATGAGCATTCTGTCATTATTTACTCACCCTCATGCTGTTCCAAACCTGTATGAATTTCTTTCTTCTGATAAACACGAAAGAAGATATTTTGAAGAATGTTTTAACCAAACAGCTGATGGACCCCATTGACTTCCATAGTATTTTTGCTGTTCTCTATTCTATAGAAGTCATTGGGGACCCGAAACTGTTTGGTTAACCATATTCTTTTTGTGTTCAAGAGAATAAATAAATTCATACAGGTTTGGAACAACTTGAGGGTGAGTAAATGATGACAGATGCTCAGTTATATGTGAAATAACCCTTTAAGCAATTTATTAATTACTATATTAGTGTTTAAATTCACGATCAATAGACAACCCGGCTAAATAATTGATGTTTAATGCTGCCTTCACATGCTATCAGAAATTTCCTACTTCCCACTTCTGAAGTCCTGATTACGAGCTTGACACATTCAAGAGCTTTGTTGTCGGAAAGAACAAGAATCATGGAGGACATCGGGTTTATTCTTGCCTATTTCTTGAGGAAATCTTATTAAAGCCAAAGTGTATTGAAGATATTTAATTTTGAATAAAATGTAGCATCCCATTCATTGACAATATCAACAATGACCACACATCTAGACAGTCAGCTTTCTGACTAGGGCTGGGTAAAAAAGTATCGATTTCTCGATTTTGATCGATTCTCATTTTTACGGACCGATATTGATTCTTAAATCCCAAGAATCGATTAGTCTAGTCTGTTTTCAGTTGATGAATGAGCAGAACATGTAGCGCCTCCCATCCAATAAATCACAATAATCTGTGCTTTGTTACTTTTGATATGAAGCAAAGTCTCAGATTTCAAATGACGTCCATCTTATTATGAGATTCAAAAATAAATACCGTTTTGGCTCTGTGTAATGTGGCGTGACGGATCACTTTAGCGCCTCAGTTAAAGAGAAGCATGTGATCATCCTCTCCTCCGCTTTAATACCAGTTACAGCGTGAAATAAACATGCATGAACATCTGAAGGTGTGTTAAAATATACAGTACAACTTCGTATCATGTCTCGTGTAATCGCTCAATCTGTGTTTCAACCTCAGAAAGACGTCAATAAAACAGCTTGTAAACAATGTCACGTAACGTCACATTTACCTCAGAAAAACATATTCAGTGACCATAAACTCATTAGTCAGCTAGAAAAGTGAACTCTAGAAAGCATTCTGATAAATATAGCTATGCACCGTTACATATTCATTATAATTTTTAATGCACGATTTAAATGTTTATATTAAAAAAAATGAATTGGAGTAGAAATATGATTATGTGATTTTCAAAACTTTACTTACAAATAAAAACATCATTGAGTGTAATTTAAGTGTTTGTATATAAATAATTTAACCTTCAATATTATTATAGTAGTACCAACTGACTCCCATGTGTAGTTTACAGCATTAGTTGAGAGATTTTTTTCCTCTAGAAAATTTGCCATGTACAGTAACTGAAATACTACATAAAATATTCGAAATCGAATCGAAAGCATGTGAATAGTAATCGAATCGAATCGTGAAAATTGTGTCAATACCCAGCCCTAATTCTGACGATTCAGGAATTTCGGTCATACAAGCAATTTTCGCTGTGTATAAAACACACAATATAGTTATTCATATATGTAAATATGTACTACTTTAACAACAAGATGTGGCTGTTGTGGAAAAAAACTAATCAAGAATGTCAGTCACAGCAGCAAACGTTCTCCATGTTTAAAGTTTAAGGCCCGCCCAACTCAGGAATTTTGGGTATCACAATTATCTCTGAGTTTCCCAGTAGTAAATACGACTTGAGAGGGTGTTCAGTTTTTAACTAGGAAACTTGTGATAAGACTGATAGCATGCGAAGGCAGCGTAAATCTTTCTGATGTGACTCTATCCAGAATTTCTGTACATTGAGAGAGTTGTGGAAATAATCATGCATCTGGCTGTGAACTACAAATTACAAAATGTTACAATAGAAACTACAAATGCATGTTTTTTTCAGGGTGTCGCCTCATGACATTCAGTTCCCCCGTGCAGCATGTCTGAACGTGTTTCTCTGAGCTGCACAAACGTGGAGGATTAGAGGCATTTCGCTGCAGGTCTCTTGGGTTTTAAAATCAGCAGAATTAATTATGCTGTTTTATGGTGAGGACATTGTGAACAAAACTGACCCACGGTGACTAAAATAATAAATGACTCAGGATAACTGGCACTGGCAAACTCATTCCAGACCATTATTCCCACAACCTCTGGTATGTTATAGAGCAAATCGCCCTGTAAGATAAAATATGCCAGTAATTTCACCCATTTAACTAGCTTTGCCTCCTCAGTGGTTATAGACATCTACACAATCCCATGTGTGTGTTATTGTGTTTATGTGAGCCAGCCGTCACATGATATTTACTCTCACATGGATCGACTCCAAGACGCTGACCTTTCACACACTCTACAGCCTACGTGTGTATTTCTGAGAGCAAGTGTGTGAAGTTTAACACTTTTGTCTCAATATACATTCATCGTTATGCATAATGCAAATATATAAACACATGCACACGTGTCAACTTTAACAAGCACAATATCACACTACAAAATCATCAACTACAGGTCAAAAAATCAATATGACACAAGATGCTCGCAGGCAAACAGATCAATAACCCAATCACTGATGCTGAACTATAAACTACAGGTTTAAAGTGCAGTATGTTAGTACATAAACAGCATTCAGCATGCCGTGGAGAGATTAGATAACTCAGTGATTTAATTCCTGTGTGTGTCTGTTTGATCATAACTAAGCCGGCACTGGGTTTGACCTCTGGCATTATATCATAGCGAGAAACATAGAACTTAGTGATCAAAGTGTAAGCAAAAAATAGTGATGCTTGACTTTAAACCCCATTATTTCTTATCCTTCAGATCATACACCGCTGGTGATGTGGGTAGACACTTCACACTAGTCTGCCAGATTATTTCGGATGGCAGGTGATGCTGATTTAGCGCCAGCGGGTGATGTTGCCCTTCCACTGTTCCTGCCACTGACCTTGAGATCATTAACTATTAAGCTCATAAACTGGTTCATTAGTGCTGCAGCGCAGTACTCTTATCTGCCCCGTTCGTGACCCTGACCTGGAGGCTTTGGAAACAAGAATCCTGCTTTGTAGTCTTTCTTTTATCATATGAAGCACTAAGAGTTTGAGCATGTTGGTAAGCAGCTGTATAATGCTCTCACTAATGGCTCCAGCACATCGGTCTAATCTGAGCTGAACATCAGACGCTTTCTATGTCCCAACCAGCAACAAATGACTTTGTGTTGCTTGCTTGCTTGCTTTCTGCTTTCACTGCGTAAACGTATATTAAATATCATGGTTTCTACAGGTGCGTCCTATTTTGTGTACTTCTGCACTATTCTACACTGGTCCGTAATGTAATAGTGCGAGTAGTGCACTGGAAACATAATTCCCTTCAAATGAAAAATGTTTGGAAATTTTTCCATTTTAGATGAAACTACCCTTATAAAACTGACATGTAGCGCCGGTGCGTTTCGGGCGACCCGAGTTCGAGTCCCGGCTCGTGGTCCTTTCCCGATTCCATACCCCTCTCTCTCTCCCACTTCACTTCCTGTCTAGTAACTGTCCTATCATAATAAAGGAAAAAACGCCAAAAATAAATCTAAAAAAACCAAAAAAACAATTGATTTATGTATTTATTGTGGCCTAATCCACCATATTTTTAACGAAAGAGTGATTACGGTTTGTAATGTAATAGTGCAAGTAGTGCACTTGAAACATAATTCCCTTCAAATGAAAAATGTTTGGAAATTGTTCCATTTTAGATGAAACTACCCTTATAGAATTGATTTGTTATGAACTTATTGTAGCCTAATCCACCATAATTTTAATGTAAGAGTGAGTGTGTTCATTTTTAACTTGAATGTTCAAGGCTGTAATGCAGCTTAATGTTGCAAACTGGTATTTGTCATTTTATTTTAATGTATTTTAATGTATGTAATCATAAACACAATAGTTTGGTAGCACAAATACAATTTACTGCACACTTTGGTATTCTTCTAATTGCTTATACCGGCTAACCGGAAGTCTCGCACATTCACAGGAAATAGCTTAATTTAACGTTTAAAAATAGGGTGGACAGAGCAAGTACACAATGTGCAGTACATGATTTGGGACGCAACTTTTATCTTTAGACTCGCCCCGCCCACTACTAAATCTCATTGGTCCGAATCTCGCTCTGCATTATTGAATATTAAACATCAACAATGATATGATTGGCTGCGATTGTATCGCGTACTGCAGCATTTTCACTTTCAGTGTGTTTAGACAAAATTACGCTAAGGATCACGTGACCCACATTAAATCATAAACCTGTATATTCTTATCCTGTTCTATAAATACCCTTCCGGTCCGTAACGTTATTGGGTTTCTTCCGTACCTCCTCCACCGAGCTCCACGACATCCCGCGGGCGGCGAGTCCGATCCGCAGTTCGTTCACATCGATCCGCCCGTCCTTGTTCAGATCCAGCTGCTCGAAGAGCTCGGCCCAGAGCCGCTCGCGCTCGGGGTCGACCCCGCTGTCCTGGCATCGCGCCCTCGTCCAGCCCGAGCGGCATCCGCGCTGCCACATGATGGTATCCGCGCACGGTCACCCGCGGAGACACATCGGCTCGGTCAAAGACGGAAGACGCGTTGTGCGTGCGTCCAAAAAAGGAGCTGTTAGCGAATTAAACCCCCTCGCGAAGCTCGCGCTTTGCAGATGGTGTCAAACAGCTGTTTATCGCGCGAGAACCAGGAAGCTTTCACAATCATGAATACAGTACAGTACGTCCAAGAAATCCACGCGCTGCCTGTTTGTATCCATAAGCAGCACTGCGATATTTTAAAACGAGCTGAAAGTACCGCGCTGTCTTCATGCGTCAAAACATGATGAACGCGTAAGAAACGCGTGTCGAGGACTGCAGTGACTTAATGCCGCCGCAACTCACCGATACAACAGCGGCTTCAGATTACACCCTCAGGAGGGGCTTCCTTTTGCCAACACATGAGTGATTTAAGCAGATATGGCCCAAAATATCCCAACCTGAAGTATTAAGAGAGAAACAGTGTTAAATCAGGTCTAATTAAATGCAGCAGTTTCTCTGAGTCAATCACCAATGACTCTGCAGATACATGACATGCACTAGCTTTATCAGACCTCACTGTAAAAGCACAGTGTGTGATAAGGGCTAAGTTAGTCAAACGATTGAGAGTAGACAAACTCGATTGAGAGTATGAAAAAATAGCTGGTTTTGGTTAGATGGTCCAGACTGTTTGTTTATGATCATAAGCCGGTCTAGATCAGATAAACGGCTAGCCAGTTTTTGATCTGGTAGAAGTAGACCATCTTGGTCAGTTTGGTTAGACCTAGTAGACATCCAAAAAAACAGCTACTATGTGGCAAAAACCAGTTTGACCACCTCAAAGGGTGGATAGTTCACCCAAACATTCTGGCAATATTTACTCACCCTCATGTTGTTCTGAATGCATATGACTTTCTGTCTTTCATGAAACACAAAGAAGTTATTATTTTAAAAAAGTCATTATTATATAAAAAAAAGTCAATAAATGAATGAGGATGAATGATATCAAGCTTTAAAAAATGAAGTCATTTGAAAGATTTATGTGAGGAACATCCTCAAATTATTATTATTATTTTTTTTTATTATTTTTCACTTCGGAATGGTACGAAATGTTTTGACACATGCTATGTAAAAAAAATAAAAAAAAAATCATGGACATCATGATTCGAAAAGGTTAAATGGTCCTGAAAAAAATTAGTCACACTTGTACTGTTTGCAGAAACAAATGGGGGAAAAATCTTCTAGTGGAAGCATTAAGTACTGCGCCCAAACAAATCTTTCTGAAAGATAACTTTTTGAGATATCAACCTCAAATTTGGAACACAGCTTGTTTAGATTAATGACTTTGATTTACTCAGTTTTACAGTTTTAGAGTAAAATGTGTTTTGGAAAATATATATTTAATATAAAAATATAAAATAATATTTTTGTACAGAAGCCCTAAACCGCATGGTGGGGTGGGGGAAAAGAAAACTTCTCGTTATTTCGACAACTTGTTCTTTCAACATAACAACTCTTTATTTCAACATAATATCTCGTTATTTCAACAGAACTTGTTATTTCGACATAATATCTCGATATGTCAACATAATATCTCATTATTTCAACATAATATCTTATTTCGACATAACTCGTTATTTCGAGGTATTAAGTTGTTATTTCGACATAATATCTCATCATTTTGACAATAACTTGCTATTTTGAGTTAAGTCATTATTTTGACGTAAGTACTTATTTCAACATAACATGTTATTTCAACATGATATCTTGTCATTTCGACATATCTCATTATTTCGACATAACTCATTATTTCGAGATATTAAGTTATTTCGACATAATATCTCATCATTTTGACAATAACTTGCTATTTTGAGTTAAGTCGTTATTTTGACACAAGTCCTTATTTCAACATAACACGTTATTTCAACATGATATCTCATTATTCCGACATAACTCGTTATTTTGAGATATTAAGTTATTTCGACATAATATCTCATCATTTCGACAATAACTTGCTATTTTGAGTTAAGTCATTATTTTGATACAAGTCCTTATTTCAACATAACTCATTATTTCAACAAATCTCGTTTTTTCGACAACTTGTTTTTTCGACATAATATCTTGTTATTTCAACATATCTTATTTCGACATAACTCATTATTTCGAGATATTAAGTTATTTCGACATAATATCTCGTCATTTCGACAATAACTTGCTATTTTGAGTTATTAAGTCGTTATTTTGACATAAGTCCTTATTTCAACATAATAACTCTTTATTTCAACATAATTCAGGGGTCTCAAGTCTCACGCATTCACCGTGAGACACATATCAGCTAGTTCACACGCCACACCTTGTATTTCTCATGCTGAGAAGGGATAAACTTGTCCTGCAAGTTATCAAATCCCCTAAAAATACAAAATATTAAATAAAAAACATTACAGATCTAAAATATAGTTCATTCATTTCAATTAAATAATAAAAAATAAAAATATTGGTAATTTTTGACCGTCACGCGAGAAGCATGTAGTTTTTTGCTGAAACTATCCCATTTGTTTGTTCTCTGTTTTCCAGCAGGGAAAATTATGCAACATGAGAACAATAATGTTCATTTTAAATGCATTCGCCATCACTTCTTCTTAAATGCTACGATCAATAATAGAGCTCAACAAATGTCAATGACTGGAAACAAGCTATTCCATTAATTCATGCTAAGATCAGCACAGATAGCCTACTGCACACCTGTTCCTTCACTCCCCTTTCCCGACACAAATACAGGTGATTCACACACAGATATACACTCTCTGAACAGAACCGCTGTCAGCTGCTGTTCACACCAACTGTACAAATGTCAACACTAAGCACACTCATCACTGAACTCGAGTGATTAGTCTGAGATACAGTCATTGTGTTGTGTTCTCACCCAACAGCTGTCGGTGTTGTTTCACGATCTCAGGATCAGATTAATGTCACTATATAAGAGCAGGACACAGAGACAAACAGAGACAAACCGCGCTGGAGACATCTGATCATTTCTTTGAGGTCCATTCTCAGGTTGTGTGATGTGTAAGGGGTTATCTGCCATCCCCTCCTCATGCCTGGAGAAGTGAGTATCTGCGTTTGTGGAAAGACAGATTGTATTGCAGTATAAAATTGTTTATGGATGTGAAACTGTCTTGATGTTTCAGGGCAAAGGGCATGAGGGGTCAAGCTATCCCACCTGGCCGAAAAGCAGGAATGGGTTTACAAACACAGGTAACACAACTGCATTGCTCTCATTTAAATTCATTTTCTGGGTTCAGTATATTAAGCTCAGTCATATACATTTGTTGCATAATGTTGATTACTACAAAAGTATGAACTTTTCCCTCTTTTTCTTTAAAAAGAAACACTAAGTTCACACTAAGAACGATAAATATAACAATAACAATATTAGCGTTAGAGCGGTAACGTTTTGTTTATTATAAGCTCGTGTGATCGCAGTTATACTTGTTAACGAAACTTGGTAAAGGTTTTGGCACTTGCTATGTGAACACACACAAAAAAATCATGGACATGATACGAAAAGCTTAAATGATAGTCACATGTATTGTTTGTGGTCAAAAATTAGATGAATGGGAATCAAATTAGTGGAAGCTTTCGGTACTGCGCCCCAAACAAAATTTTACTGAAGGCTAATTTTTTGAGGTATCAACCTCAAATTTGGAACACAACTTGTTTAGATTTATGGCTTTCCCACAGTTTTAGAGTAAAACATGTTTTCAGCTTTTCACTCCAGCAATAATCTGCCAAGTGTCTTAAAAAAGAGAACAAACTTAAGTCTGTGCTCCACAACATTCAAGATTTATGACAGTTTAAGTTATAAATTTCATTTTCAGGTCTATGCTCAAAAAGTTGTGAATGTATTAATCGTAAATGTATTAAAGGATTAGTTCACTTCAGAATTAAAATTTCCTAATAATTTACTCACCCCCATGTCATCCAAGATGTTTATGTCTTTCTTTCTTTAGTCGAAAAGAAATTAAGGTTTTTTGAGGAAAACGTTCCAGGATTTTTCTCCATATAGTGGACTTCAACAGTTACCAAAAGGTTGAAGGTCCAAATTTCAGTGCAGCTTCAAAGAGCTCTACACGATTCCAGACGAGGAATAAGTGTCTTAGCAAAACGACCAGTCATTTTCCAAAAAGATAAAAAATGTAGGCTACTTTTTAACCACAAATGCTCTTAATTTCTTTTCGACTGAAGAAAGAAAGACAAACATAAACATCTTGGATGACATGGGTGAGTAATTTTTTTTTTTTCTGAAGTGAACTAATCCTTTAGCTACTGCATAAATATAATTTAGTACCATAAAATCCCCTAAAAATACAAAATATTAATATATATATATATATATATCAAACTAAAATAGGCCTAGTACATTCATTTCATTTTTAAAAAATGTCGTTAATTTTTGACCGCCACACGAGGATCACATGGTTAAACAACCGTGAATCATACCGCACCTTTACAGCTGAAATAGTACAAGTTAACAGACAGATTTAATGTAAAATGTGTGTGCTTTTAAAACATTTTACATTGTAAGTGCGTCACCATAACCATATTTCTATTTTTCTAATAAAGAAAAAAAGGTGCGCGTCGAGGTCATTTTTGTGGTAATGAACATTATGCTAGAAATACTATCGATTTAAGTTAACTTGTACAGAACCCTAATTATTAATTTAAGACATAAACAAGCTCAACAAATCATCTTCATCTTTGTTCTTCAGAGCGAATGAGGAAAAGCTGCCTCAGGACTTGGAGTCTCTGCTCAACAGCAAACGTGAGAGCACATCCAGTGGTTTAACCTTACACTGTTAAACTTCAGCTTGCGACTTTCGCTTCTGTTTTTAAAACTGAAGCTCATCGTGCTATTAACCTTTAATCGCTCTCTCCTCAGTGGGCATTCAGGCTTTCCGCTGGTTCCTGCGCTCAGAGTTCAGCGAGGAGAACCTGGAGTTCTGGCTGGCGTGTGAAGAATACAAGAACTCGCCTGAATCCAAACTGGCGGGAAAAGCCCAGAACATCTACAACCAGTTCATCAACCCCGACGCTCCTCATGAGGTGAGAGACCAAAGCAGCTCGAATTCATGTTTTGTTTTTTGTTTTTTAAATCTGTATAATGATATATTTATATAAATGGTTTTACTTCAAATAATGTTTATTTTTGCATTGCACGAGATTTTGGCGGGAAATGTGCTTACTGTAACTATAAAATGTTATATGCAAAATCTTAATTGACCTAAAAATAGGTTTTTCTAAAGTGTGATTTTGTCATTCTTCTGATTTTGAAGTAAAATATAACCCAGGCATGTTCTTGACCGGTTTGATTATATTCACTGAGCTCATATGAAATGTTTCTCAGGTGAATCTGGACAGCGAGACGCGTGAGGCATTGACGGGGCTGATGCAGGAGCCCACGACGGACACGTTTGATGAGGCTCAGCACCGCATCTTCTCCCTGATGGCCAAAGACTCATTCCCACGCTTCCTGCGCTCCTCTTATGGCCAGCAGCCTATCAGAGTCCTGTGAGATGCATCATGCTATCAAACCCACTGTTTAGTCATTTAGTTAAAGGATTAGTTCACTTTAAAATGAAAATTACCCCCATGATTTACTCACCCTCAAGCCATCCTAGGTGTATATGACTTTCTTCTTTCTGATGAACATAATTGGAGTTATATTAATAATCACCCTAATGCTCCCAAGCTTTATATCGGCATTGAACATGTTTGAAGCTTGAAAAAGTGCATCCATCCAACATAAACGTACTCCACACGGCTCTGGGGGGATAATAAAGACCTTCTGAAGCAAAGCGATGCATTTGTGTAAGAACAATATCCATATTTAACAAGTTATGAAGTAAAATATCGAGCTTCCACCAGACCGCCTTCTATATTCAACTTATGAAGAAAGTGTAACGCCTCTCACAGTTTAAAATGCTTACGCTACGCCTTCCCTTTTTCCGCAAGTTGAATGGGGAAGGTGTAGGATGTAGCGTAAGCGTTTTGAACTGCGAGAGTTTTACACTTTCTTCATAAGTTGAATACGGAAGGCGGTCTGGCGGAAGCTAGATATTTTACTTCATAACTTGTTTAAAAATATTTTTGGTACACAAACGCATTGCTTCGCTTCAGAAGTCCTTTATTTACCCCCCGGAGCCGTGTGGAGTACATTTATGATGATGGATGTGGATGGAGACACTTTCTTCAGCTCATACTCGTTGGTCCCGTCCACTGCCATTATAAAGCTCGGATGCGTCATTTATTAATATATCTCCGATTGTGTTCATCAGAAAGAAGAAAGTCATATATACACCTAGGATGGCTTGAGGGTGAGTAAAACTTGGCTAATTTTCATTTGAAAGTGAACAAATCCTTTAATCAGTTGTCTGTAGAGATACACGAGTCACAGTCAGGTAGAACATAGTTTAGTAGGACGTGAACTCTTTAGCTATTTCAAAACGTGTAATTGCTCACTGTGCCTTTATATATTTAAACCTGACAATTTAATAAAGTAACTTGGATCAAAACGGGAGTGTTGTGCAATGAAGGCAAGCTGTCAATCACACTGAGAGCCAATCAGAGGAAGCCGAAGGTCACCAGACAGCCGAGGCTGAACAAAGAAAATGAAGCCGGCAATGAACGGCACGTCCTTGACGACAGCGGGAAAACCTTCAGGGATTTACACTCGCAGACTAATAAAGTGTGTGCGGTTGCTTAACAGTGGAAAAAGTGGCTCTGGTTTATGAGATAAACACACAAAGAAGGGAAAGAGGGCTGATCATAAAATTGAGTAAGACCATAAAATCACCAGGCAAAATGTGTTCAAATGAATATATTATGAAAGCTCACAATCATTTATCATTTTATTCTATAAAAATAACAGTCACAAGTCCCAATGATCATGGCCCGTACACTATCAGTCAATGTAAAGTTGTGTTTTTATATGGCGGTGAGCGCCACCTAGCGGCTGTACAGCAGATGGCATCAGTTGTGTCATTTTGGATGAACCAGCTGGTTTTGAGGGTCCGGCTGTCCCTTTTTTCCCTGCCGGAGTTTTCAGCACACTCAGTTTCTTATGAAGAGACGTGCTGGCCTTCTGTGTGACTTCGTGTTCAATCCTGTTCCTGATGGCCACCTCCAAACCCTGCATCACAAACATCAATTAAATCACGATTATTTGACACAGACGGGGTTTAAATGAGGACTGAACCAGGTATTTACCTTCTTCAGCTTCTGCTGTTGGACCACTTGTGCTTTTTTGGGTGCGATGATCCTTCCTGAAACAAAGTTAACAGGGTACTGAACACAAGTGCGCATGCGCGACTGTACATAAGCAAATGCGTTCGCTTAGCATGCTGCTAATAAGTCTCGTTTGAGCGCTTTTACGTTCAGAAGGACACGATCTCCTCAATTACACAATATTTTTACCTCCTTTCTTGAGTCCTTTCGGTTTTTGTTGCTTTTTAGCTCCTCCGGGTCGCTGCGCCTTAAATTTCTGTTTGCCTTGAGCCATTTTTACAGCCTAATCGCAACCGGAAACAGTAAGACGTAAGACACGAAGTAGGAATAAAAGTCTTTAAAAACCTCTAGGGTGAAATTTAAAATAAAAGTCTCTTCTGAACAACATACATAAGCAGCGTCTCATTTCGAAGGCTGCGTCCTCCGGAGGTCGCATTTGAAGGCTGCACGTTATCGACGTGGTCTCATTTAAGAAAAATAACCGTTAGATTGCAGAATAAGATAGAAATTACAATATTTTACGCCTCATGAGGAATACATTAAATTTTATTACGGTTAACTTTCTTAAATAAGACATCTTCGACAACGTATTCGGCCTAAAAATGCGTAGAATATCAGTTATGATATTATGAATTCTGAATACCAAGTATATAAATCATATTAAGTAAAAACGTTTTGACAACATGATTAAATGAAGGCAAAATAGGAATTATGTTCTATATTTTAAGTTCATTCTTTACATTGGAAGGAAGAGAACATTGCATAATTCACATTTTGTCTAGTAGATATGAGTTTTCCTATGAATACAGAAAATTTGCATACTTTACAATGTACCAATTGATTAAAATTGTCAACTATTGTTAGGACTTTAACATTTGATCATATGATATGAGCATTCAAGCATGTCTGTGGTCCCAAAAACTTTATTTAAGACCGGACAGACAGCTAGATTTGGAAACCCGGCCTGAAAGTAATACGCAAAATCAGTATTTATGTTCACTGTGGCTTTATTAATAATAAAAATTGCCACATTTTAAAAGGTCAAGCATGCCACAAGAGTTTCCCGTCAGTATATTTCTTCGCCGCAGCGAGGGCCTCGAAACACACACAGATTAGGCACTCTACCCCCACAAATGTACAGTTTGAATCGTCTTTGATACCAAATAAAAGGTTAGGCACTTTTGAACCGGACAGCACAGGTGTTAAATACATGGATTCTCACCAACAGAAATCCACAGTCAATGACAAAAGCTCACAACAAAACAAAACATGATTTGAAAACACACATATTCACATTCCCCATTCATACCAACCAATCACAGGCCTCCGTTTATTCAAATCACCAGTAGAGAGGAGGCGGGGTTATATTAATACTGTGGATGTTGGGGAAATCAAGTTAAAGCTCTAGTTTGCAAAGACACAAACTATTACTATATAATGAAAGAATTCTTCATGATGATTTGTTATTATCTTTGCAAGAATGTGGACGGTTTTATAAGACATTTCACCTCTGACTTTATAGTTCATGTTAAATTACCTTCTATAATTATGCATAATTGTGTATTTTGGTCCTGGGAGTAAGTGTAACCAATATCTTGACTAGTTTTTATACCTAAACCTAAAGACTTTATCTGAATACGTTGGGGAGTCTGAAGACGAGTAGACCATATAAAGCACACACACCTTCATTTAAACAGTCAGATTGTCCTGATAAACGTGGACAAAAATCCTTGATCTTTAACCCTCCAGAGTTTTTAATACTTCAAATCAGTGAGTCTGAACATGAAAACCAGTAAAATCACACTTATGTTGATGGAAAAACAGAGAACAAGTCAGCAAAATGTGTTTTAAAACCCTTTTTAGTACTAGTTCTCCAATCGGCCGTTGTCACCTGAAAGCTTTACTTGGAAAAAAACACATGATTGATCAATCAACAACAAAATCAATTCAAATAAATAATTCATTGATTCATCTGACAGCGATTAAATAATTCAGCAATAATAATAAAATAATAACAGGACAGAATTGCACACAAGTAGATAGTTGCCCTGTAGTGATGGTGCTGAAGGAGGCACTGAGGACGAACAAAACACATATCCCCCACAATTCCCAGCTGCGATTGGTCAACCACACAAGCTTATCCTGATTTGGTCTCCACAAAAAAACAACATGTCGGTACCTCCGGGGCACGTCCTGTTAGTATCGACGTTTCTACATCACAGGTGACGTTCCAGACCCTGAAAAGTGCGTCCTCATTGGGGAAGGAGGCGGCGGCGGGAGCGCGAGGTGCTGCTGGATGACTCCAGTGTCAGAGAGGTGTTAAAAACAAACAGACCTCGAGTCCTGAGTCTGTTCACCCACTGACCTCACTTCCTCCTCAGATTCAGGGGCGGAGCTGGTCACCGTGATGGTAGGCGTGACGAAGAGGCCTGATTGGCCCGGGACGAGCTGTCCGTCATCACCTTTTCTGCTCCCAAATCTCCGGCATGTTTAAGTCCAAACACTCCAGAGAGCGCAAAGCCTGAACGTTCTCAGAGTAAAACGCCACGTCCACCATCACCAGCCTGAAGAGAGAGAGAGAATCACATAACACAGCACACACCAGAATTAAAACAAACTTAATTTATATAATCAAAGATTAAAAAGAAATATTTATTTAAATATATAAATATATTAATTATATATAAAATCAATTATAAAGAAAAAAATATGAAAATGATGAAATAAATTGTAATTATACTGATATATATAGTGTGTGTGTGAAACATAATTTATATATAAAACGAAAAAGGAAATACGTTTTTTTTACATGTTTATTATAAATATATGTAAATAATATATATTTATATACATATACATGTATATATTTTTATTTAGATATAAAATACAGTACTACTGTGTGTATGTGTAAAAAAAATATTAATTTTTATACATTAAATGAAAAGAAAATAATAGGGTTTTTTTCATATATTATAAATATATGTATAAATATATATAATATAATATTACAAATATTTGTAAATTTATAATATATATATTTTACAATTAATATGTTTTATTTACATATAAATTATAAAAATACGTAACTAATATATATATATATATATATATAAAATAGTATTTTTGTAAAAATATAAATTTGTAAACTATATTATTTACATATTTTAATTATAAAATTATGTAATGATATATTAAAGTAAGTGGTGTGTGTATATATATATATATATTATATATATATAATATATATATATATACACACATACACACACACAAAAAAATATATATATAAATGAAGAGAAAATAGTATTTTGTAATAAAATAAATATTGTAAACTCTATATATATATACATTATTACATATTTTAATTATAAAAATATGTAATATATTAAAATGTGTATAATATATATAATATTATATATATATATACATACACACACACACACACACACACATTTTTAATAAAAAGAATACAAAGAAATAAATAGTATATAGTTTTTTCTAGCCTAAAATGAAGCCTATTTTTTGTAATTATAATATGCTTTATGCCAAAGGTCATGTTAACAGCAGTATGAACTGACTGCGATATCTATGGACTTTTAAGGTAATCAGCTGACCTAGCTATTTCATTTTATTGTTGCCATTTTATTTTATTTCAATATCTAAATGTTAGTGTGTAAAAGTGAAAACTTTTAGATATCAATCTGCATGTTCAATGGACATTGGTTCTGATCATCTTTGCTCGCTCCTTTGAAGGTATCTGGAGTAAAACTGATCTATATTTAATGAAGCACATACAAAAGACCTGAATCAGAAGTGATGTGACCTGTTTTACAGAATATGTTAGTGGCGTTCAGTGGCGTTTCTTATAGAGAAACACAAACCCTCACCCGTTCTGGGGTCCGCCATCATTGATGACCCCTAATCGAGCCAATTGCCGCTTCAGATGCAGATTAAACCTGGCATTTATCCTGAGGAACAGCATCTGCACACAAACACAACATAAAAACCCTAAATCTGGAGTCTGGGTTCACGCTGGTGGCTCAAACACTCATCACGTGTGGCGTCTCACCTGCGTCTGCTCCTCCGGCAAGAGCTCATAAATGGCCTCGTGCATTTTGGCCATCTGTTTACACACGTTACGCAAACACGCTGACGGCATCGGCGCCTTCACCCTCATACTGCAAAGGAAAAACACGCTTTAGTTGTAATAAACCACAACAATATCGCAGAGATTAAGGGTGAACGTCCAAACCCACTTTAGACAGAGCCTTCTCGAACATGCTGTCCATGATGGCCACTAGTTTGGCAGAGATTTCTGCGATGTGATCGTTGTAGTCCTGAAGAGAGAGTGAAACAGCCGTTAGCAGCTCACACCAGCGCGTGCGGTTGGTGGATATGTGAGCTGCGCGTGTCTACCTTGGTGATGTGGTCGAAGTGGCGCAGGACACTATACTGTTTGGGCTGCAGTCTGGTCTCGAAGTGCGCTCGGATCACAGGGATGTAGTGAACCACCAGCTGAAGACAGCGAGACGCCAGAGCTGAGGACACACACACACACGCACGCACAATGGAGAGATGACAATGTGTGAAAGGCTTGAAATCTTTTGCTTTAAATCCACTGATATCAGCAGGTACATGTGCAGTTTTTAAAATCAAACTGAAGTCTTTTTAAGACCTTTTCTAAGAACTGAAGAAATAAAATGAATACAGTGTGTCTATAGAGAATACAAACATCATCACACCTCCTTATAAAGCCACTGTGTCTATGAGACAGTGTCATGTGTGTTTTCTTACCCAGGTTTCTGGTAGTGATGGTCTTCAGGCCCACCACCTGCAGAGCTCCCGCCCCCCAGCACCAGCTGACAGCTCCGAGAGTTGAAGTGCTGTTGCCGTGGAAACAAACCACAACCTGTCAGTCAAGTGATGTCACACAATGCAGTCAGAAGGAACTGAAGGTCACACACACCTTGAGCAGGTCGGTGAGGCGCGTGAGGATGTCAGTGGTGATGGAGGGAATGTCATTCACACACTGGCAGTACTCCAGAAACATCCGGATCAGCAGCAGCACCGTCCTATCAGATGACACACGGTCAAAGGTTAAAGGTCACGAAAGGGAAACTTGCCGGTAAAATGAAGTTGCAGTGCTGAAAAAAAAACTCACCCGACCACAGCATACTTCTGCCCATCGACGCACAGAAACTCACTGGGCTTCCTGTCCTCGGACCCTGAGCCACACAAAATACAGGATTTAAACTTGAATAATAAACTGCAACAACAATAAAGGACACAGGCAGGTGATCGGGCAAATACAAAGAAGGAAACCCTGAAAAAACTTTATTGTTAAAGGTGCTAAAGAGGATGTTTTGTTTTATACATTTTTGCAATATTACTTGAAACTGTCTTTACTAACTGATAAAAGACTATTTATTAGGTGCACTGAAAGGAATAATATTAATATACATCATCTGTGCACGAGGTAGGGCCTTAAAAACATCAGCCAATCGTTTACGCGATCATCGCATAAACGATTGGCCCTCTGGCTTGTCAATCACTGTCGTGACGTTCCTTGTGAGAGACGAGCGCGGCTGCGCGCTCCAGTAACTTTCCACACTCCACAGGCGCCGCATGCAATGTTTTTGTCAGGAGACAGGAATAACAACTGCAGATTATGAGTTACCTGCGATGAGTCCGACATAATGAATCCACAAACACGACACAGTGAATGCCGGTGGTAAACACTCGTGTTCCAATACTCGTGCACGAGTTTTGGGAGGCGTTCCGTCGAAATGAGCTGTGAAGGAGGGGGCCTGTTCTTATGCATCCGCTCATTTCAAAAACTCACTAACAGTCTTTGGTTTCTCAGTCGACGAAAAGATCCTCTTTAGCACCTTTAACTCTTTCCCTGTCAGTGTTTTTTTTTTTTTTTATTGCCAGCCACCTCCAGCATTTTTGATAATTTACACAAATTTTGTTCCCCAGAAGATTTTGTTGTAGGAATATCTGAACATACAATGTGTCAATAAAATGAACAGAGCCTGTGCTCAAAAATGTTTTATTCTTGCTTTATGCATTCTTTTATCAACACTTTAATGTGGCTACGTTTCATAAAAAAGCAACATTTTAAATAAAAAGCTGAGAAAATCGTGTTTTTTTTTCAAACTACAACATGTGCGCAAGCAATGCTTTTATTGCTAGTTTCTGCCACTTCTTCGCCTGTGTTTTGATCCACAGATGCATAATAGCACTCCCTACAGATTCAGTCAATGGAGGGGAAACAATGAAATAATACCAGTTATTATTATCATTACTATTATTGTTATTACTATTAATAATAATAATAATTTATTCTTACAGAATTCCATACAAATCAGAAAAATTACATCTCTGACAATACATTTATTATAGTCAAGCTCAAAAAATAAACTACAAAAAGAAAACCTGAGAAACCACCTATAGTACTGTAAAATAATTAATAATTAGTTACATTTATATAGCACTTTTCTCTGCGCTCAAAACGCTTTACATGGGAGGAGGAAATCTCCACAACCACCACATAAAATAAAAGATACTTTTATAAAATAAAATAACAATTATTATTATAATTCTTATTATTGATAAGAAACTTTAGCATTGTCAAATAAAAAAGGTATTATTATGGATGTATAATACAACAAAAATATTATTAGTAAGAAGTAAAGTTTATTTATATAGCACCTTTCACAGACAAGAAGGGGTCACAAAGTGCTTTACAATAAAAATAACATCAAAACAAACAAACAAAAAAAATAAATATACATTAATATACTATACATATATTAATATATATATATATATATATTATATTAATATTATATTATATTATATTATATTATACATTAATACTATAAAATATATTATGAAAAACTATTTAAAAAAACCTACTGCACTTCGAAATTAAAAAAATATTTAAAAAACAATATTGTAAATCTTAATACTGTTAATATAAAACATTTTGTTAAATAATTTATTAACATGGAAAAAAAACAACAACTCTGAACATACATTTACCTCAAACTCAAATTTGAATAATGAACCACAATAATAAAGGACGCCGTAAACACTGAATCACCTGTACTATACAAAAAAACTATTATAAAAGAATAATAATATAATATTATTATTATTATTATTGCTGTAATAATAATAATAATATATATTATTGCTGCTGTTATTATATTATTATTATTATATTATTAACAGCAAATATAATTATTATTAACAGAAATTATATATATATATATATATATATATATATATATATATATAATATTATATATATAATATATATATTGCTGTTAATAATAATAATAATATATTATAATAAATAATATAATAATAATTATTAAAATGGAAATCCATTCAAATATATATATTTTAAAATTATTGCTGTAATAATAATAATAATAATAATAATAATAATAAATTTAAACGGAAATCCATTAAAAAATAATATATTATATATATATATATATATATATATATATATATATATATATATATATATATATATATATATATATATATAAAACATCCCTAAAAATCCATTTATTAATCTTTGTTAAACTTGATTAATGTATGGCAATAGTTTACCTGTGTGTTTGCGGTCAGGCAGGCTGATGCGTCCGTCGGCGATGGAGTCGACCAGATCCTGAAACTCTGCAGGGACCTCGGCCTGCTTCCAGCGCTCATTATCCAACAGCAGACTGAACACACACACATAACGGACCACAGCTGCATGAAGTATTCAGATATTGAAACATCATTAGTTTTGCAGTGGCGACGCAGCTGTACCTGAGTTTAGTCTTGCGCTCCTCGTGGAAGCGCTGCACGAAGCGGTTGGCCTGACTCTGCAGCGCCCCCCTCAGGCTCATGCTGCGCCTGCCACACAGCTCTTCAGTGTCTTTGACGAATGACTCCACCGCCTGACTCAAACAAACGAACTCCGCCGAGCTCAAGCGCTCCAGAGAGCCGTCCTGCAGGACCAGATTAAAGGGGTGGTTGATTATGATTTCACTTTTAACTTCAGTTAGTGTGTAATGTTGCTGTTTGAGCATAAACAACATCTGCAAAGTTACGACACTCAAAGTTCAATGCAAAGGGATACTTTAGATAGCTTTTTAAGAACTACAACAAACGGCTGGTGGGGACTACAACAAGCTTCTTCCCGAGTTTGTGACATCACTAACTCAGCAGCTCATTTGCATTTAAAGGGACACACAAAACGGGTGTTTTTGCTCACACCCAAATAGGGCAAATTTGACAAGCTGATCTGTGTAGTGAAAATGATCAAATGATCTGAATTTGAGCAGAAACTTCACAGACACATTCTGGGGACACCAGAAACTTATATTACATCTTGTTAAAGGGGCAGTATAGGCTTTAACATCTGTGTGTTGGACTCATACAGGTGGAGGCCGACATGTCATGTTTAAAGGAATTTAAGGGATTTGAAAGCGGTGAGCAGATAAACCGATCAAACAGGTCCAGGTGTGTCCAAACTGAAGCGTGTCGTGTGTTTACCTTGGCTCGTGTCATGAGAACTTTAACGCAGCGATCGTGGCTGACGTCTGACGCCGTGTACAGCAGCTCCTGAACGTTGTTGGCCACTCGACCCAACTCCAGATCAGATGGCATCACGTCCTCACTGCTGCCAGAGAGAAGACTGATATTACCAACACTTTCCCTGCTGATTGATATTGATATATTGATAATTAAGAATGGATTTTTTGCATTACAGTAATGAGAATTTGGGAGACATTTTGTGCAGAATCGTTATAAAAACTATTCTCAAAACAAACAAAACAATTTTGAAGGTCCTAAAATAGGTTTAAATTCCTGTATGCAAAATATTATTTTGAAAAACTATAAAAAATACAGTAAAAACATTAATATTGTGAAATATTGCAATTAAAAAGGATTGTTTTCTATGTGAATATATTTAAAGTGTAATTTATTCCTGTGATCAAAGCTGAATTTTCAGCATCATTACTCCAGTCTTCAGTGTCACATGATCCTTCGAAAAACATTCTAATATGATGATTTGATGCTCAAAAAACATTTATGATAATTACCAATATTTAAAACAATTGTGCTGCTTCATATTTTGTGGAAGCTTCAGGATTCTTTGATGAATAGAAAGTTGAAAAACAGCTTCAATCAGTGTGTTGTGTAACTCACATTGCAGCAGCGCCCCCTATGGGCAGGGAGGAGGTAGTGTTGGAGTTGTGTTCCCTGCTGGAGGAAGATTCGGTGGTTGCGGAGGCCGAGTCGCTCCCGCAGGCCTCTGCACGTGTCTGCGCTCTGGCCTGCGCCGTAACGCTGCTGCGCTGCTCCGCTTCATTGAGCGCATCGCTGATGAAAAGCCCCTCGTGAGTGAGATACGCAAGCTCCGCCTCCCCCGAATTAAGGGCGGAGCCTCCAGACTCCTCCTCGTCTTCATTGGAATGATTAGTTGCCGAGGTAACCTCTGCTAGCCGACTCCTCTGGCTGCTGTCGAGCACCTCCAGCACGACGTTGCGAATGACGCTGAGCGTGGCCTAAAAACAAACACATGTGAGTGTGCGCTGCAGAGGACCACTGCACTACTGAGGGAACTTTTTGACCGGGACATTGAGTGTAAAGTTCAAGTTCAGCCTCCAGTATCTACACGAATTGAAACAATAATTAATGCAGAGATAATGCAGTAAACCTAAAATTAGCTATTTGACTATTGGTTAACATGAACTAATAGCCTGCGAGGTCTACATTTTAATGAAATGATGAATTATTTTTATGTTTTCTTTACGATATCATGTTCAAAAGGTGGTTTATGGCACATTTTGCATGTTTTGTCATGAGTTAATTTACCTTGATCCTCTTGAGGAACAGGATGAAGTGTTCAAATATATCCAGCAGCAGATCGAACCACTGATGAAAGGTCATCAAGCGCATCTGTTCATGAAACCTGCATCACAAACACACACAGAGTCAGCTGTGATCAACAGTGCTGTGATGTTCATACTGAGAGGAGGTGAACTCACTTGACAGTGTCTGCATCAATCTCACTGATCTGCGACACTGACTTCACAACACACTGTAGGGAAACAAAGAAATCATACAAATAATCATTCACTTTTGTTTTAAAGTGCTCTATTATGCCATTTTAAAACTTCCTAATTTTGTTTTGGAGTCTTCTACAATAGGTTTACATGCATCCAAGGTCAAATCAGTCTGTTTTGATTGGTCTACTCTGCTCTGATTGGTCAGATAGTGTTTGGTCTCTAGTGTTCCGGTTTTGTGTTCCCCATCTATATGCCACACCTGCCGTACGACGTTCTTGGCAGCGCGAATCATCTCGTCACTGTAGATGTCCAGGAAATCCAGCTTCCTCTGTCTCAACAGGCCAAAGACCAGAGACTGCAGACGATCCTGTAATAAACACACACAAACTCAGATGTGTAACCACATCACAGGCAAATTTAAACATCACCATAATACATGCTGCTGAGATTTTCTTGATTTGATCTCCAATTAAAATAAATCAGATTTCATGAAGGAACTGCTGTCATCATATATGGTTTTGTTCTTTCATTATTGAAATTAAATGCAATCAGCGGTTTGGTTGGTTCGTCGGCGTGGGATTTAGAGAATGACGTGACCAACCTTTCCTGACGCTGCAGGCTGCTTTGTAACCTGTATGAGAAAATCCCACACTGTAAACCTCAAACCAACATGGGCCCACATCCAACACAAACATGACCCGACTGACGGGGCACAGTCACGTGACCTGGTTTACTGGGCTACATTTATTTCACACCTGGAAACCGCTGTTGTGGTCTGCTTGTGGGACAATCTGACGGTGCCACAACAAGGACATTTACGGTCATGTTCAGTTTCGCATTTGAAATGACACAATTTATGAAACTGCACCAATCCCAACATGCCTGGGTTTTCAATGACAAAAAAAAATTGTATTTCAAGTGTTTGATATTTTTATCCTTCTTTTTTTTTTTTTTTTTTTTTTACATTATCATTCAAATGTTTAGGGTCAGTACGTTTTTTTAAGAAGTTAAAGGAAGCATTAAATTGATCAAAAGTGACAGTAAAGACATTTATGATGATACAAAAGATTTCCTTTTCAAATAAATGCTGTTCTTTTGAATGATCTATCTATTAAAGAATCCTGAAATAAACGTATCACGGTTTCCACAAAAATATGAAGCAGCACAACTGTTTTCAACATTGATAATAATCAGAAATGTTTCTTGAACATCAAATCATCATATTAGAATGATTTCAAAAGGATCATGTGACACTGAAGACTGGAGTAATAAAATTTACATTTTAAGTAAAAAATTAAGTTTTATTTTTTCCCAAATTCCATTTTTTCCGTTTTAATTTTTCTGGGTTCCGTTTTTTTCATTTTCTTTTCTTTTCTTTTTTTTAAATTTTAATAATCAAAAAGCAATCTAATTAATTAGTCTAATTAATTGAAATCAAGAAACTTCTACAATTTAACAACAATTTATTAAAAGTTTAACAAAAAATAAATTTTTAGAGCCCTATGAAATGTTTTTTAAATTTTTTCCACAAATTCTGTTTTATTTTTACCAAATTCTTTGTTTTCTGTTATTTCAAAATTTCTGGATTGCATTATAATGGCTTAATTACATTTTAATAATCAAAATGCATGTCTAATTAATTGAATTTATAAAAACAATCAATTTTCTGGCATTTCTTTTACTGTATTTTCCTAATGGTACAGCACTTTGGTTCAACGTTGTTGTTTTTAAATGAGCTTTATATAAACTTGACTTTATTTTGACACTGAGTCGTAGCTACATTCTACTGTACAACAGTAATATATTTGTGTCACAATTTCTTCAAATTAAGCTAAACTTTTATTTCGACGGGTTAAGTTTTAAGTTTCAGAAAATCAAGGAACATTCCCCATGAAATGTGAAAGAGGTCTGACCTTCTCCATGACCTGACTGTCCTCCTCAAAGGGTCGATTGAGGTCACTTTGAGCGTATGTGGAGAAATCAGCCACCATCATCTTATCGATCAACCTCTCCATCTCACAGAGCTGAGAACCCAAATGTCTGCAGAAAGAGAGAGACACAAATGACAACAATGTCTAAACCTCCTGCTCCACCTGGCCACATTCTTCTGTCTCTTGTCAGTGTGTTTCCTTGTAAACGTGTGCGTGTTTGCGCACCTGAAGCTGTGAATTCCCTGCAGTTCCTGCTGCAGCACTTCCTTGGTGGTGGCGATGAGCTCCAACGCCCCCACGAACTCTGAGGTGGAGAGGAGCAGCTGCACCGTGGGCTGCGTCTGGTGCACGGCGGCCATCAGCTTGAGTTTATTGTGCAGCTTAACGCAGTTGTTGCGGGTCAGAGCGTCCCGGAGCGCTCGCAGCGGCCCGCGGCACATCACTCGGTCTATGGCGGCGGTGCGGGCGCGCAGCTTGGCCACAGCGTCGGCCGTTTCTCGCATCTGGTCCTGGAGCTCGTGCTGAGATGACATGGCGTGGAAAAAGGCCTCGGAGCGAAGAGAGATCTGCCGAGCGATGCTCACCTCCACCACGTCCAGATAGTGACTCAACTGCAGAAACACAGACAGGTCATGTGTTTACAGATCTACTCTTCCTACTTCATATTTATAATAAATAAAAATGTATGTAAATAAACATTTTGCCTTTAGATGCATAAAAAATGGTATGGAGAAATTTCCTGGTATTGGTAGCAGGTTATTACAGTTAAATTAAAACATTAAAATAACATTTGTTACTTAAAAGGTAAACAGAAAGGTAAAAAGGTAACTGAAAAAAAAAAGTTGGCGAAGCATAATTTCTCACTTTCTTTTAGTTTAACCTGAAGTACTAAAATAACTGAAACTGAAATAAAATGAACACTATATATTTAAAAAAAAAAAAACAATAAAAAGACAAAAATATTAATTTAACCAAAATAAAAATTAATTAAATTAAAAAAAAAAATAATCAAAATAAAAATGTTGTTTATTTAATTATTATTCTGTTTTAAATCTGTTTATCTTAAATATTTAGGCATACTGAAAAATAGAAGAAAAATATTTACTTAATTTAAAGTTAATGTAAATTATCTTTTGGCTTTAGATGTGGTAAAATTTATTAATATTTAATAGTAGCAGGATTATTATATTAACTAAAAAAAACCCATAAAAAAAACACTTTGTACTTGAATAAATTGTAACTGATATCAAATATTTAGAAAAAAAAAAAAAAAACTTATTTATCTAGTTGCCAAAGCATCATTTCTCATTTTCTTTTAGTTTAACTTAAGCACTAAATAATTAAACTAAAACTGAAAAAAAAAAAAAAAAACTATAGACATATTAAAATATATAAAATAAAACTAATAAAAATGACAAAACACACTAACAACAAAGTTATAAATTAAAATGAAAAAAACAAAAAAATCAAAACTAATAAAAAAAAAAAAAAAAAAAAAAATATATATAATATATTATATTATAATATATATATATATATATAATATATATATAAATATAAAACTTTAATAGTATCTGAATGATATGAAATAATGCTGATTGGTACTGATGATAATGACAGATTGGCACCTTTTCTTGCAATAACCGTGACGATGCCACATCTCGACTGTTCTTGCCCCCGGCGACGCTGAAGTGAGACCACGGCAACACGGCATTGAAGGTGGCTGGATCGTTCAGCACAAACTCAGGCTTCATGAAGATCTGAGGGAAAAGTGAGAGAAGAAAATTAACAGGGTCAAGAAACTTTTGCCCTTTTCAAACAGAGCGTTTAAAACAGCGGCCTCGGATTCAGAGGAATTTCCCATTCATTTACTCCAAAGGCACTTCAAAAAACTCTTCAAGTCACACTTTCAAACTTTGATTTGAAAACAGTTTGATTTTGAAACATTTCAAACAGTGAAATACTGTGGAATATTATTACAATTTAAAATAACTGTTTTCTATTGTAATATATTTTAAAATGTAATTTATTCCTGTGATCAAAGCTGAATTTTTACTCCAGTCTTTAGTGTCACATGATCCTTCAGAAATCATTCTAATATGCTGATTTATGATTATCATCAAAGTTGAAGACAGTTGTTCTGCTTCATATTTGTGTGGAAACTATGATACATTGTTTTCATGATTGTTTGTTGAACAGGAAGTTGTTGAACAGGAAGTCCTCACCTTGGGCACCTGCTCCAGTTCAGCTCTGGCTTTATCTGCAGACAAATGAGCCACAGACACACAATATAAAACACTTTTAATGCAGTTCCTCCACCGTAATACAGCTTTTAAGAGTGTGTTTGTATGCCGGCACAGTGCGGGTCAGTAAAGTGTACCGTGATTATTGGTGATGGTGGGCACCGACAGATCGTCTTTGTTCGGGCAGACGTTCTTACAGCGCTCGTGAATCTTCTCCCTCTGAGAGACACAGACAAACAGTGAGAGAGCTGCGTGCCAGACCCGCGCCAGCAACCTCTCCAAAACACATCTGGTGTTTCCAATCACAACACTGAGCAGAACCAGCTGACAACTAAAAAAAGAAGATGTTCCTCTGAAGGAAACGCAGAGGGTCGTTCAGCCGGTGGAAAAGCAGAGTCACGTAACCTTCAGAAAACCACAGAGACAAACAAGCTGCCAGCGTCTGGAGCTGAGCGTGAGAGATAACACGAGGAACCCAGACAAAAGACATTTCTGCTTTAAGAGCTGACAGGGAGCAGAACAAGACCCTCGACGTCTATTAATACACCGTCAGATTAACCACGACACACACAGCCCTCCAAACCCCAACAGCGGGATCAGGCCTCACTATTGTAGCATTTATTAACTTTCCAAATTAGCTTTTATTTTTATATTTTCAGTTTTAGTCATTTCATTATGTGCCTTTGTCTTTTATTAGTATTTTTATGTCAATTTAGCTTTCTTATTTCAGTTTTAGTTTTAGTAATTTCAGCACTTATTTCTGTTAGTTATTATCAAGGAAACAATTATAAATGTTAATTGTGCTTTTTGGCAGTATTATTTTAGCAGTATTTATATACTATTAAGGTATTTAATAATATTTTCAATAAATTTGAGTTTACGTTTTAGTTTAAGTTTTTTATGCTTCTATTTAGCCTTATTTTTATTTCAGTTTCAGGCATTTTAGTACTTCAAAAAACTTATTTATTTCAGTTATTTACTGAAATTCAGTCATTTCTAATTTTCATTTAAGTTTTTTTCATCTAAAAGTTATTGTTTATTTTATTTGAGCTTAATTTTAAATTCAGTTTTAGTCAACAAAAACAGGACTTATTCGATCCAAATCAGTCACATGATGAGGCAGGATGACAGTTATGATTCAGCAGCTCGCTCGCTCTCTCTCTGTCTGTGTGAATAATTGAGACGGTGTGTCACCTGAGCCGTCTCCTGCAGGTAGGAGCTGAAGTGTTCTCGGGTGATGTTGGGCAGGTAGAATGAAGGCATGACGTCGGTCTCGGCGAAGTCCAGGCCCCACGTCTTAGTGAAGAAGTCCGACTCTCTCTTGGCCAGCCTGGGGTCGTTCAGGGCCGCGGGGAGGTTCACTTTAGAGTTATATACAGTCCAGCGATGCTGGTCAGCCACTACGGACGGGCCGTCACAGAGGCCACGGCCATCACCTGTACAGAGGAGGATTGTGGGGGTCAGGAGGGTCGATTTAATTTTTTACTTACACTCTTTAACGGTCCCTTATAGAGGAAAAAGGTCCTTTAGATTATTAAAATGCTCTTCACACTAAGAAAAAATGGTTCTTTTTATTCACAACCTTTATTTCTACTTCAAAATTCAAAGTTAAGTTGCCATTTTTTTGTAAAATTTCTGAGTGAAAATTGTTTCTACACCAAATTTTTTTCAGTATATCCGGGAGAAATAAGTAAGGAATAATTGACTCCGGTCCGTTGAATTATTATAAAATAATGTGCATTATATGGTGTGCATTATCAATTCTCTATCAATTCTGGAGTCAATTATTCTGCTTATACTACGAGTATTACACCTTGAAACATTGTTCAGATTTCATTGTATTTGATCATCAAAGATCATTGTAGCCAATCACAGACATATCTGTTGAGTGTGTGAACACAATGGCCAATCAGAGGTGTTTACGAATCCGCTCAACAGCACTCAAAGCGTCACATTTTTACTGGTACCGAAGTACTTTTGACAACTCTAATCTACATAAATGCCAAATTTCATAAAACATTTTTATGTAAGTGGTGTTTTCAGAGGAAGAGCACAAGATCAAGCCCGTTACTGAGATCTCACCGGTGGGCTCTTTAGGGCAGACGTCCGGGAGGGAGCGAGGGGTTCGATAGTGTCTGGGGGCCATTGAAGGGTCCCGGGGCTTCTGGAAGAGCCCATCGCTGGTGCCGCCGCCTCTTCCTCCTCCTCCTCCGCTGGACTGAGGTATGGGATTGGAGGACATCACTACGGATCCCTCACATATGAGGCTGACTGAAAGAAGAGCGCAAGAACAACATCAACATCCTGTCAGCACAGGAAATACCCGTCTTTTAGGGGAAATCAAGTTTTAAAAATGACAAACAAAAAAAAAACCTATTCAGATTGATTATATTAAATGTATTGCCATATCAGCTTCACAGGCTATTACATGGCAGATAAAGATTTAAAGGTGCCCTCGAATGAAAAATTGAATTTATCTTGGCATTGTTAAATAACAAGAGTTCAGTACATGGAAATGACATACAGTGAGTTTCAAACTCCATTGTTTCCTCCTTCTTATGTAAATCTCATTTGTTTACAAGACTTCCGGAAAACACTCGGATCTCAACATAACACCGACTGTTACGTAACAGTCGGGATCATTAATATGTATGACCCCAATATTTGCATAATGCCAGCCCATTCGACGCATTAGACAAGGAAAGGCAGTATTAACGGCTGGATCTGTGCACAGACAAGGTAAGCAAGCAAGAACAACAGCGAAAAATGGCAGATGGAGCAATAATAACTGACATGATCCATGATATCATGATATTTTTAGTGATATTTGTAAATTGTCTTTCTAAATGTTTCGTTAGCATGTTGCTAATGTACTGTTAAATGAGGTTAAAGTTACCATCGTTTCTTACTGTATTCACGGAGACGAGAGTCGTTGCTATTTTCATTTTAAACACTTGCAGTCTGTATAATGCATAAACACAACTTCATTCTTTATAAATCTCTCCAACAGTGTAGCATTAGCCGTTAGCCACGGAGCACAGCCTCAAACTCACACAAAATCAAACGTAACCATCTAAATAAATACTTTACTCACATAATTCGAAGCATGCATACAGCATGCATGACGAACATCTAGTAAAGATCCATTTGAGGGTTATATTAGCTGTGTAAACTTTGTTTATGCAATGTATATATAGTCGAGAGCTCGTGGGGCAGAGGGAACGCATCTCTTAAAGGGGCCGTGCTGAAAAAATCAGTGCATAGTTAATGATGCCCCAAAATAGGCAGGTAAAAAAATTAATTAAAAAAATCTATGGGGTATTTTGAGCTGAAACTTCACAGACACATTCAGGGGACACCTAGGACTTATATTACATCTTGTAAAAAAACAATCTAGGGCACCTTTAAAATTCAGCAATATAATAAATAAAACACTGTATAAAATTCAACTTTTGTTAAACAATATGCATCTGTAAAAGATCATTTAAATGTACTAGTGCTAAAAATCCCCACACTGGGTATAAAAACAAGTGAGTCAGAGTGAAAAACACAGAGAGGAAGATGAATTCAGATGCACACACACACAAAAAAAACATCCTGCAGCTTCGTGTGCAGCCATCTGAATCGCTTCTACTCATCGCAGCATGTTTAATCAGATGTTCAGACCGCATCTCACACCTGAGTGAGCAGATGGAGAGAAAACGGCAGACTGAGAGTCTGGACTCTGATCCAAGGCTAGTGAAGGAGGAAAAGAGCTGAACTCAAGCGTTCGTGAGCAGCGGATCAAAAGCATGACACACGTGCCGGCTCTCTAGTCATTCAGAATGAGAAACGAAAGCGCTGAGGTTTCACTCCAACACGCCGTGTGGTTTGACTTCAGCTGCTGTCGAGTCAGAGAGCAGGAAGACCTGTCAAACTCTGCAGTGTTACTGACTCAAAACTGACGAGCACTGCTGCGAGAAAACCTTACATTAATGAATGTTCATTCAGTACAACGCTCAGAATCACTCTGAAACCTGTCAACAACTTATTCGAGACATATCTCTCTCTGAAATAAACATTACATACAAAACTACACTTCATGTAAGGAAAAAGCATATTTTCACCTAAATTCTCAGTAGTAGTAGACAAAAAAGCAATGCATATCATGGCAGTGTTTCTTGGACAATTTAATTTAGATTTTGTCACCTGGATATTAGGGCTGCACGATTATGACAAAAATGATAATTGTCGATTATTCCCTTGAAATTGTAATTGCGATTATTAATTACGATTATCACAATTTGCATTTGAAAACCCTGTTTGCCATATTAGTTTATGAAAATATATATTTTTATAAGAAAATATATAGCTGAAAACACTCTTCCTTAACTTTTATTGCTTTTCTATAGCATTAAGCCTCAAATGTCAACTATACATTGGTTTGGTTTCTTCTATAAATAAAAAAAGTAAAAATATGCATTGTATTATAATGTCATACTAATACTAAAATTAAAAACAATGGGGGAAAACCTTAAGATAACCTGTAAAAAGAAAAAAAAAAAAACATCTTAAGCATGCTGAACAATGTAAATGGACTTTTTTTGTAATTGCGCCTTTGAAAGATTATGTAATTGTGGCATCAAAAATAATATAAAACTATACTATGTGTATACTATGTGTAAAGAATTTTTTATTATTATTATTTGCATTGTTTTTTGCGTTATGTTTATAATAACTGAGCAAAATTTGCTCCAAATTCTCATTAGCATTATGTTTTGAATTTGTGTTAAATGTCACCTGGATATGTACGCTAAATTAACTGATTAATGTCACATTTGTTGTACGTATTTTTAGTACTTTTCACAATACAAAGCAGCTTCACAGAAAACACGTTTCTAATAAAGAGGGAATCTATGATCACATAAAATCAGTGTTGGGTAAGTTACTCTAAAAAAGTAATGAATTACGAGCTACTAATTACATCTTCAACGATTACTCGCTCTAAAAACTATTGGATTACTAATTACTTTCTAAATCCCATATCAACCTCGAACAATACAAGGATAGACACAAAACTGCCTCTTTTAATACTCTCAAAAAACAATATATCACTGCATAAACTATTCTTGAACTGACCAAAGTGAATAAAGGGAGAAGTTTACATTAAAAACATACATTTTAACATTAAATTTCGGTGTTAAATCCACTATTATTTAATATATAGAATTGTTGTATAGTCTATACAGTATTTAATGCAATTACATCAGATGTAACTGTAATTAAATTACAGACAATTTAAGAGTAATCATCCCTTTACTTTACTTTTTCAAGAGAAAATATATATATAAAATGTACCAGACACAAAATAATCAAAGGCCAATGCACTAATACTTAGGTAAAGTTGGTTTTATATTTGCACATTCGGACTTCTGATAAATTCAGACTTTCCAATAAATGTGCAATAAATTAATGTTTGCTAATTTTAAGCAGCGACATGATATTGACAACCAACGATTGTCAACTTACAACATTTTTCACAGTCGATCAAAATAGGCAAGTATTGTTTTAATGGCATATTTACTTGTGAATGTCCACTGAATGTCCAATGTAGTGTGATTAACAAGGCTGTTGAATACGGATGTCCGAATGTGCTTTACCCAAGTTGCACTAATTTGCCCAAACATACATACATATAAATATTGATATATTGAATAATTAATGATTTTTAAAAGGTAAGACACGTGACAGATGTGGTCAGCTGAGAGCTGATCAAATCAAATAATCAATCATTAACTCACGTTTAAACAACTATCTAACCAATATTTAAATAACTATACATTCATAATATATATTATTATGAGCAATTACAGACGTCTAATTACCTAGAAAGGTATGATTGACAGCTCAACCCTAGTCATTATCTTCGTTTAGTCGCAACAAAAGGCGCTTTAGCGTCAACCTGCTTGAATGTATGAATATTTATAATATGAATTATTATTAAAAATATAATTATCATTAAAAAAAATTACCTGTGAGGAGCAAAACAAATCACCTGAGCCCTACCGACGCTTTAACTGACACACGTACGCTTAAATAAGCATTTTAAAAGCACATATGCGTATTTTCTGCTTGTTTTTTCAGTAAATTGAGTTTGTTATTGTGTGTCACACGGAATGAGCCGCTGCTAGCGCGAGCGCTAATCATCATAAACATCCGCTTCAGCGCCATTAAAGCGCGTCGCGTTCACTCATAACACTGCGAGCGTGCCTGCGATGGCGAGTACCTGTTATATGAAATAAAGCAGCTCCTGGAAATCATAATATCGTCAGATCCCGCTCACATCTTCACAGACGGACTCATATCACACACTCAGCGGTCCGCCGGTCACCGGCCCATAATGCACTACGCGCGCAACGCAGACACTTCCGGTTTACAAGTTGTCAACGCGTACAAAACTAATCTCACTCCGTCATACAATAAAGCAGTTTATCCCCAAACGTTTGCTAAAAAATGTGTTATTTTGGTTTATAGTTATTTATTACTATTCGTTGCAAAACTTTACATTCATAAATGTACATTTTAAAGAAATTACGTTATTTTTCTGTTTTCAACAAAGATTGATCTGAATTCTTTAAAGTTGCTTGTAAAACTCTTCTGTGGTTTAAAACTTGACTTTAATGCATTGAAACCCTCGTATAATATCTTGTTTATTGTATTTTTTTGCATGTAAATGCTGTTCTTTGGTGCAAAATAGTAATTCGTTCTGATTTCTTTTCATTCATTTCTTTGTTCTTTATTTTTTTTTGTCGTTCATTCATTTTTTATTATGTCTTTCGTTCTGTTTGTTCATTCAATTATTCAGCTTTCTTTCTATATCACATCTGCCTGACCATTTTAAAGGATTAGTTCACTCTCAAATAAAATTTTCCTTATAATTTACTCACCTCCATGTCATCCGAGATGTTCATGTCTTTCTTTCTTCAGTCGAAAAGAAATTAAGGTTTTCCAGGATTTTTCTCTATATAGTGGACTTCAATGGAGCCCAAACGGTTGAAGGTCAAAATTACAGTTTCATTGCAGCTTCAAAGGGCTTTAAACGATACCAGACGAGGAATAAGGGTCTTATCTAGAGAAACCATCTGTCATTTTCAGAAAAAAATAAAAATTTATATACTTTTTAACCATATATGCTCATCTTCAACTAGCTCTCTTCTTCTCTATTAGAATTCCAGCAGTGTATACACTGCTAAGCGTATTACTGCCCTCCTCAGGTCAAAGTTTGAACTAATTGTTATATACTTGCACTAGCATATAGTATATGACAATTTAGTTCAAACTTTGACCTGAGGAGGGCAGTAATACGCTTAGCAGTGTCTACACTGCTGGAATTCTAATAGAGAAGAGAGCTAGTTGAAGATGAGCATTTGTGGTTAAAAAGTATATAATTTTTTTTTTTTTTTTTCGAAATGAAGCTGCAATGACACTGTAATTTTGACCTTCAACCATTTGAAGTCCACTATATGGAGAAAAATCCTGGAATATTTTCATCAAAAACCTTAATTTCTTTTCGACTGAAGAAATAAAGACATGAACATCTTGGATGACATGGGGGTGAGTAAATTATCAGGAAAATTTAATTTGAAAGTGAACTAATCCTTTAAAATGTTAAATACAGGTGGAAAAGTGCTCTTTATTGAAATATGAGCTATTACCTTTATTCTTTAAGAATGATACAAAAACATTTCTGAGAAAATGCAACAACAACAGTTTTAATATATATATATATATATATACATTATAACATTACATAACCTCATTTCAAACTCGATGATGAAAATCATTGGCATTTTTCGAGGTGATAATCTGTTGCATTTTGAAACAACAAGCACAAATGAAAGGAAAACAATTGAGAAAACAGGTTTACACACCCACTGAAGTGTATTCATACAGATTCATAACAGGTAAAGAATGTTAAGTTCGTGAAACTGAACTTGAGCTAGTCTTTTCTTTCTCTATTGTGATGTATATTCAAGTGAAACATCTTCACAAACAAGAACAAATGTAGGGCGGGGCTTGATTTTTACATGGGGAATTGATTGGATGGTTGTGGTTTGCTATTGGTGGAGCTCATGTGATTGACAGGTTGCCCCGCCCTCACACCAATAAACACATCATCAGAGAAGAGATATCACTGCAAGAGGGAGGGGCAACATCTCTTCTCTAAGATGATGTGCAAAGAAAAAATCATTCAGAATAAATACTGTGATTTTTCATAAAAAAAAATGATTGATTTTGATTTCATGATCAAAACTACTGAGAAAACTGAGAAAACTACTGAATGTACGACGGGCTTCGCTCCGTCCAGTCAGACAGCTGGCAGTGCAGAGAACAGATGGCTTGTGGGAAAATCAGAGAGCTGAATATGTGTTGGCAGTTTGGCACGAAAGAGTCTTAAAAACACACGCACACACACTCAGTCCAGCGGCCCCTGAAAGATCAGTCTCACGACCTTGGTCTCGCGAGCGAGTGGCCTCATGCAGAACGGACAGGCGGGATAAAAGCCGTGAGATCCGTGCGGCAGCAGTAGTTTGCTCCAGAACGCTGCCGTCCGTTCCGAACACACGTGTCCGCAGGGGTTGAAGGCATGCGTCGGAGGCGCGCCGTCCAGATATAAGCCTGACTCGCGGCCCAGCTTGAGCGGCACGTACAAACCGCGAGTGCGGCACAGCGGACACTCTCTCTCGCCCTCCCTCAGCGGCTCCTGCTCCGTCTCCTCTTTCGCCTCGGACTCGTCGTCCTCCTCCTCAGTCGAGCCCTCTTTTGTGACCCTGCGGCGCCCCCTCCAGGCGTGGTATCCGTGCACGTGTCCGCAGTGCAGGTAGGCCCAGGGCTGGTCTTCGTGGGCCGTGCCTCTGAAGGAGCGATCTAAGCTGGGGAAGGCCAGCGTTCGGAGGCCCACGGGACACTGCGGCCGCGCCGCGTTCAGCTCCCGCCGCAGCACCTCCAGGTGTTTGAGGGTGGGCGTGCGGGACAGGCCTTCTGCCGAACGCCACAGGAGAGTCGCACCGCACAGATCGATTAACGTGCCGTCCGTCAACTCCTGAGACTCGTTTTCAACCTAGAGACAGAGAAAAAAATAGAACTTTAAATTTTGTTCATACATGTTGATTTGAACAATCATCGAACATTAGGTATTAAACTCCAGAAGTTTGTTTTGGTTAAACATCATGGAAAAAATAAAGTATAGCTGGAGAATCTTTTAAGGTGTTTAGGAAAGTGCCCATGTTTTAAATAATTAATATTTCATATATTTTATACTTTGATATAAAAAATGTTTTGTTATTAAATATTTATTTTTCTGTGTGTGTGTGTATATATATATATATATATATATACAAAATAAAAATATTTAATAAAAAAAATATATAGATATATATATAGATAGATATCAAATATATTATAATATGTTAAATATTTATATATTTCTATACATATTTTGATAAATATTTAATGCAAAGATATATAATATATATAATATAAATATAAAATAATCATAAAATTACTAAATAGAATAATAAAAAATATATAAATATAATATAAAAAGTCATATAATATTATAATATTTATTATAAATATAATATATACATTCATAAATCAATATAAACAATTTTATATATATATATATATATATATATATATATATGGGATAAAAAACATATTTATGAAAAAATATATATCACATATAATATGTAAATATTTATATACATATTTTTGAAAAATTTAATGAAAAATATATCAAATATAAAATAATACAATTACTAAATAGGATAAAAATAAAATATAATATAAAAGTCATATATATTATATTTATTATAAATAAGTTATAATATTTATTATAAAATATTATGTATGTATATATATATATATATATATATATTATATATATAATATATACCCACACACACACACACAGAATAATATAATATATAAAATATAAAAAATATATAATGAAAAATATTTATAAAAAATATATAATACATCATATATTATAATATATTAAATATTTATATAATTATATATATATAATTATATTTAATAAACATTTTTGTAACTATATTAATCTATATTAATTTGCCATATTTTATATTTTCAGGTGCTTATTATCCATTGACAAAGATGGCATTTGGAACTGACACATGGGAAAATAGACACTTCTGTTAAAAATCTAATCAGAATAATCATAAAATGGTCAGATATCAATGAATTAATGTGCCTGCCTAATCGAATGGTTTCTTTCAGAGGAGTTAAGAAAAGGTCAATCTGCACTGACTCAAACCGCCCACTAGATGACGCTCTTATTCACGCATTAATCCACATGCTCTTCGAACATGATCACTCAGGTCTGCAGTGAGTCAGAAAACATACAGTGAGCCCATACAGAGTCATAATGGAACAAATCCAAACCACATCCACTATTTAGAGAGCACAAAATAACCAGAGAAACCTCCCAGCGTCACCTCGGGTCTGCCGTCTCAGCCCGGCCACACAAATCCAGACACAGACACACAAAACACGCCTACCACGTATATACAGATGAGTTTACACAGGTGCAAATACTGCATTTCCACAATTCACAGCACAAAAGTATACTTAACATGACAAGAAGAGCTCACAAAAACTGTTTTTTAGTAGATAGATGCCACAATGCACAAAAAAAAATTCTAAAAACATGCCATTTTCATGCCATTTAAGTAAACAAAGTTTTATTTCTTTCTTTGATTTTTGGGTGAATTAATCATTTGTTTGTGAGATTCAACTTCCAACAAGACCCATCATGAGCTATAACACTGTGCCCAACAGATACTGAGAAATAGAGGAACTAAGAGATTTTCAGGATTGCAGTTGTTTACCACCGTTTGCCATTTCATAACGTCTCATTCTCACACACTGTGCATCCAGAAAAAAAGCTGCATGGCGAGGTTACGGACAGGACTTCTGACACCATGGAGACCAGATTTAACAACACAACAAACTTTCCAGTTGGACGGGAGTCATATCATGCACAACAGCGCACAAACACAAACATACAGGACACGACACAAGCTTTGTGCTCATTTAGTCTCTGTGGGCGATCACTGATTGAAAAGATACAAATATACAAATTTATTCACACTGCAAAACTGCATAACACTTCTGGTGTGTGTGTGTGTGTGTGTGAGATTCCAGATAAGGACGGTGGGAATTTTGTTGTCATGGTGATGTTAGCTGGATGTTTGAGTAACACAACAAGGAAATCTTACCCTACTGTTTATCTGTGCATCACCAAAATGTCGCTATGGTGAAGTTTTGACCTGGTTTTGGAGTATGCCTCAGTGATTCTCGGCCCTCACTTTGGTTGTGAGTTTAATGACAAAGTCTATTAATTAATGTCTGGTTACATTTGAGAAACTCTCACCAGTTTGCCGGATTTCTGAGCTGACCGCGTCTCTCTCAGCGTGAAGACGTTTCCACAGACTGAAATCTCTCTCCAGGCGCCCGGTTTGGACTCGCAGGTGAAGCCGTGTCGCGGTCGCATTACCAGCACGCCGTTCGTGGTCAGTCCGTCCATCTGGCTGTCAGCGCACCACCATTTCGCCGCTTTCTCCTGAGGACAGAGGAAAAACAGGTTCATTCATGCATTCATTCATTCATGCATTCATTCTGATTAATTCATTCAGTCACTTCATTTACTGATTCACTTACTTCATTCATTGATTCATTCATTGACTCGCTTCATTCACTGATTCATTCATTCACTCGCTTCATTCACTGATTCATTCATTCACTCACTTCATTCACTGATTCACTTATTTCATCATTCACTTACTTCATTCACTGATTCATTCATTCACTCGCTTCATTCACTGATTCATTCATTCACTCGCTTCATTCACTGATTCATTCATTTGCTCACTTCATTTACTGATTTATTCAGTCACTTTATTAATTGATTCATTAATTACCTCACTTCATTCACTGATTCATTCATTCGCTCAATTCATTCTCTGATTCATTCATTTGTTTACTTCATTAACTGATTCATTCATTCACCCACTTCATTCTCTGACTCTGTCGTTCGCTCACTTCATTCTCTGATTCATTCGCTCAATTCATCCATTGATTCATTCATTTACCAACTTCATTCTCTGATTCATTCATTTTATTGACTGATTCATCAATTTGCTCACTTCATTCTCTGATTCATTCGTTTGTTTATTTCATTCACTGATTCATTCATTCGCTCACTTCATTCTCTGATTCATTCAATTGTTTATTTCATTCACTGATTCATTCATTCACTCACTTCATTCACTAATTTATTCATTCACCCACTTCATTTTCTGATTCATTCACTCACTTCATTTACTGATTCATTAATTTGCTCACTTCATTCACTGATTCATGCATTCGCTCACTTCATTCTCTGATTTATTCATTCACCCACTCCATTCTCTGATTCATTCGCTCACTTCATCCTTGTTTCATTCATTCACCCACTTCATTCTCTGATTCAAACGTTTGCTCACTTCATTTTCTGATTCATTCACTCACTTCATTTACTGATTCATTCGCTCACTTCATTCACTGATTCATTCGCTCACTCATTCTCTGATTCATTCATCTCGCTTCATTCACTGATCATCATTCATTCATTCTTCGCATTCTTCATTCATTGCTCACTTTTTACTTCATTCATTCATTCGCTCATCGATTTCATTCATTCACTGATTCATTCATTCATTCGCTTCATTCACTGATTCATTCATTTGCTCACTTTATTTACTGATTCATTCATTCACACATACAGACTACTGTTCAAAAGTTTGGAGTCAGTAAAAAAATTTGACCCAAACTAATGAACGGTAGTGTTGATCATTCACTTCATGAATTGTTCACTCACTCACTTGTTAATTTTCAGCCTCTCCAGGATCAGTGATTGGAGAACACATGAATGCATCGTGGAACGGATGGATGGATGGATGAGTGTGAAAGACTGTTAGAGAGGAGAGAGTGTGTTTGACCCACCCCCAGGAAGATGCTTTTGGACGAATCGAAGCCGGCAGCGTAGATGCGCGCAGTGTAGGGCGGGGCTCGCTGACACACGATCCGACACGCGAATCGCGATATGGTGCTCTGAGACGACAGCGTGTCGCTGTTACCGTGACAACCAGGTGCCATGTCCATCACCACAAAATCAATGGGGCTTTCAGTGGACCGGCCGATCTGCAAAAGAAAGACATTTTTATAGGGTTAGTGCATTGATGAAGGGGAAATCACACACGGAGCAAAATATCAATGACGGATACGAGCAACTTTCACTAGTTTAACGGATGCAAATCAGGTAACGGCACAAATCCACCCAGAAAACGAACCTGAAACATGTCAGTGGTGCTGTCGTGAGTGTACTCCACCACTACCGTCTGCGCCCGGGACAGCGTGTACGACACACTGTGCTGACCTTTGTTGCTGATGGCCTGCAGAAACACCAAAACCCTTTGGTTAGTTCATTTCATTTACATCAGTGAAGTCAGGATACGGCTCACTGATCAGATTCACAACATGCAGGAGCAACAGATGACAGTGAAGCATGAGGATAAAATAAATATGTTGCATGCTACATGAATTAAATGCAACATGCTTTAGATGCACATGTAAAAGTGAAGAATGATAAGGAAAACAGCTCACATTTAAACACTCGGCTTGTGCAGAAGCCCTTAAAAATCCAATGTGACACATATAAATGAGCAATAAAGTTTTAAAAGACATATAAAAAATGATTATCGGGAAAATGGGCGTGTACCTTGGCGGTCTGTGGACTGCATGTGCTGTGGACGGTGCTGGGTTTGACTCCATTGGCTTTGGGTCTCTTAAACAGAGCAAAACGACTTCTCCTCCTGCCCCGGTCTCCGTTCGGTAGGGAGCCGTTGTAGCTGTGCAGAAAACAAAAATGTTGGTCCACCATCTTGCATTAGTAGCATTTACTTTAAGCAAAAATGCAAGCCTTACCCGAGGATGATGAGCTCTCCGTATTTGATGGGTTTAGAAGAGCTCAGCAGCTCCTGCTCGGGGGCCAACATCGCTCAAAGACTTCCTCTGAAATATTTCGGCTTTTTTGTCTTTTGATCTTTGATCTAACTTCCTCAGTGCTCCACCATCACAGCCTCACCAGAAGACATCTGCAAAGACATCAAAACACAAAAAAGCAGGTTATGTTAATCTGTGTCCCTAAACGAATGACTAAGCAACAGATGCCTCTGATGATTCACGGTTTAGTTTGTTCTCCGAACACATGCCTTTTAAAGTAGCACAAAATCTAAAGCCTCGTGTTAGTCTTATTCCCACCTGTAGGGAGGCGCCACTGAGACTATACTGCACCAAAGCAGAGCAAAAACAATAAAAATCCAAGAAACAAGCAAACATCATAGAAAGAGAATATAAACAAGAAGTCCAATAGCACACAAGTAAATAATGCGGTCTTCAAATATGAAGCAGGAGGTCTTCCACAAATATCGCTGAGATGGTTTCACTTCCTCTCAGTGTGGGTTGGCATCAGTGTTGTTTTGCTCCGTCAGGGTCAAGCGGTCATGAAAAGTCAGTCAACGCTGGCACGCGATAAAAACCACAAACATAAAAATAGCAGGCGACAGACATCCCTGTTTCCGACACAAAAACATCAACTCTTACAGCCACAAATGACAGTGCTAGTGCAAAACAAGTAAGTGCAAAACACAAACTCTAACATAAACGCAAATCAAGTAACAAATAAAACAGGTGGTTGGCAAAACAAACAAACAAACAAACACCAGTGTAAACATAACTATAAAACAACCATAAATAAATGTTTAAACCAACACACACACACACAAGCACAATTTTTCAGCAATTGCTAAGCAACAAACAAACAAAACATAAATAAACATGCAAAGCAACACACACGAGCACAAATCAACAAACACAAGTGCAATGCAACAAACCAAACCAAAGAAAACATAAAGAAATGTGCTAAGCAGCAAAGTGCAAAGCAAAAAATTAAACAAACATACATGAAAATGTACGCATGGACAAATTAACCAGCAAACAAGTACAATTCCTAATCAAACATCAAACACACACACACCAGCACAACTCAACAAACTACAAAGCAACAAATGAAAACAAACACACAAACAAACATAAAAATGTAACACAGTACAAACTAACCAACCAACAAACAAACACAATTCCAAATCGACATGAACACCACAACAAAACAACAATTACAAATCCACAAACTTAAATGAGCTATAAAAACAACAAAGACGCATGGTCTGAAGACGCAGGTGCACTTAGGGCGTGTCCGGATCTTCTTCAGTGATTTTTAACCGCAACTTGCATCCTTTGGGCCCTATCATACACCCAGTGCAATGCAACGCCAGGCGCGACGCAAGTTTCAGCCCAATACAGTTATCATTTTCACATCCTGCGCCACATTGTCTAAATAGCAAATGCACTCGCACCCATCTGTTTGGTCATGGGCGTCCTGGTCTGAAAACGAGGTGTGTTCAGCCACATTGTTGGCGTGTTGCTATTTTGAGGCAACTGAAATCGACTGCGCCACTGACCAACAAAAACCTGGTCTAAAGTCAATGGCACAGTATTTTTTTTTTTTTTTTTTTTTTGTTACTTAAAGGTTCAATATGTAATATTTTTGCAGTAAAATATCCAAAAACCACTAGGCCAGTGTTATATATTTTGTTCACTTGAGTACTTACAATATCCCAAATGTTTCCAACTATTTGTAAATCATGAGAAAATTGCAATTTTAACCAAGGCTCCGGGACGTGTGAGGAGTCGCCTGTCAACTGTGTCATACCCGCATTAACCCTCGAACCATGAAACACCAGAACCGTAATATATTACACGTTTTAATAGACATAATTATTTGTATTAACAGTAATACATAATTTTCTCCATCATACAATACGTTTTAAAATTAATTCCATGCCATTTATCAACACAAGCCATCCAGCATTTTATATGATATTCTTAAATCGATCTATCTTACTGCAGTGTGTAACAGTGTCTCACAGCAGCCGCCGAGCGAACGCACAGAGTAACGTTATAACATCATTTTCAACACTCTCAAATGTATCTAATATGATAAACAGAGCTTGTTACCTCATACTCATGACCGGAAAAGCGGAAACAGCGCCGGCGACTGTTTCATAATAAAAGTTCTGCTGCTCGTGAGCCGTGTTTTGCACAATCGCTCCAGCGGCCTCGTTCAGCTCCCACAACACTCAATCCTGCTCTGCTTCATACTAAATAACCTCATCCATGAACATGATTTGTTCCCGAGTCCAATCCCTATTCTTTTGCACCGTCCGTTGAGGTGGAGACCACATTTCCCAAGATTCCGCTCTAAAACTTGGCATCGTCAAGCTACGCCTTTGTTATGAATAGGCTTCTAGCGAACTCTAGCGGCCAAAATTATTATATATTGTACCTTTAAAGGGTTGTGTTAGTAATATGCGCGTATATGCGGGTGCACAACACGTGTACATTCTGCTTGTTACACACGCAGGGACACGCAGCAGCAAACAAACATGCCAAATATTAAAAATAAAAAGATTACAATGTAAAAGATTATTATTGTGTGCATAAAGATAAAAATGCTTTGGTGGAATCCGGATTGTCCCGTAGATGGTCTGCTCACGCACGAGCAGAACCATTTCCTCGCTAGAGAAGCGTTCAGTCTTTCACTTGCAAATTCCACCATGTAAATAACGAATCCACCATGGCGCTAGCGCAACTGCCTTTTAAAGGGAATGGCACTCTGATGACACTCTGATTGGTTTATTGCACGTTACGCCCAAAACACACCCCTGACTCATTAAAAGAGTAAGGACAACCCTTTTAGACCATGCGCCGGGCGCCGCAACCATTTTTCATGTCAACATTAAACTAGCAAAAGAGGATTTGGACACGTCCTAAGTGCACATGCGCCGTGCGCTTTAGACCATGTGCTTAAATTGGGCCCTTTATGTTGCACTAGGCCTTGTCCGAATCCTCTTTTGCTAGTTTAATGACGGAAAAAATGGTTGGCGTGCCCGTCGCATGGTTTAAAAGGGTTGTCCCTAGTCTCTTAATGAGTCATGGGTGTGTTTTGGGCATAACGTGCAATAAACCAATCAGAGTCTCATCTCCCATTCCCTTTAAAACTCATGTGCGCTTGCACCGTGGCGGATTCGCTATTTACATGGTGGAATTTGCAAGCGGAAAAACTGAACGCTTCTCCAGAGAGGAATCCTTTGATTTTTAATATTTGACATGTTTGTTTGCTGCTGCGCGTCCCTGTGTGAGTAACAAGCAGAGTGTACACGTGTTGTGCACCCGCATATAGGCGCATATTACTAATGCGCTCTTTAAATAACAAAACAAATATTGCGCCATTGACTCTAGACCAGGTTTCAGTTGGTCAATGGCGCAGTCGTTTTCAGTTTACTCAAAATAGCAACACGCGCCAACAATGCACCTGAACACACCTCGTTTTCAGACCAGCACGACCATGGGTGAACAGATGGGCGTGAGTGCATTTGCTATTTCAACAAAGCGCTGAACGTGAAAATGATAACTGCGTCGGGCTGAAACTAGCAAAAAACAGTTGCGTCGCACCTGACGTCGCTTTGCGCCTGGTTCAAAAACAAGCACAAATCAACAAACATGATTGCAAATCAACAAACAAACAAAACAAAAATAAGCATAAATAAGTGTACCAGCATAACAAACAACAGCAAAGCAACAAACGTTGTTCAAGAAATGAACAAAAATATAAAGCAGCAAACATACACATGCACAAATCGACCAACAAACAAACAACTACAAACACAAGGACAAATCAACAAAAACAAAAAAAAATGTAAACACAAGACTGTCTGGACAACACAAAATTTGTAGTTAATAACGTAATTTATTTCATTGCAGATTTTAAGTAATATAATCTGACTACTTTTAGATTTCTTTTTTATCTTGGTCCAGAAAAAAGCATAAATCATAAAACAAACATAAACACAAGCACAAAGTTAAAAGAAAAATACAAACAGCTGTGTGTACAGAGTATTGGAGGAGTAATACATTTTTTTAGCAACTGCATAACTAACAACAAGCCACCTATATGTGTAAAAGTGCAAACCTTCATCTGCTTGCTCTCTTTCCTGTAGGTCTGTATGAATGACCCAGAGAGAGCTCTCCCAAACAGTGCAGATATCTGATCCTGGCTCAAAGCACTTAATCATCTGTCTGACAGAAAGACTCTGACTTAGTGTGAATAAACTCCTCACCTCATTCCTGCCTGTCACACACACTAACTTAACCACACAAAGCTAGACATGTTTCTTAAGGACATGTACTGTCAGCCCTAAGGGCAGTATGTGCTATGTGCTGTGTGTGTGTGGTGGTGTGTGTGTGTCACACCCCGGCCTCGTCCCTGTATCCATGCCAGACATTTGCTCAGAATATAGAAGACATTTGCACTCTTGCCAGCCGGCTACAACACAGCACAGTGTTTCCACAGCAACGCAGTATACACTGGCTGATGTAGGGCACACACCTCTCTGGGCTTGTGCTCTTTGAAGTATGCACGTTTGCTAATGATGAACTGTGATTTATGATCAGATTCTGAGGATCCAAACACACACACACACACACATATATAAGTGAACAAGTTTGGCTGAGATTTCTGGTCCGGTGTAGCGTTTGGGTTAAAGATAAAGATAGCTAGGCAGTTGCTGGGGGGGTTGCTAGGGTGTTATATTATTGTCCACCAGGTGAAAATCTCCTTATCACTTATTAAAGTAATAGTAAGTAATGATAGAGAGACATTCAATATCTACGAACGTTTAAGAAACTTTTTAAAGCGTAATTAAACCTTAATATGTAGTACTAAAAATTGTATTAACCATGTATGAATAAAAAGTTTATATCTATCTATTTAACGTTAACTTACAATAGTCATCATGGACATCTATTTTCGTGCACGTCTTTCATGGATTATTGCATTTCGTCGATTGCTGCGGGCGGATGGACTCATGAATATTAATCATGTTGTCTCCGTTCGGCCAAAGTGATTGGCTGAAATCAGTAGTTTTGACCCTGCCCACTTCTGAAACAACCATTGTCATGACAAATCATGTTGTCCCTCGAAATCGGGTCTCCACAAACCGTCAGTTAAAGCTGCCATAGAATGGAAAATTGAATTGAACTTGGCATAGTTAAATAACAAGAGTTCAGTACATGGAAATGACATACAGTGAGTCTCAAACACCATTGTTTCCTCCTTCTTATGTAAATCTCATTTGTTTAAAAGAACTCCGAAGAACAGGCGAATCTCAACATAACACCGACTGTTACGTAACAGTCGGGATCATTAATATGTACGCCCCCAATATTTGCATATGCCAGCCATGTTCAAGGCATTAGACAAGGGCAGGACGTCTGGATGTGCACAGCTGAATCATCAGACTAGGTAAGCAAGCAAGAACAATTGCGAAAAATGGCAGATGGAGCAATAATAACTGACATGATCCATGATATCATGATATTTTTAGTGATATTTGTATATTGTCTTTCTAAATGTTTCGTTAGCATGTTGCTAATATACTGTTAAATGTGGTTAAAGTTACCATCGTTTCTTACTGTATTCACGGAGACAAGAGCCGTCGCTATTTTCATTTTTAAACACTTGCAGTCTGTATAATTCATAAACAACTTCATTCTTTATAAATCTCTCCAACAGTTTGTAATGTTAGCTTTAGCCTGTTAGCCACGGAGCACCGCCTCAAACTCATTCAGATTCAAATGTAAACATCCAAATAAATACTATACATGATCCAATGCATGCATGCAGTATGCATGACGAACACTCTGTAAAGAACAATTTTGAGGGTTATATTAGCTGTGTGAACTTTGTTTATGCAATGTTTAAGGCAGTCGCGAGCTCGGGGATGGGGAGCGCGAGGATTTAAAGGGGCCGCAGCCTGAATCGGCGCATTTCTAATGATGCCCCAAAATAGGCAGTTAAAAAAATTAATTAAAAAAACTCTATGTGGTATTTTGAGCTGAAACTTCACAGACACATTCAAGGACACCTTAGACTTATATTACATCTTGTAAAAAACGTTCTAGGGCACCTTTAATTATTAGCCTATATTTGAATGATATTGTAAAATATGCATAGCTTACTATCAAAGTCCTGTTAAGACAAGTCATTTTCACATCTTTGAAACGCCTCTCGGGCATTCAAGTCCAGCTCCTATCTCTTTGAATAGGGAAACATCAAATTCCTCAAAGCTGTTTGTCAAGCTTTCGATTAAATTTCATATTTGTAATCACCAATGAAATCTGACAACAACTGTCTTATACATTTTTTTCTAAACGCTCGAATCATGACAAAAAACTATGTTTTTTAGGCTGGATCAAGCTATTGCGTATGCGCAGACCTAAATGCGCGTCTTTTGTGCCTCATTTCAGAGGCGCGCGTCTGACTGTTTCTATAGGAACCGGAGCTTCTAACGGCCACTGCAGTGACGCGATGACTTTACCAGTCGGCGACTGGCTCTTATTTTGAAGGCTTATTCCGCGCTTATAGCGCGTTACACTTTCTCCCATTCAAAACAACACAAGTGATGCGTCTTGTGTTATTCTATAGTCTTTGTTACTAAATATTGCGTAAGAAAACAAATTAGTGCATAGTAAAACCAAGAGAATGTAATTACTTACACTTGATTAACTGTTAATAAATAATAATAATAATAATAATAATAATAGCCTAAGTGAATAATTGAACATCATTAATTTTTATTTATAATTGAAATATTTGGACATTTAACACTTAATTTAACACATAAAAGATGCTTTTACATTAAAGATGATTGTGAATACATGTAGGGTAAGTGTAAATGCGTGTATAAACTAAGCTTTCAGGCTAATTGGGTATCTGTATGCTATGCAAAAATGGGATCACTTGGGGTCCTAATAGAGACCCGATTTCAGGGGGGACCCAATTTGTCACTACACCCGCTCACTCACAATGGCTTCTGCTTGGTCTTCATTATAAAGCTTTCATGTTACGCAAACGGTCATGATTATTTTCCTCGCACGGTTAAGCTAAATAAACTTCTTAAAGTCACAATGCAATCAAAACTTGTTTTATAATGGAGCATTGCAATATTTATTATAAATGATTTATTCGTGCACATCATTCGTTGTTTTAAATTCATGTGCCCTTGTAATCTTTAATCAAAATAACTTCCCCTTCCTCTTGCAGCGACATGTCTCCTTTTCTCTGATGACGTTTACTGATGCAAGGGCGGGATCAACCTGTCAATCACATGAGATCCACCAATAGCAAACCACAACTATCCAATCAACTCCACATGGATAAAATCAAGCCCCGCCCCACATCTGTTCTTTCACTCAGATAGATGTCACAATAGATAGCTCAACTTCTGTTTTATGCCGACTATAAATATAGTTATTATTGGAAAAAAAAACAGACCTATTTAAAAGTGAGATTGACAAAAACCCCAAGCATGAGCAAGTCTAACAGTGACTCTTGCTTTAGCAAAGCAATCATGCTGGTCAGATGTGATGGTGTTGGCCGTGTGAGTGTTTCCTCTTGCTCCAGAGGGAAGGTGGCTCTGTCAACACAGAGCTTCATTCACCCCGTGTCTGAAAGCCCCTCGCTGGATAGACCCACCCGACCAGACGCACCAGTCAAAGGCTGACTTCACTGTCAAACAACAAAGGATCCTTTATGACACACACCCACACGACCTCCACGCCGATGCTGAGACCGAGAGTGCTGCTTTACAGCGCCTGAATTCACTTCATCTATACGTGTAAGAGAGACGGTTGGACGTTTGTTTGTTTAACCGCAGCCTTTTAGCAGTGCAATAGAGAGAGAACTCTCTGTTTTGATAATGCTGCAAAGGCTTATTGTCTCAAACTTATATGTACAATGCAAAGTTGTTGTAGTGTTTCTGATTCTAATGCAAACTTCAATCTTAGAAGAAAAGCTTCAATAAAGCTTCTGTCAGGCTCTTCATATATATGCTGCATCACAATTCGCCTACTTATACTACGCCCTGAAAGTATGTACACTTTTGGGACATACTATCATGTTAAAAGTGCCTCTTTAACGGACGCACTGTCACATAGTTATGTGCATCCTAAACTGGCCTGTCAATCATTTTGTCACAGTTAAAAATCCTCCACATTTAATTTAAGAAAAGAAGCAGAATGTTGATCTGCCAGTAGAGGGTCATGCGTTTGCATAATGGTGCATTTAAAAGTTAATGGCCAAACAGATCCTTATAAAAGTCTTCATTGTTGTTGCAGATGGAATATAACACGGACAACATTAAATAAATATTTTTCATCAGGTTAAATGTTGATTAGTAGTCAAATGCCTTTATCTAAACCTCTTAGCCGTCACGCAAATTCAACATGTTTGTAGTTTTTTAACATGTTTGTAGTTCTGAGCCGAATCTTCCTCTAAAACGCAATGGGTTGTGGGCAATATTAGCCGTTAGAGGCTGCGTTTGAGTCTTGTTTGTCTCGTTCTCTCTGATGTACATCATTGCATATGTTGCATGAGCGCCCACTACTGGTGGAACCCTTGCAATGTGTCTGAATGGAATGCACTAAGCCCTTGATTACTGGAATCCGCAATGGAGCTGATTTATTATTTACAGTTTTTTCCTTATGAATTTGTTTTACGCATCATTCTATGGGCCTTTATGTATGCTTGGGAAGTTGGAGAAAATATAAAAAAATTGCACAAACGAAAATGATTACAATACAATAAACTGTAACATTCAGCTTAAGGCTCGTCTGTACTTCTGCCTCAAGTATATGCCGTAGCCTACGGCGTAGTCTGACGTGAACCTCTCCAAAAATGTAACAACGAAGCGCTGTGATTGGTCTGCTAGAACCCTCCCTGAGGTTCTAGGAGCAAGCAGAGAAGAGCGAGCATTTTCAACTTCCTTAGGAACTGCCACCGTCAAATGAAGCTTCTCTGACAACGTAAATGACAAGCAGCTTCTTCTTCGTCTTTTGCCTTGATACTGAACACGATCGCGAACACTGCCTAGTGCTCTGCATGTTACACGTGTACTCGGACAGTGTAGACTCGCTCTCTTCCCTCACCCACTTAACGAAGTGAAACGCACTTCAAAATACCGGTTGGGATTCCCAGTGCTTAGGGAAGTTCACGAGTGTATGTCAAAAAGTGGAGTTAAACGCAGCCAGAGTGTAAACGGATCCACACTTTGAAAATCTACGGGAAATAGTAGACAATCTGGGGACTTTTGGCATACACTTTTCGACATACAATGCTTTGGGACACACTTATCCTAATCTCAAATACTACTTAAGATGGATAGTATGGACCTTTAATGGGTTTCATCATGGCATCATTTTATGGACTTAGTTTACAAGAGTAATTTTTTATTACAAGTTTTAAGTTTAATTACAAGAATTAAGCAGCTTGTAAACATGTATCAGTAGAAAAAAATTTAAAATAACACATTAAACATTAAAGTAGGACGCAATCATTTAAGACATTTCTCCTTCTATTGTTTTGGAATAAATGATTCTTTAAACTTGAGTTTAGAACAGAACCTCATTGATCCTTTCAACAAGTGTTCAACAAAATATTCATGAAATTCCAGAATCTGTCAGCACAGACTCTGTTCAGATTAGTTTTTATTTGTTGAAACATTAAACATAAGTTCTAAAATCATAAGTTACTTTTTTTGTCCAAAAAGCTCTTAGTTTCACAACACAGTTTCCTCAATGTTGTATAACAGAGCAACACACTTCTAGAAGGTTTTACATTCGTCCGCTCTTCTTACACAATCAGTTCAAGCGAGCCGGTATAGCAGGCGTCAGTCCCAGAGAGACTCTGACAGCTCGTTTGGACACAGTTTAGGGATGAGTGTTTTGTTTGGAATTAAACATACAAGGGGGGTTGATGATTATGAAATGACGAGCAGAAAATACCCTAAAATTCAAAAGCAGAGAGTCAACTACAGCTGGAGACCGTGTGTGCGAAAGAGAAGAAGGAGAACAAAGAGAGTGAAGGGACAGTGTGTGTGTGTGTGTGTGTGTGTGTGTGTGTTTGTGTGTGTTTGAGAACAGAGTAAATGTGCTTTTTATCAAACTGAGTTTCACGTGAAACTGCCACAGTACATTCACTGCAATTGATTCTTGGTTCAACTAACAAATTATTCTTTCATTTTTGTAGTGTTTCAGGTTACTTAATTTAATTGGAATGTTTATTATGCATTTCTGCATGTGACGTTCGCACAAAATCACAGAATGTTGTTCATTTCAGTGTTTTCAATGAAGCAAAGTGAGGACATTTTCACAACAGAACAGTGAAAAAATGGAAATATAATGTTCAAGCTGTTGTCATTCAGAGAGAGCGATGTGAAAAAAATCGAAAAAGTTCGATTTTTTACAACAGCTTTTTAATTAAAAAAACAAAACAATTTATTGCTGCATTTTTGTTACATTGCTTGTGTTTTTCATTATTTTAGGAAAACATTGGGTAATGTAATATAAAGTAAGGTAAACTGTTGAATTATGTTCTGTATATAATAATATAAAACATCTTTTCTGTAGTTTAAATACACAATTTTACTACAGCTATTTTTCTACTGTTTCATAATTTTTTTTTCTACTTCTCCTTCAATTGTTGTAAGAACTTTCCAGAATCTGCTGTTTGTTTAGCCTATTTATTTTTGACGACAGTAGCTAATATGAAGATATCACAGTTTTTGTAATTCTATCATTGCCTGACAAGTTTAAATTGATTTTGTAATCTCAGAAATGAGAGTCAAGATGGTTCAGTAGTGCACAGACTCGCGCGCCTGAAGGAGGATTGAGCCGGATGAAGATCGGGAGCCTCTTCGGACACACTCAGAAACACGAAGCGCTTCTTTATAAAGTCCAGCTACATTCAAACCTCTGATATTAACGCTGATAATCACACAATATCATGACAAAAATGCCGACAGCTGTCCATCAATCAACGCTGCTGGTCAATCACTGACAACCAAAGCACACCATCCCACCACAAAGAAACAGGATTTTGCATGATTATTTTATCTATAAGGAATTAATATTTTAATATTCGATAGAAGAAAGAATTTAAAGTTGGCACTTCAAGTAAAGAGGAGCATTTAACTCTTTTAAACTTTTTTTTTCTTCATCTGAATCATATGAAGGTTATATTATACAGACACAGAGTATTTAGGCATATTTCGTAGACTATATTATTATGATTTATTGTAGTTTAGTTAATTTCTGCGGATGTAGTTTAATGAAACATGTTGCAAAATTCTTGCAAATGTTTGCATAATAAATATATGTCAAAATGTGCACAGACATCAGCAAAAATGTGCCCGGATTGCATTACAGTGCTTTAATTTCCATTCACTGAAGGTAACAGCTTACCTCTAATTAGACTTTTTAGTGAGCCCTCTCAGACACGCGCCCAACTAAAGAAACTCCAGCTGGACTGACTCGGGTAGTGTCGGAAATAAACGACAACAGTCGTTCTGCTTGTCGGAATAAATGCTAAAATAAAATCATGTAAGGAGTGAGGCAGGATGTCCCCAGCAGTCTCAGTGCACTGACAGACCTCCAGATTCACTCCGCTTCTGTCTACAAAGCGTGAGAGCTGACGTCACTGAGAGCTTCGCGAGGAGTTATGGGTAATGTAGTCCAGCCGTTAATCCTTAACCATCCTCCTTTATTTTTGGATTTGTAGTATTTATCGCCTAAGAAAAGTGTTGTTAGTGACCTACATACATAACAGGAAGCGTAGCATTGTATAACTAACTTATACTGACTTATAACTTCAGCAGTATAAATAGAATGGAGTTTAGAACAACAGCACAAAAGAACATTCTATCATTCTAATAGAATAGAATAGAATAGAATAGAATGTGGCATATAATAGCATAAGATATAATATATTGTAGTATGACATAATACAACAGAACAGAATGTAACAGACTAGATTAGAACATATAAGAATAGAATAGAATAGAATAAATAGAATAGAATAGAATGTGGCATATAATAGCATAATATATAATATATTGTAGTATGACATAATAGAACAGAACAGAATGTAACAGACTAGATTAGAACATATAACAAATTAAGAATAGAAATACAATAGAATACAATAGAATGTGGCATATAATAGTATAAGATTACATAGTAATAGTATAAGATAACATTTAGTATAATATTATATAATTCAACAGAACAGAATGTTACAGACTAGATTAGAACATATAGAATAATAGAATAGAATATATATAGAATAGAATAATAGAATGTGGCATATAATAGCATAAGAATAAAATATTTAGCATAATATTATATAATTCAACAGAACAGAATGTAACAGACTAGATTAGAACATATAAGAATAAGTAGAATAGAATAGAATAGAATAGAATAGAATGTGGCATATAATAGCATAAGATATAAAAATATTTAGCATAATATTATATAATTCAACAGAACAGAATGTAACAGACTAGATTAGACATATAGAATAAAGTAGAATAGAATAGAATAGAATAGAATGTGGCATATAATAGCATAAGATATAATATATTGTAGTATGACATAATAGAACAGAACAGAATGTAACAGACTAGATTAGAACATATAAGAATAGAATAAGAAGATAATAGAATGTGGCATATAATAGAATATATTAAGTATGACATAGAATAGAATAGAATAAATAGAATAGAATTGGCATATAATAGCATAATATATATATATTGTAGTATGACATAATAGAACAGAACAGAATGTAACAGACAGATTAGAACATATATAATAATAATAAGAATAGAATAATAGAATAGAATAGAATGTGGCATATAATAGCATAAGATATAAAAATATTTAGCATAATATATATTCAACAGAACAGAATGTAACAGACTAGATTAGAACATATAAGAATAAAGTAGAATAGAATAGAATGTGGCATATTATAGCATAACAAATAATATATTGTAGTATGACATAATAGAACAGAACAGAATGTAACAGACTAGATTAGAACATATAAGAATAGAATAGAATAGAATAGAATAGAATAGAATAGAATAGAATAGAATAGAATGTGGCATATAATAGCATAAGATATAAAAAATGTAGTATATGACAGAGCAGAACAGGATGTAACAGACTAGATTAGAACATATAGCAAAATAATAGAATAGAATCATTTAGAATAGAATAGAATGTGTCATATAATAGCATAAGATATAAAGAATGTAGATAATATGACTTAATACAGCAGAACAGAATGTAACTGATTAGAATAAACAGACTATATTAGAACATATAGCTGAATAGAATAGAATGTGGCTTATAATAGCATACAATAAAATAGATTGTAGTATGACATAATAGATCAGAACAGAATGTAACAGACTAGATTAGAACATATAGCAAAATAATAGAATAGAATTGAATAGAATAGAATGTATGCTATGTAGTATAAGATATAATAGATTGTAGCAAAACATGGCATAATATAACAGAATAGAATATAATGTGACAAACTGAATCTGAGCAAACGGACAATAAAAATGTAGCAAAATAATAGAACTGATCTTAAAGCGTGAATAAAATCACAGGGTGACATCATTGTTTCTCATTTCGACAGCAGCCCATAAATGCGTGTTTGTTTGAGTGAGCAAGTGTTTGTCATGCAGTGATAGGGTGTGTTGAATGGACACAGGTGTAGTCATGGGTGTAGTCCACACAAACATAAACAGGGAAAGCCATGCGTTTACTCACACACTTTTCTGCTGTTTAACCTTTAGTCTCTCTTGAAACCAAGCAATCCCCAAATTACCCTTTAAAGTGAGTCAGATTCCAACACACAGCAACAGCATTCAAACACTTCCCTCATTCGTCCACTGTAGGCAAAGCCATGAAAAGCCTGGCAGAGGCAATAATGCATCTGTTCTGTTTCATATCTGTCTGTCTGTCTGTCTGTCCGTCTGTCTGCCCAGCCCACCCCTCACTCTGTCTCTCTCTCTCTCTCTCTCTCTCTCTCTCTCTCTCTCTCTCTCGTTCTCAGAGCACACTAGGCCTCGGGGACATTTTTTTCACCAGATGTTCCTCTAAAGGAAGTACTTCAGCATGGGTTTGTTGCCACAGTTGCAACTCAACACACAGCAACATAGCAACCGTCCTGCGCTGACTGCTCTGAACTTCAATGGGTGCGCGCCGCCTCTCTGCCACGGCCTTACATAATGAAAATGTTATGCTAACGCAAGGCAAATATTAAGTTACCCCAGCTGCCAAGGGCTTGTTGTCACGCCGTCATGACGACAGTTGCCATGAGTACGAGTGTGTTTACAGTGTGTTTTAAATACCCTGAACTTGGACTGGAGAGGGAAACAAAAGGACTGCTTGGCCGGAGTCCTGAAGTCTGAGTGTGTGTGTGTGTGCGTGTGTTGGGCGTAGGAGATAGAAAAGAGAGATATTGTGTTGGAAGTCTTTGTCTGTGTAACACATTAGTGTGTTGTTAACATGTGATCTTATTGAGTCTATAGATCTCAAACCAGCCGTACACCATAGGCACAGAACAGTGAACCCTGACACAGCTTTATGATTTGGTTTACAACTATTTACTATTTAACAAATTCAACTAAAACGGTCACGCTAATAAAGTTGAATAAGGGTAGGTACGTGAGATGAGATGAGATGTTTAGAAAGCAGTTTTCACTGAGGTCACTGTAGGTCACACCGAGGGAACATGTTGTACTGTGTATATAAAAATAGGTTTCATTTATTATTTTTGTAATCTACTTTTATATAAAATGTAGTATGGCAGTTCTGTGAAAAAGAAGAGTTTTAATAATCTTAAATTTTGTCAGAAAAGTTTTAAACTTGTGGCCACATATAGATATAGATAGACAGACAGACAGATAGATAGATAGATAGATAGATAGATAGACAGACAGATAGATAGATAGATAGATAGATAGATAGATAGATAGATAGATAGATAGATAGACAGACAGACAGAAATACAGACAGACAATAGATAGATAGATAGATAGATAGACAGAAATACAGACAGACAGACAGACAGAAGATAGATATATAGATAGACAGACGATAGACAGATAGATAGATAGATAGATAGATAGATAGAATACAGAAATACAGACAGACAGACAGAAGACAGACAGACTATAGACAGACAGACAGGACAGACAGACAGACAGACCAGATAGATAGATAGATAGATAGACAGACAGACAGACAGACAGACAGATAGATAGATAGATAGACAGACAGACAGACAGACATAGTAGACATAGACAGACAGACAATAGATAGATATAGATAATAGAGAGATAGATAGACAGACAGACAGACAGACAGACAGATAGATAGATAGATAGATAGATAGATAGATAGATAGATAGATAGATAGATAGATAGATAGATAGATAGATAGACAGACAGACAGACAGACGACAGACAGAGATAGCTAGACAGATAGACAGACAGATATAGTAGAGATAGATAGGACAGACAGACAGACAGAGAGATAGATAACATATAGAAGATAGATAGATAGAGACAGACATAGATAGATAGATACAGACAGACAGACAGCAGATAGATAGATAGATAGATACGGACAGAAAGACAGACAGACGACAGACAGACAGACAGATATAGATAAGATGATAGACAGACAGACAGAAGACAGATAGATAAGATAGATAAGACAGCAGACAGACAGACAGACAGACATATAGATAGATAGATAGATAGACAGCCGACAGCAGACAACGACATACAGACAGACAGACAGACAGACAGAAGATAGATAGATAGATAGATAGATAGACAGACAGACAGACAGACAGATAGATAGATAGATAGATAGATAGACAGACAGACAGACAGACAGACAGATAGATAGACAGAACACAGACAGACAGACAGACAGATAGATAGATAGATAGATAGATAGACAGACAGAAGACAGACAGACAGACAGACAGACAGACAGATAGATAGACAGACAGACAGACAGACAGACCAGAGATAGATAGATAGATAGATAGACAGACAGACAGGACAGACAGACAGACACAGACAGATATAGATAGATAGATAGACAGACAGACAGACAGCAGACAATAGACAGACAGACAGACAGACAGACAGACAGGACAGATACAGATAGACAGAGACAGATAGACAGACAGACAGACAGAAGACATGATAGATAGATAGACAGACAGACAGATAGATAGATAGATAGATAGATAGATAGACAGATAGACAGACAGATAGATAGATAGATAGATAGATAGACAGACATGAATCAAATGTTCAGACATGTTCTATTTTGTTACACTGTTAATTTAAGTTATGTTATAATATTTGATAATATTTTCTTCTATTATACATATGTTTTTATTGTTTTTTTTATTTGTATACTTTGGCAATATTGTATTATTTACAGTCTTGCCAATAGAGCAATTTTGAATTTGAATTTGATAGATAGACAGACAGACAGATAAACAGAAAGACAGACAGAAAGACAGACAGACTCAAAGACAGATAGATGTTTTAGTAAGTGTTCAAGTAAAGGCAGAAACGAAAGAATGGCTCTATACTGCCACCTGCTGTGTTTACATTCACAACACAATACAGTGACTGGTGACTGTTGTGTGCTGCTCTCTATATGTTTACCTTTATTCAGACAGACAGCTTATCAATCATGTGTAAAATCACAACAGCCAAACTATGCCTTTCAAAGAGCACTGTGTGAAATACTACTTCATTCAGTCCAAAGTCCTTCATCAGAATAAATGAGTTACAGAGCGGAATGTTTTACAGCAGTGGAAACGAGTCTGTCTGAAAACCCTTTCCTTCCATTTCCTCGGGCCCTTCTCTAAATCAGTTTATGTTAACAAATTTCACTGTTGCGCAACTGTAGGCTGGAATTACCAGTCTACACATGGTTTAAATTCACATTATTTATTACTCATCATCTCACTTATAGTTTATGGCAGTGTGGAATATGTCTGCTGTATTTATACATCACGAAAGAGTAAATGTTTCTGACCACACGTCTAGAAACACATCACACATGGTACAGTGATTGCTCTTTCATAGCCTGAGAAACTTTATGGGGTTATTATGTTCAAATATTAACTTTGTCTCATCAGATGTTTCTCCTCAACTTCCTAATGAGAAACAAAAGTAGAAACAAATTACATTTGGCTAAAATTGTCAATTAGACAGCAAAGTTTATATAATTTGGATGTCAAAGAATCTGATGGTTTTAAAGACATTTAAAGAGATTTTATTGCAGATTTTTCTTTTAAATGTGTATATATGTACTACATGGTAGCTACTTCAAGGCGTTACCATGGTATACATACAAGAAAACAAACAAACAAACAAAACCTGTTTTACTTGGTTTTACTTTTAGTTTAGTGCTGCTTAATGTCAATCCTATAGTTTTCATATACTGCATTAAAGGCAGGGTTGCCAGGTTTTCACAACAAAACCCGCCCAATTGACAGTTCGGAAAGACCCGTCCCCTTTAGTTAGTGTTGCTACGTCCGACAAACCATGCCGCTCTCACGCCACACATCATGTTCTCAAATGGCGGATTCGGCATATGATTGGTTAGATTGCCTGTCAATCAAACTCATGGCAACGGGTCAATTGCTACTCACAACTAGCCCAATCACGTTTCAGCGGGGATCCCCATAAAAATTGCATTCTGAGGGGTAAAATATGCATTTTTGGCAGGGTTCCCCTGGTAAAATTTGCTTTCCAGGGACTAAATATCATGTTACTTGGGATAGCTTCAACCTGCTGACATGAAAAACAACCCGCGGCAACAGTGTTAAAGTAGCCCAATTCTGCAGGAAAACCATGGATTTGGCAACACTGATTAAAGGTGCATTGTGTAAATTTTAGCGCCATCTAGCGATGAGGTTGCTAATTGCAATATAGAGAAGCTACGGTGGCCAACACAGGACAAAGATGTAATCATCTGAGACAGCAAGAGTAGCCAGTCAAGCGCATGCGCTCTCTAGAGCAGTTTGTCCCTTTAGGGCTACTGTACATACCAGCGCAAAATGGCGACTTAACATGTAAGGGGACCTGCGGTGTATGTAGACAGAAATGCCTCATTCTAAGGTGATAAAAACATAACGGTTCATTTGCCAGGTTTTCACAACAAAACCCGCCCAATTGACCGTTCGCAAAGAACCACCCCCTTTAGTTAGTGTTGCTACATCCGATAAGCCATGCCGCTCTCACACCACACATCATGTTCTCAAATGGCAGATTCGGCATTATGATTGGTTAGATCGCCTGTCAATCAAACTCCTGGCAATTGCTACTCACAACTAGCCCAATCACGTTTCAGCGGGGGTCCCCCACAAAAATTGCATTCTGAGGGATAAAATACATTTTTGGCAGGGTTCCCCTGGTAAAATTTACTTTCCACAGGCTAAATATCACATTATTTGGGATAGCTTCAACCCGCGGATATGAAAAACAACCCGCGGCAATTGTGTTAAAGTAGCCCAATTCTGCAGGAAAACCGTGGATTTGGCAACACTGATTAAAGGTGCATTGTGCAAATTTTAGCACCATCTAGCGATGAGGTTGCGAATTGCAATATAGACAAGCTACGGTGGCCAACATAGGACAAAGATGTCATCGTCTGAGACAGAAGAGAGTAGCCAGTCAAGCGCATGCGCTCTCTAGAGCAGTTTGTCCCTTTAGGGCTACTGTACATGCCGGCGCAAAATGGCGACTTAACATGTAAGGCGACCTGCGGTGTATGTAGAAATGGCTCATTCTAAGGAGATAAAAACATAACGGTTCATTATGTATGTTTATACATCACTGAAAACATAGTTATGTATATTATATTGCATTTCTGTAAAAATTTACACATTGCACCTTTAACATACCTTGAGTTTGATTTTTTTTTCTTTGTAAATTAACATGTAAGGAATTTTTCATTGAGATTTCAAAGCAGAGCATGATTTTGCAAGAATACACAATCAAATATTATTTTTGACTTGATATTTTAAGTCATGTGCTCCAATGAGGTGAAAAATAAATCCCAAAAAACATTTTTCTTCTGAGTCCCGAGGGGGATAAACGAAGACTGAAGTCATTAGAGCTGATTACAACAAGACAAGCGATCGGATTAACGCCCTGCCTACGTCACAACGCAAAACCTGCTGGTCGCGCGCTGATTGGACGGACGCGTTTCTCTGCGTTCCTCCACTGGAAACACATGCGAACCGACCCGAATCCCATCCGTGCCCTGCTTTCTGTACCGAACCCAACCCAACCCGAGCGCTCGGGCTTCCCGTGGTGGATCTGCGTGGAAGATGGCGGAGTTGAGCGCAGTCCGACAGGAACTTGTGAGTATTTTCATTAGTGATGTGGGTTTTCTGAGGACTGAAAGCTGTGTGTCCTGCGTCACACACGGAAACAAGTGTGCACTAGACTAGAGAATTCGTACGTATTGACGTTTTAAAGGTATAATACACCCATAATAATATTAATAAAAACTCTGTCATCATTTACTTACCCTCGTGTCCTTCCAAACCTATATAAACTTACTTCTGTGGAACACAAACATTGTTTAGCAGAATGTTGATGCTTCTCTTACAATGGAAGTGAATGGGGACTGGAGCTGTGAAGCTCCAAAAATGACAAAAAAAGTAATGCATACGACCCCTACAGTATTGTCAACAAATTTGGTGCTTAAAGACGTCAAATGTCATTGATTCTTGAATGTCTTGATAGTTGTATGCCGACTTTAAATATGCAGGTGATTTTTAATTAACACTGATTTAGATTCAAAATACTTAGATTATAGTTCATATGGGGTATTTTTATGATTTTTTTCCTTTGGTGGTTTGACAGATCCAGTCCCCATTCACTTTCATGGTATAGAAGAAAACCGCATTATGCATTTCGAGGATTTGTATGTTCTCTGTAACATTACCTTTTAGGTAAAGTTTTATACATGAATCAGTTTTTCCAGCAAAGTTTACACCTGTTCGGTTCTGTGTTCATAAATGTAATTTGCATGTTTTTTGCACAAAGGGCTGCCTCTTTACTTCCTGGTTGTGCTTTATCCTCTGCAGAGAAACAGAAATCTGAGCAGTTCTTTCGGGGAGCCTCAGTGTACGTCACCGCAAAAAGATGAGCAACAAAAACTGGTAATGACTCTGCAAACGTTGTTTTGTTTGTATTGCATGTTGTTTTGTCTGATATCCCTGTCCTGTGCGTGATAGGCCGTGCCGTTCTGTGGCGGCATCCGGGGCGGACTGCGACCGGGGAAGAAACTCACGATCATGGGCGTTGTGGATGCAGATCCAGATAGGTAGCTTATGTCAAAACACACACTCACACCTTGTACACATGAAAGACACCGCGGTTGTGTGTTTGATCTTATCTGTATAACTTAAGTGATCAAAGTCTGTCTTCCAGCTTAAGTAGGAATGAGGATGGACAGAAAACCTGATAAAATCACAGCGTCTAGACAATGTCATTTACATTTTCTTGAGAGCCTTACCTCTTGTATACTGTTGTTTTGGTTGCTATATTGAATATTGAATGTTCTTGCTCTCTCTCGGACAGTTTCGACATCAGTCTGACGTGCGGCTGTGAAGACGTGGCTCTGGATATGTGTGTACGATTCGAAGACCGGGAGATTTTGCGAAACGCCTGTGTTTCTGATAGCTGGGGTGAGGAGGAGAGGTCAATACCATATTTCCCCTTCATCGCAGAACAGCCTTTCAGGGTCAGTATCACCATCATCTGAAACTGTTTATTGCACAAAACAGTCATGGTCCTAACAAAAAAGCAGAGGCCTACAGATTATGCATCACAAACAGGAACACGAACAGGCGATTTGAAATTGAAGTCATGTTGAAGTCATGTATTACTAATTGCTGAGTCTCCTGTTTTCTGTCTGGGATGTGTGTTCAGGTTGAGATCCATTGCGAACACGCGCGCTTCCTTGTGCTCGTGGACGGCCACCAGCTTTTTGACTTCTACCATCGCGTGACGCCGCTGACGGCCATCGACACCATACAGATCAGCGGTAGTCTGACCATCACCAAGCTGAACTGAAGTCTGGTGCTTCCATATAAAAGCAGCTTCCCCATCATCCCATCTATCTAGAGCACTGAAAACTGTCTGTGATACTGAAGGACACTCCAGTAGCATCTATAGAATCTGTAGAGCTGATGAATTGAACTTGAAACTTCTTTTTGAGCTGTGAAGAGGCATTTACTTTTAACAGCATCAACATTCTCACTAGCATTTTTGCTGAAGTCAACATGAAACACCATTCGGTAATTGAATGGCATAATTGGTAACACTTTACAATAATACAATTATAATTAATAAATGAATTGAAGTATTTTTCATTGTTAGTTCATGTTAACTAATGTAGTTACTTAATGTTAAATTGAACCTTATTGTAAAGTGTTACTAAACTAACTTGTAATATATGCCTGCTGGTTAACACTGTTAAAGGTGCAGTAAGCTATTTCTGAGAAACTGTTGATATTTGAAATCAACCGAATCAAACACACCCCTCATTGCTCCACCAGCAGCACAGCAGCTCCAGACAAACAATAACACTCAAAACTGTCCTGTTACTATAGCTAACATTACAACAACAGTATATCTTGGTTCTGTGAAACCAGTGTTACTCACGTCTGGAGCAGAAACTACGCAACCTCGGCATCTGTTTTCAGGCCTTCTCGCTTTGTTCTTTCCATGCAGCGCTGGAAAGCTTTTCTAATATTACAGTGGGTCCTAAAGCTCTTGCCTGATCATAACCCTTCTTTTTTCAGTGATATTACTTGGACCTTTTTCTCTTTTGTAATGTCTCTCAGCCATCTCTCTTTCTACAGTCTTTCTTCAAATCTCCCTCTTGCTCACACTCTCTTCTCCCTAACATTAGTGTAGACACGCCCCCTACTGCTGATTGGCTCACTCTCTCCTCCCCATCATGAATGGACACACCCACTACTGCTGATTGGCTCACTCTCTCACCTCCCCATCATGATTGGACACACCCCCTACTGCTGATTCACTCTCTCACCTCCCCATCATGAGTCTACTGCTGGATCTCTACTGCTGACTCTCTCCTCCCCATCATGAATCACTACTGCTGATTGGCTCACTCTCTCCTTCCCATCATGATGGACACACCCACTACTGCTGATTGGCTCACTCTCTCTCCTCCACATCACCCCCTACTGCTGATTGGCTCTCTCCTCCCCATCATGAAGACACGCCCCCTACTGCTGATTGGCTCACTCTCTCCCCCATCATGAATGGACACAGCCACTACTGCTGATTGGCTCACTCTCCTCCCCATCATGAATGGACACAACCACTACTGCTGATTGGCTCACTCTCTCTCTCCCACATCATGTGTGGACACACCCTACTGCTGATTGGCTCACTCTCTCCTCCCCATCATGAATGGACACACCCACTACTGCTGATTGGCTCACCTCTCTCCTCCCATCATGGACACACCCCCTACTGCTGATGGCTCACTCTCTCTCTTCCCCATCCTGAATGGACACACCCCTATGCGGATTGGCTCATCTCCTCCCCATCATGAATGGACACACCCACTACTGCTGATTGGCTCACTCTCTCTCATCATGAATGGACACACCCACTACTGCTGATTGGCTCACTCTCTCTCTTCCCCATCCTGAATGGACACACCCACTACTGCGGATTGGCTCACTCTCTTCCCCATCATGAATGGCACTACATTGGCTCACTCTCTCTCCTCCCCATCATGAATGGACACATCCACTACTGCTGATTGGCTCACACTCCCCATCATGATTGTGCTGGCACTCTCTCCTCCCCATCATGAATGGACACACCCACTACTGCTGATTGGCTCACTCTCTCCCTCTCCCACATCATGGTGGACACACCCCTACTGCTGATTGGCTCACTCTCCTCCCATCTGGACACACCACTACTGCGATGGCTCATCATCACACCCCTATGCTGATTGGCTCACTCTCTCCTGAATCCCACTACTGCGGATGGCTCTCTCTCCTCCCCATCATCACTACTGCGACACTACTGCTGATTGGGGGTTCTCACTCTCTCCTCCCCTATCATGAGTCGTAACACCTCCCCTACCACTACTGCTGATTGGCTCACACTCTCTCCTCCCCATCATGAGTCGACACACTCCCTACTGCTGATTGGCTCACTCTCTCTCCTCCCCTATCATGAGTCAACACACTCCCTACTGCTGATTGGCTCACACTCTCTCCTCCCCATCATGAGTCGACACACTCCCTACTGCTGATTGGCTCACTCTCTCCTCCCCATTATGAATGGACACACCCACTACTGCTGATTGGCCCACTCTCTCTCCTCCCCATCATGAGCAGACACCCCCCGATTGGCTACAAGTGTGTTGTGCTGCTCAGTCCGATCCACTTTCAACAGCGTTTCTCAGAAATCACTTACTGCACCTTTAAATGACGTCAGTAGAGACAGTAGAGAAGAGCAAACATTTACATTAAAGATTATAAACACAGAATATTAAAAAATATCAACAAGTCAAGCACAATAAGACCAAGAGTTTGCATTCAGAAAGTAAAAAGAGGTTTGGTTTCCTATTTCCTCTTGTCATAATTCTTATATCAGCACACTTTAGAAATGTGAGATGAATGTTGTCATCAGTAGTGATAAAACAGTGCAGATGTTGATGCACAACTAACAAACTTCATCTGAGAACCATTAGTCAATGAATAGCTATATATGAACGTACTGCCTGAATCTACCAGTGTTGCTCTCCAGCTCCTGCACTCAGGTGGAAGAGATTTATTTATTTATTTCCTGAACGTGTTTATAACCTAAACATGTGATTTGAGAGTTGCATATGTCTTACAGTAATAGTGATAATTCCGTTGTAATTCCATTGAAGCACTGATTTGTGTTTAATTAAAGAGACGAGATGACGTGATGATGTGAAGTTCATTTAGGTGCTTTCGTTACTTCAGACCAGAAGAATAAAATCAGGGAGAAAATCATTGCATTCCAGTGCTTTTGAACGGCTGTTGTGTGTTTATTGTCACTGAGCACACGGTGTCACATCAACCTCTTCTTTATAATTAATAAAAGGCTTTTAATGAGTGATATTGTGTTGTGAGTGATGTTTGCAGCAAGGCCGTACACACTACTGAACAGAGTTGTAGATCATTTGAATAAAGCGAGAGCTTGCAGAAAAAAACCTGAGTGAAAGATGATTAAAACATGTAAATGACTGATATGACTGGAGTATCACACTCCTGTTACTTCTCATCCAGTCTGGATAGTTTCATACAGCTCATGGCAATATAAGACGCTCGTCGTCTTCCTGCATATTAAACTCTTGCCTTCAGGTTTCCTGCTGGCGTTCTTATCTCTGCTCTGCTTCCTGATGACTGAGTCTATTATAGGAGAGTTGTTTCTTTATTGTTTATCTTTCAGTAAATAGAAACGTGGTATTTTATTTGGTATTGCTTCGATACCTGTAGAAAAACCTATACTGAGGGAGTACTTTGTCACAGTGACAGTAATAGATGGTAATACTCTTGATTTGGGCTAGTCAGAAAAAACTTGGCAGCACCCTTGAAACCAACTGATAATAAACAAACTATTAATTTCTGCTTCATATATGAGATCAACATCTATTCTGCTGAGCATTGCGTTATATTATGTTATATTATATTATATTATATTATATTATTATTTTTCAAACTGGAGTCCATGGAATTTTTAGAAAAAAAATCATGCAGCATGTAAAATAAAAAAATAAGTAATAATAATAATACATTAAAATAAATAAAAATAAATAAAATAAAAAGTACCTTAAAATAAATATTAAACATTTGATTAAAATAAATATTTAGATTAGAGTAAAATAAAATTAACAAATAAATAATATAGTACTAAAGTAAGTAGAAAAAAACTTAATGTAACTGAATTGAAACTAAATTCTTTCCAAATTATGTTTTGCACATATTTATTATATTATTTTATCACAGCCTCACAGTAACTGGGTTTTTAGGCAAAACAGTGAATTTCTAAAAATAAATAAATAATAAAAAATATTAAATAAATAGAATAATATAAATAAAATTTATTTAAATAAAAGTAAAATGGATTGAAATAAATAAATTAAATAACTACATAAAATAAATAAAATGTTATTAAAATAAATAAATATAAAAAATTTTATGTAATTGAATAGAAATTAAATATATTTATAATATTAATTTTTAACAGTATAAATTGGTTATTTAGGTGAAAGTGCAATTTGTGCAGTTTTATTCAAAAATAATAAAAATAAATAAAAATATAAATAAATAAATAAATATTTAAATAAAAGTAAAATGGATTGAAATAAATAAATTAAATAACTACATAAAATAAATAAAATTTTATTTAAATAAATAAACAAAAAATTTAATATAATTGAATAGAAATTAAATTGGTTAATAAATTGGTTATTTAGGTGAAAGTGCAATTTGTGCAGTTTTATTCAAAAATAAAAAATATAAATAAATAAATAATTAAAAGTAAAATGGATCGAAATAAATAAATTAAATAACAAAATAAATACAGATCGAATTATTAAAATAAATAAATAGAAAGAAACTTAATGTAACTGAATAGAAACTAAATATTTGTCAAAGTATAAATTGGTTTAGTTTTATACAAAAATAATAAAAAATAAATGTTAAAGGTAGTATAAAATAAAATTTGTAAAATTAAAGTAAAATACATGAATTAAATAAATAAATAAATATTGCAAGAAAGAAATGTAAAAATCAGATTAAAATAAATAAATAATGCATACTACAGTACTATTGTGAGTAACTTAATAGAAAATATTATTTTCAAATAATATTTTATAATATAATATATAATATATTTATAATATTAATTTGTCACAGCATAAATTGGGTCTTTAAACATAAATATAGGCTATTGTTGACTTTTACATGTTAGGATGAAGGTCCTAGACATCATTCAGTGCTGGGTTTGGCTGAAATCTCCCAAATCACCTTCATCCAATCAACATGAGAGTCCAGAAGTGCCACACCACAGCCATGATGCATGCTGGGTAATCCTCGGGAAAAGAGCAGGATACACACACACACACTCATATACAGACTGACAGAGAGAGAGACATCGAGCCTGTTGTGTGTGTGTGTGTGTGAGAGAGCTACAGATGCTCGCCGTCGGCGCGCGGGATGCGCTCGTGAGGATGGACACATCACTCCGGACTCCTGAGGTAAGAAGATGACTGACAGCTGCGCGAGAGCTAGCCGTTAGCACCGAGGCTAATGCTAGTACTAGCTTGCTAGCATCGCCCGTGTTAATCAATGGGTTCTGATGCTACATTGAGTTTTCATGCTAACTGACTGAGTTTGCGCTTCTAAATCGCCTCGAGAATAATAACACGACCCTTATGGCAACTTTTCTCATTGTTTATAAAGAAGCAGCTTATTTTGAAAGCATAAAACAGCTTATTTTACGCTGTCAGATGTAACTGCACTGCTGTGATCAGGCTAACTGCTAACTGCTAGCCGTAATGTAAACATCCCCAAAACCGTTTCGATTCTCTCCAAAAGACTAAATGGCAGCTTAATCCGGATTTAATCTGGGATAAATACAGTTTAGGCTAAAACAGTCCTCTCATCTGGTTTATGTAGCCTAGTTATTATGGAAAGTTGTGTCAGTTTATGTGCTGAAGGCCTGGTGTTTCTTGACAGCTGTGAAATTAAAGTCGGCTAATTTGTATTAAATTATAGTGTATTACTGATTTAATATCTGTACTCTTAAAGTGTGTGTCTTATGTACTTGAAAACTGTCATTTAGTATACAACAAAACGTTATCAGAAGAGTTATTGTACTACATTAAATATTCAATATTTATAGTCATTTATAGATTTAGTGGCTTTTAAATGGCTTTAATAGAGTATTTCTGTCAATCTGATCAAATGTATTATGTCCTTCATTGTGTGTGAATTTTTATTCTCTCGATTCACAATAATATAAACCAGAATGGTAAATAAATTAATAGGAAGTCTTTTGATACCTTCTGATAGTAAAACTGTCTTGTATTTGTGCTAGAGTAGAGAAATATGTGGTTAAACTCCTTAATATTTGGGTCACCAAAACGGGCGTGAACGTAAATTTTGATCTTCCTGTATATAAAGCGTATATTAAATCATAGTGTGTTACATGTTTTATAACTTTACTCTCAAAGTGTGTCTTATTTTCTTGAATTCTGTCTAGTATACAACAAAATTTGACAACAAAGCAGTTATATTACTGTTAATGTGTCATAAAATGAATACATACTTATGATTACAGTTATTTATGTCCCTTTAAATTACTTCATCCTTATAGGAAAGGTTCAGTATGACTGTCAGTGTGTTCAAATCTATGAAGTTATTCATTGAATGTGAACTGTCATAGATTGACATATTTTTTAATTTGCATTTGCAATAATATAAACCAGAACAGTAAATAATTTAATTGGAAATCTGTCTATGCTTCCTGATAGTGCATTCATTTGCATTTGTAGAGTAGAGAAACTCTTTAAACTCCATATGGGTCACTAATGTGGTGTGAATTGTGGTTTGCAAAGACCTTCCTGTATTTTAAAGTGACACAATGTCATTGTTTGACCCGCCTTTGAGCAAACAAACTCTGACAAAGTCCCCAGTACAATAGACCATTTTAAAGCCCTGTTTTATTTGGATTTGTTGTACTTTGTAAATAATTGCATTCAGTGACTGGTTTATTCATGACTTTCTGGATTGATCTGGTTCCCCTGCTCCACTTAAGTCACCACTTCTCCTATTAGCACTTAATTAGTGTCTGATTTGAAGACAATCTGTTGGTTTTACTCTCGTTGATTTGATTTGAGTTGGACAACAAGAGCCTGTCTCTGTAAATAGGCCCTTGAGCTCTATCCTAGTGAGCTGTGCCAACCAGGAGCGATTGTTTAGTGGGATTGCAATGGTTATCATTTGCGAATCGTATTCATATCAAGATTAAGATGATTTATTAATGCTTGTCTCCTCACTAAAATATAATATTTAGTGTTAAAATCACTAGAGCAATAGTAAAAGTGTTTCTTGTCTTTTCAGACACCAGTAATTAGGCGTAGCACGACGCTGATGTCAAAAAACGAGGCTCATGTTAGTTAAGGAGGAAGTGTGTGTGACTGAAAATGCAGCAACTCCCTGCTGTTCTCAGTGTTGCGTTTAAAACATGCAGCGCTGCAGAAGGCGCTGACTTCCTTTGTGTGTCAGAAATCATTTACAAATGACTCTTTCCATTTCAAATTAAATGTAATTACCATTTTGGACTAATCCTGTGGGCATCCTGACACTTTAATTATATTGAAAGCTGTCCAACTTATCATGTTTCATGGATTGTAGGGCTGCACGATTTGGGAAAAAAATTATTTGATAATGCATAAAAATGATTTAAAATGCATTTTTTGGGGGGATAAATTGTGATTTATATATCAATATGACTATAAAACAACAATAAAAATAATGCTTATCATTTTTATTATGATTACTATTATTAGTAAACAAAAATATTAAAATAAGAACTATTATACTATTATATTTCACTGTAAAAAAAGGTAATTAAGAAAAATATAATTATATTTTACAGTACAACTGTATTTATTGCTGTCTTAATTTCTTCATTTTAAAATGTAAAGAAAAATCAAGCTTTTATTTTGGTGGTAAAAACACAAGGAGCCCTTAAAGCTTCTCTTTTGTTGACAACAAATGTGGGAAGGTGTTTGTCACATATTGCGTTGCCAAATCCACATTATAAGCGACCCAAACTCAGAGCAGATGAATAGATCGATTATTAAATTGCAAAATTTAAGTTTGCAATTTATTTAAGTAAACACACACACTACATGCTTCAGAGTGAAGCGCAGCACTGTGTTATACACCAGCAGCTCAATTTGAGACTGAAAACACTGGATCATGAGCTGCTCACGTGTAAATGAACACAGTGTTGCGCTTAACTCTGAAACATGCAGTGCATATATTTATCTAATTAAATCACAGCCTTTGTAATTTAATAATCGCACTAAGCCATCTTGCGATTTTTGGTTTTAATTCATTTAGGCTAGTGTTGTCAAAAGGACTGAAAAGTACCTAATTACTGGTGTTTAAAAAATATTACTGAAATTTTAAAAATATGGTGCTTTGAGCGCTGTTCAGCAGATTCGTAAACGCCTCTGATTGGCCATTGTGTTCACACGCTCATCAGATGTGTCTGTGATTGGCTACAATGATCAACGCTTCAAAAACATGTTGTAAATAGACATCTTCACTGAGTGCTCACACAGATACACACGGGAGTATTTGAAAGCAGCTTTCAAATGCTCACGCTCACGCTTTCAAACCACTTTCAAACACTTCAGAGTGCTTTCAAAGGCTCCCATGCGTTGATCATTGTATCCAATCACAGACATATCTGTTGAGTCCATGAACACAATGGCCAATCAGAGGTGTTTACGAATCTCCTCAACAGCGTATATAATGGGACATTTTTAAAATATCAGTACCGACTTGGTATCGAAGTCGGTACTTTTGACAACTCTTTCAATTAATCATGCAGTTCTAATGCATTCCATTTGATTTGGTGGGAAAACTTTCTCTAGCAATCACATCTAGATCTAGTTGTTGTCAAAATCTTGCCTGTCTCTCATTGGACAATATTGATCTGTAAGATTAGATTTGTACTTAAAGGTTTTGCCACAGTGATTCATGTTGCTAATCTAGAGAACACTGCTTTGCTAATCTGCTGCAGGCGTGAGCTCTTGGACGTGTTTCTGCTCAGGGCCCCATGGGAGCCTGACGTGATACGCATGTACTCCTCCTCTCCACCCCCGATGGAGGACGGCGTCGAGGATGACGACGATGAATTCAGCGACTTCACCGGCGTCCCGAACAGCACCAGCTTCTCGGAGTTTGACACGCCCACTTCGTTCAACCAGTCTCAGGCTTTGAACGCCACTTCGCCGCCGGAGCTCCTGAGCAATGGAAGAATCGTAGGACTGTCTCCTCAACCCGCAGGGTCTACGAAGTCTAATGGTGTGGCACCTGGCGTTGGCCAGACAGGCACGCCCAATGGCAGAACGGTTAGCGTAGAGGAACTCAAAAAGTTGTCCGAGCACCAAGCTCACATCACATCCCTGGAGTTTGCAACGGGCTCTCGGACTGACAGCGACGCCATTGACTGCAATGGCACCGTTGAAGTGCTTACGAACGGATTTGCAACGTTAGACCAAGGAGGAAGCCCACCTACGCCACACAAAAACAACGAAATTGATGTCAGTCCAGATGATTTTGCAGATTCTCTGCTTTTTCAAATGCTGAACACAACCAGCCTTCAAATACAGACTGGGAACATTCAAATCAACCGGCACAGAATGACATTAGCGACAGCGTTGAAGTGCGAGGAGCTAGTATAGTGGACAACAGCAGGGACTCAAGAAACACAGGGTTTGGATTCCCTTCGGAAAACTCAGAAGGTCTCAGCAACGGGAACTGGAGTTTGCATGAAGGGTCGGATTTAGATCAAAGGGATCTAGAAGCTGATACTACTGAAGCGGTTAGCACAGCGCCACCGCTAGCCCTTAACGGCGTCGCTCAGAGTGAGGCCGATGATGACGGGGTGTCGCCCGACTCTAATGGGGGAGAGATGTAGTGCTGAACAATCAGATGAAAAGGGCTCAGAGAATGAGACCGAAGAAACTGAGACGGAAACAGAGACCTCCTTCGGTCGGCCGCTATCGACAGACGCGCTTGAAGAATTTGGTGACTTTAGCACGACGGGATCCGTACCCTCGCCTCCGCTTCAGGAGGAGACGGCCACTCCGGCCGATCACAGTCAACTGGCCGAGGACGACGATGAGGATTTTGGGGATTTTGGCGACTTCGGAGACGCCAGCTCATTTAGCACGACTGGATTCGCTGATTTTGACCAGCAGGGGGCCACGACACAAGTTGCTCAGTCTGAAACGGCCCCCATTCCACCGGTGGATGTTGAAGATGATGAATTTGGTGATTTTGACGCATCAAAAGAACCTAGTAAAATAGAATCGGCAGGTGAGGAAGCAACGACGTTTGCGGACTTTCCTGAAAGTGACAGTTTTGCGGATTTCAGCTCTGCACAGGTGGACGATGCCGGTGATAACGGAGGATGGCAGGCTTTCTCTGAGCCGGATCAAAGCCAGAACGAAGGGGGAATCGTGGGCAACGTTCGGGCAGGAACAGGATCCATCGTGTACTGAAAAGACCAGAGACGACTGGCATGAAAGCCAACAGGTTACGGCGCCCCCTACTGGTGCGGAGGACCGCAAAAGTTGTACAACGGTAGGTCTGATTACATAAAACACTAATTTGATGGTTTATATTTACTGTTTTTCACTTTGCACCATTCTGTTCCTCAATATGTTATCCTAAATTAAACACTGGAATTGAAAAAGGTATTGAAAACTGGCTCAGGAAATGATACCAGATTCAGGAATGTACCTGGGCCGGATGGTTTACTCTGTCTGCACAACTGATTAAGCAGAAACAAAGCCTTTTCAGACTTCTCTATTTCATTAATTTCACTGTCCAAGTTAAGTCAAAATGAAGCATTTGCTAAAAACACCAAAACACCATGGTCTTGGTCTTAAATAAATCCATCTTTCTTACACTAAGCATAAAGTTTCATAACACACACAAATATTGTGTAAAATATTCAGTTTTTAATTGCACTGTGCTATTTTCATAGATTAGCTTTTTTAGTAATACATGAAATATGATAAAAGTACACTGCTGTTCAAAAGTTTGTAAGATTTATTAATGTTTTTTGAAAGAAGTCTCTTCTGTTCACCAAGGCTGCGTTTATTTGAGCAGAAATACATTAAAAACAGTAATATTGTGGAATATTATTACAATTTAAAATAAGTGTTTTCTATTTAAATATATATTGTAAAATGTAATTTATTCCTGTTATCAAAGCTGAATTTTCAGCATCATTACTCCAGTCTTCAGTGTAACATGATCCTTCAGAAATCATTCTGATATGCCGATTTGCTGCTCATAAACATTTATTATTATTATCAATGTTGAAAACAGTTGTGCTGTTTAATATTTTTGTGGAAATGTGATCAGATGGTTCAAAAGAACAGCATTTATTTGAAATTTTTGTAACATTATGAATGTCTTTACTGTCATTTTGGATCAATATAATGCATCCTGCTGTGTAAAAATTAATTTCTTTAAAAAAAAAAAAACCTTTTGAACAGCTGTGTGTTTTTAATCAGTTTATTTTTATTTTTTTATCTTTATGATATTTTATGATCTTTTTCAAAAGGTCTTTGTTAAAGCTGTTGTTTTCCTCTGTGTTTTGTACTAAGACTGCACTGTTCAGCCGTTTGGAGAAGATTTTCCAGGCCAGTTTCGAGCTGGTTCTTGCTCCTCAGGTGGAGGTAGACGTGACCTCGCTCAACTCCTTCCTCAAACCTCACACTTCAGACACATCAGAACCAGAAGACGGTGACAGAGGGACAACCAACGGGTAAGGAGCTACGAGTTTGTTTGCTGGGTGCCACATACTTTATTGAAGTCATCATTATTTTCTGTTGTCAATGAAACGCTCTCTGTCTCCTCCTGTGGGTTTTGTAGGGCACTGCGGGACGTGTGGCAGCAGCTGCAGGATGTTAACAATGCCTACGGCCTCCGGTACCAGTGGGGCGGCTCTCACACCAATAAAGCAATTCTCTCTGGACGGCTGCACAAATGAACAGTCGCTGTGTTTTGCAATATCGCGGCAGATGAACAATTAGATAAAACATTGATGGCTGTAATTTTTGACGAAACGTGCATGCGATTGGTGCAAGTGTTATGTTCTGTTTGAGCATGAAAATGTTACAATGTCATTTCAAAGGGAGTTATTCTCTATATCAGTAAGTGTTTCTGAACTCCCTGAAACGCCTCCATTGTAGTCTTGAGTTTTCTTCAGGGAAAGAACACATCACAGTATTCCTCATTTTAATAATTTCCGCCAAAGGCATATGCAAATAAAGGGGCGGGGCCTGGTTGAGTTAGTTAGTAGTGTGTTGAAACTCGCGATTATGGTAAGAGGCATGACATTTCCCAAACACGCTCGAAGCTTGTTCAGCCGACCAATCAGAGCACATTACGGTTTTCAGAAGGAGGGGCTTCATAGAGACAGAAACTAAACAGAGCGTTACTGTCAGACTGGAAGAGGAGCTGCAACAATGTCAAATATGTAAAAAATAATGTTTTTTTTTTGAACATTCAAGCATGAAAACCTATTCTAGTAGAGCCCAAAAACCAAATCAAGACCTTTAAAAGGGCATAATATGGCCTCTTTAACTTTTCCTTTTCTCGACTTCTGTTTTTGTCTCTTTCTCTTCAGCTGTTCACGGGCCAAAGAAAGCAGCCTGTAATTGTGCCAATGTACGCTGCCAGTCTGGTGAGTCGGGCCCAGCTGCGTGCAAACTGTGTGTGTGTGTGTGATCCTGGTTTATTTTAAACGTCCTCTTGAGTTCATTTGTGTTTAATCAATCATCTTTGACAACTGTTGGTCTGCAGGGGATGCTGGAACCCACGAAAGAGCCGGTGAAGCCTGTCTCCGCCGCTGAAATGATCGCCTCAATAGCACAATCTCCTTCAGTCGCCACAGAGTTGAACACCTGTCCACCAGACACCGCCCAGGTGAGCGTCTTCGCTAACCTTCATCTGTTGAAACTAGGGCTGTCGATTCAATGTGTTAATTAGATTAATTAATTATGGTGAAAAATAGCGTGTTAAAATTAGGCCCCAGACCTATGTAGATCATCTGACGTTTCATACAGTTGATGACGAATATGAAGCAGGGCAACAACTCACTGCTGAGCCAATAGAATGTAGTCAGAAAGTCCCTAAAATTCAAGGTATGGGCAAAACATGCACCTGTTTGAGTTTTTGTCTCATATTTACAGATCATATGATATAGTTAAGCACTCAATCACAAGTGCTGTTTTTCTCTCCCAAATAGCACGAGTGCAAATGTGATATTGATTTTATACAACAGTTCAGTAAATAAGAAGTTAATAATGTGTTATTTCAGACACAATATTGTCTGTTTTGCTCAATTTTGCCAACGAAAATATGAAGTCAAAGTCTCCGAGCAACACTACGGCGTTTCAATTCTGAATCTGCGTTTTGAACAAATCGGGTGAACTATTAGGCATGTTGGACTTGAAGTGGTGCTGTGCAGACCAATCGGTGAAAGACATCAAAAGCATACAGAGCCGTCTGCTCTCTAATCACTCTCGCTGTACTGTAAATTTGATGTGCGATTAATTTGGGATTAATTAGAGAATTGTTTGGAAATGGTAATATTGCAGCATATCGCACAGCTCTATATGTAAAGTTGGATATATAAATTATTGTTTTTTGTGCACTGTCACATTTTTGTTAGTGCACTTTTGATATTTTGTTCCATTTATGTAAATCTTCAGTAAAAATCTTGCGCGAAGGACCTTAAACTTTGCATTTGTTTGGTGTGGATTACCCTCTTCTACTTATTTTGTATATATAGATTATCCAACTTTATCTGCATACACGATGTATACTCGGATAAAGCGATATATACTATATTGCAAATCTCAATTGCATGATTGTTTATCATTGCAAAACGTAACTATCATTCAGCTCTATATATATATATATATATATATATAAGTATGTACAACTTTATCTGCATACATACAGTACACCTGCGTAATGCAATTATATACTTTATAGCAAATCTCAACTTGTGCGATTGTGTATATCATTGCAAAAAGTAATTATATAAAAGTACATTTTATCTCCCAGCTCTTTATATAAAGTTGGATATATAAGTATAACTTCATTCGCATACATACATTACACTTGTGTGGGATGATATATACTATATATCAAATCTCAACTGCTTGATTGCTTGTATCGTCACAAAATGTAAACTATATTATAAAGTTTTATTATTTTTGCATTGTTTTTGTGACAAAACATCCTAAATCAGTAGCTACCACAATTTATAGCATCCCTTTCTTGACTTATTATTTTTAGTCCTACGCAAAGTAGGACTAAAATGCAAAAAAACATATTTCTAAGGGTAATACACCAATCACTAAATTAGATAATAAACCAAGTGCTGCACATTTAAAAAGAAATCAGATAACTTTACAACAGATGTTACACATCAAGATTTTTTTTATTTTACTTTTGTAAAATGTGATATGTTGTCTTTTTTCCATCAGGAGTCTCTTCCTCCCGTTCAGTTTGACTGGAGCAGCAGTGGCCTTACAAACCCTCTGGACGGTAACAACGATCTGTTGTTTCTCTCACTAACATCACAGAGAAGAATGGAAAAAACTAAGCTTTTCTTGTTCTCGAATATCTGGCAATGTGAAACTAACCTGTTGATTAACAGATGTACAGTAACCGTCTCCATGTTTGTGCTGGATGTTCATGTACTCTTCATGAATCGCTAACAGAAAAGAGCACTAAACTGGTCATGTAGTTTTCATCACTAATCCAGATCTGAGCATATGCCAACTTCTGCTTTCCTGTTTTCTCTCTCTCTGTCCGTAACCCTTCTCCTCTCTTTCACCATCCCTCGTTCTCTCTAAAGCGAGTGGAGGCTCGTCTCTGCTCAACCTCGATTTTTTCGGCCCCGTGGACGAGTCACCCTCCGGCACAGCCACCTCCATACCAGGTTTGCTGTTTAACACCAGTGCTGTCTGTGTGTTCTTGATTTCTGCTCTATTTGCATCTATATCTTTAACCGTCTATTCAAACGATCGTTTTCACATGCGTACACATGGTAATGTATCACAAAAGTGTGCTGATATGCTTGTGATGGTGTGTGCAGGAGTGGATCCGGAGCTGTACGAGTTGACCCAAGCGAAGCTGGACGTCAGCGGGAGCAGCAGTAGGGTCGTGGATGCGTTCGCTCGCCTCATGTCTACCGTCGAGAAGACCAGCACCTCCACCAGGTCAGTGAGCCTCACTCATTCACTCTACTGTTGGCATGGACTCATTTTTACACACAATTGAAACAATTGCAGCTGTTTAAAACTTTTATTGTTATATTGCATACTTGTATGTGCTGCACATACTGTTTTTTTATGTGCAGCAGTAGGTTTTTATTTACTGTCCAGTTTTTATCCTTAGAAGTATGGTTATTTTGCATTTTTAATCTTACTTTATGTGGCAATTTTTTTACTTTTGTAAGTCTGATCAAATATTAAGTCAAGAAAGGGATGATATAAATTGTGGTACCTACTAATTTAGGATTTTGTGTGTCAAATGTAATGCAAAAATGATTTTAAAAAAATGTACAAAAGCTGTTCTAAAGTTTTATGTCTGTTCTGATCAGTCTTATCTGCCTGATCTCTCTGAGATCTTTCTCTGATTTGTCTCTCGACTTTTTTTCTGATCTGTCTGGTTGGTCTCTGGTCTGTTTGTGATCTCTGATCTTGCTTTCTTCAATCAGTTGTCTGCATCTATCTGATCTCTCTGATCTCGTTCTTTCTCTGATCTGATTTCTCTTTCTCTGATATGTCTGATCTCCCTCTCTGATATATCTGATCTCTCTCTTTGATCTTTCTGATTTCTCCCTGATCTCTTTGTGATGTCTCTTCAATCAGTCTAATCTCTTTGTATCTGTCTGATCTCTTCCTGTCTGATCTTTCTATATTTTTCTTATGTCTAAACTCTTTCTGATGTCTGATGTCTTTCTATGATTTCTGATCTCTTTCTATATTTTTCTTATCAATCTGATCTCTTTCATGATATTTTTATCTGTCTGATCTCTTTCTGTCTGATCTCTCCCTGATCTGTCTTATCTCTTTCTGTCTGATCTCTCTCTGATCTGTCTGATCTCTTTCTGTCTGATCTCTCTCTCTGATCTGTCTGATCTCTTTCTGTCTGATCTCTCTCTGATCTGTCTAATCTTTCTGTCTGATCTCTCTCTGATCTGTCTAATCTCTCTGATCTGTCTAATTTCTTTCTCGATCTCTCTGATCTGTCTGATCTGTCTATCTCTTTCTGTCTGATCTCTCTCTGATCTGTCTGATCTCTTTCTGTCTGATCTCTCTCTGATCTCTAATCTTTCTCTGTCTGATCTCTTCTCTGATCTGTCTACTGTCTTTCTTGTCTGATCTCTCTCTGATCTGTCTCTCTTTCTGTGATCTCTCTCTGTCTAATTTCTTTCTGTCTGATCTTTTCTCTGATCTCTCTCTGATCTGTCTGATCTCTTTCTGTCTGATCTCTCTCTGATCTGTCCAATCTCTTTCTGTCTGATCTCTCTCTGATCTGTCTGATCTTTCTGTCTGATCTCTCTGTCTATCTGATCTCTCTGATCTGTCTTATCTCTTTCTGTATGTCTGATCTCTTTATGTCTGTCTAATCTCTCTGATCTGTCTGATCTCTTTCTGATCTCTTCTCTGTCTGATCTCTTCTATATTTCTTATCTGTCTAAACTCTTTCTATGATTTCTGATCTCTTTGTATATTTTTCTTATCAATCTGATCTCTTTCATGATATTTTTATCTGTCTGATCTCTTTCTGTCTGATCTCTCCCTGATCTGTCTAAACTCGTTCTGTCTGATCTCTGATCTCTCTCTGATCTGTCTGATCTCTTTCTGTCTGATCTATCTGATCTTCTGATCTATCTTCTCTCTTTCTATTCTGCTGTCTGTAATCTCTCTGATCTGTCTATCTCTTCCTGTCTGATCTCTTTCTATATTTTTCTTATCTGTCTAACTCTTTCTGATTTTGATCTCTTTCTATGATTTCTGATCTCTTCTATATTTTTCTTATCAGTCTGATCTTTCATATTTTTATGTCTTATCTCTTTCTGTCTGTCTGATCACTTTGTCTATCTGATCTCTCTGATCTCTCTGATCTGTCTGATCTCATTCTATATTTTTCTTTTCTGTCAGTTCACTCTGATCTGTCTGATCTATTTCTGATATCTGATCTCTTTCTGTGACATTTCTCTTATCGGTCTGATCTCTTTCTATGATGTCTGATCTCTTTCTGTGACATTTCTCTTATCGGTCTGATCTCTTTCTATGATGTCTGATCTCTTTCTGTGACATTTCTCTTATCGGTCTGATCTCTTTCTATGATATCTGATCTCTTTCTGTGACATTTCTCTTATCGGTCTGATCTCTTTCTATGATGTCTGATCTCTTTCTGTGACATTTCTCTTATCGGTCTGATCTCTTTCTTTGATGTCTGATCTCTTTCTGTGACATTTCTCTTATCGGTCTGATCTCTTTCTATGATGTCTGATCTCTTTCTGTGACATTTCTCTTATCGGTCTGATCTCTCTCAGCAGAAAGCCTGTGCAGAAGGAGGAGAATCTGAGCAAAGAGGCTCGGCGAGTGATCGCAGGCCTGCCGGATCTGTCGTTCATGCAGGCTAAAGTCCTCATGTTTCCCTCCACGCTGACTCCTCTCCTGCCCTCCTCCACGCCCGACTGATGTGTTCTTCTCTTCCTTTCACCTCTCTTTCTCTGTGTATCGCTCTCCAGTCTTCACGATACTGACAGTTATATGATTTTAATTTCATCCTTTTGGTTTTCTAGTTCTTTTTTTTTTGTTATTTACCTGAGCGTTTTTAAGTTCAAATACATCATCCTATGTAAGAGAGATAATCGGCTAACGATCGATCGCTTTAGAGAAGAAAAGACTAGATCATTTTATTAGGAAAAGAGTTTGTGTTTATATTAGAGCCAATCTGTATATAATCAGGGATGAGAGTTTCCTTTTGAGTATCCTTTACAGATAAGTTAGTGTGTATGAGAGAGAGAGAAAGAGAAAGAGGCACTTTGTTGTTTTCGGTTGTTTGTTTTTATGAAACACTGGCTTAAAAGTCCTTCATTGGCACAAATGATGATGTGAATGATCTGATTTATATTTAGATATATTAATGCATAGTTATATCGACTTGAAATCAAACCGCCTGCAAAATTTCCTTTCGATTTTGTGTTACAAAGGCCTTAGATTTTAAACGTTTTGGCTATTCCATTACAATCAATATTGGTATTACTTGTAGGTTTTAGTTTTTTGATTTCACACATGCATTAGTGAACACAGAAGACTAGTTTAACAATTAACTTGCTTTCCAGACTGTAGACGAGTCTTTCAACAACTATAGAAACGACAGCTTTTCTTCAATATTTTGCTGCTCGTATTATTTTTCAGTTCTTATTTTGTTGTTTATTTTTTAATGTAAGTTGAAACCACTGGCTTTGGACTGTAATGTAGTGAAGGAATCGTTGAATGAATGAATGATTAACTTGAATATATATATATAGCTGTATCGAGAATAAGGGACCAATATCTGCTGTAACGTTTTGCTCATTTCCCTGTTATCATTGTGTTTTTGGTCATGCTGTATCTGTGTTTTATTTAATCTGCCAAATCCTAAGCGACTCTTTTTGGAGGACATCTGCCATCACAGCGGTCCTGTACACCAGGAGTGCATCATGGGAAATGTTCACCAGAAACATCTGTAAAGAGTTTCCCATCTTTTGGCTTTTTTCTCCCAGTTCTTTTTTTTTTGTGTGTGTCATTGTATATTCTGTCTCCTGGAGGATTTTGCACATTGTAAAGATATACGGAAGAACTGCTTACATAGTTAACTGTGGCTTCGGACTGTGTACAGTCAAACTATGGAACATGTAAAAATTGTTATGGGAAAATTCCTATGGAAAACTCATACAGATGAATGATATCTCTAAAGAGCCTGTACCGAGGTCAATCGCGCATGCCTGGGTTCTTTGAAAAAAACAAACTAGTGTGTAAATTTTCTTTAAGTGTACACAAGAAATTAAAATAATTTAAGAGAAAATGCTGTTTCGGTGTGAAATCTTGTCACATGTCTCTATTTTATTGGTTTATTTTAGTGCTGTCAATCAATTTAAAAAAAACAAACTAATTAATCACAATTTTTTTTCTGTAATTAATCACGATTAAACACATTGGAGTATTTTTATATTGTAATAATTTCACAGTTACTCTATATTAATGTAGAAACATTAATATACGAAATTGACTTTTTTAAACATTAATTATAGACATTCAACACTACAGTACAACTAAAATCTATCAATTTCAACATTTATTAGGCTTTAATTTAGGTGAACTTAAAACAATCTTCACATAAACCTGTTATAATATCATATTTACCTGTGGCCTGTCTAACAAGTAGGAAATATACAGAAATTCAATAGAGTTATCAAACACTTTACAGTCTACAGTATAGATTAATCCTTATTAAAGCAACAATTTTCTCTTACCTTTGTTCTTTTTATTATCATTAATGACAGATATCACATCAACTGGTTTATTAGGCTGCTGTCACTTTAAGAGCTGCTGCTGCCGAACATGACACGCATCTCATTTTCTCACAACTCTTAAAGTTCATTTTAGACAGTATTTAACTCATTTAAGACTGCTCTTATGAGGGGTACTAGACAAAACGGCATTTTATCATAATTCTGTGTTATCGTTTGTCCAAGCGCGAAAGAGAACTCGATAATGGTACGCGTCTTTCTGTGCACGCGAGTCACGTGTGTCACATGACAACGCGTTCTCGTTTTGACTTGTGATGCTTGAATGGTTTAAAAGAATTTGCGTGAATAAGAGCGATCATATAATGTAAAGCTAGCCAAATTATGGCAGAAAAAAAGGATATTGCGCTAAACTGAAAAAATTAATCGCATGCATTGATGCGCAAATTTTGATAGCACTAGTTTATTTTGGAAGGACAAACTGAAAGACATTTTATTTTGAAATTTCTTTTATTTTAACACTTTAAATACTAAAATAATGTAATTCATATTAAATTTCCACAAGAAAAAAAGAGTATTAAAATATCACTTTATAACATTATAACGAAATTACAAAATGGCTGCAATATATTACATCACATTGTGCACCCTCTGCTACAGTATCAAAATAAATATATGAACATATGCATATACATTGCCATAGTAACCTTTTTGCAGTACATACCATAATACAGAAAAATTGACTTCCTGATACAAGTACAAAAAGTATAATTTGCACGTCAAATTATGACCCAACCAAAACCTCCATAATGTGATCCAGTTCGTTCAGATCCAGTTTGAAAGTCTGATTAGACGGAAGAGCTGATTGGCTCGCCCCACCGTTTCCGTAACCAGTGAGTGTCTTAACAAAGTCATCCGTTACCATGGAAATGACTCTCGACGTGCCTGAGGACCCACTTAGGGATGAACTGCAGGGGGTGTTGTCGAACAGGATGTTGTCTATTTCCGTGAACAGGAAATCGTCCAATGAGAAATCAGCGAGAAATGAGGGGGTGTGGCTTAATGCTGACTGGGCGGAGTCAGAGAGAGCGATAGGTGGGTCCACACTGCTGTGCATTTCAGAAAGATCAGGATCTGTATTTCTCGATTCACCCGAATGAATCAAGTTAGTGCTGCTAGTGATATCTGGCATGTTCTGGTCTGATGTGAGTGAGCGAGCCGCCTCTGTAGAAAAACAAAGCTGTTATTCCCACTGTCGGACACAGAGATTCAATTTCGGCCAGGGCTGCGCTGAAGCTGTCCTTTATAACGGGGGATGAAGGGGGCTGCTGTCTGGGAACAGATGGGGGCAGAAGGACCCCCTCCTCCCCTCTCAGCTCGTCCTGGATGTGTCTGAGTGTGTTCGTGATGAGCACCCTGCGGGCCAGGCCTGGGTCCGTGTGTCCCGGGCGGCTGTGCAGCTTCAGCAGGGAGAGGTTGAGCACGGTCTGCCGCTGGAGCCAGTAGCAGGTGGGCGACACTTCCTGAGGGGAGGCCATCTTCATGATGCCATTCTCTTCCTCCTGCTCCAACTTCCGCTTCAGGCCTTTACCCAACATGTAGCGTGTATCTAAGAGAGAAAGACGCAGTAATGAAGCAAAGCGTGCATCAAACACATACATATGAATATAAAAATATTTTAATCAATATATATTTATAATTTATGATTATACTTAAAATATTTTTATTTATTAATTTGTTTTTATTTCAAATCTATAGTATTTTACTTAAAGGGTTAGTTCACCCAAAAATGAAAATGCTGTCATTTATTACTCACCCTCATGTCGTTCTACACCTGTAAGACCTTCGTTCATCTTCAGAACACAAATTAAGATATTTTAGTTGAAATCCGATGGCTCAGCGATGCCTGTATAGCCAGCAATGACATTTCCTGTCTCAAGATCCATTAATGTACTAAAAACATATTTAAATCAGTTCATGTGAGTACATTGATTCTACCTTAATAATATAAAGCAATGAGAATATTTTTTGTGCGGCAAAAAAAAACAAAAACTTTTTTAACAAAATCTAGTGATGGCAGATTTCAAAACACAGCTTCAGGAAGCTTCGGAGCTTTACGAATCAAATCAGTGGTTCGGATCGCCAAAGTCACGTGATTTCAGCAGTTTGGCGGTTTGATACACGATCCAAATCACTGATTCGACTCAAAAGATTCATAACGCTCTAAATCAGTGCTTTGAAATCGGCCATCACTAGATAATATTAAAAAGTTGTTTTTGGGGTTTTTTGGCGCACAAAAATATTCTTGTTACTTTATAATATTAAGATAGAACCACTGAACTCACATGAACTGATTTAAATATGTTTTTAGTACCTTTATGGATCTTGAGAGATGAAGTACTACTGTTTACTCGCTTGAGCCGTCAGATTTCATCAAAAATACCTTAATTTGTGTTCTGAAGATGAATGAAGGTCTTACGGGTGTGGACCGACATGATGAGTAATAAATGACATTATTTTCATTTCTGGGTGAACTAACCCTTTAAAGTAATGAGGAAAAAATGTAATAAAATTATTTAAATATTTTAATAAAAAAATTTAATGAACAACTGAAAGTAATAAATTGCCAATTGTTTCAGTTTTCTACAGTATATATTTAAAATATTTTTTTATTTTAAAAACAAAATAAATGTAATAAAATTATCAGATTTATTGTTAAAGTTATTAAATATTTTAATATTAATATCTTGATTATTAAATTTAATCAATACAATTGAATGTATTAAAACAGTAAAAATATTATTTCAAAATGTATATTTTATTTTTATTTAAATGTTTTCCATAGTAACAAACAGTATTTAATTAAAAATAAAATAACAAAAAATACAAAAATGTTAAATATATTAATATATCTTAATTATTAAATTTGATGAATAAAATTGACTAATAAAATTATATATATTAAACAATATTTTTAAATAATTTTAAACATTTTAAATATTTTACTAATAAATGAAGTTAACAAATTAACTTTATTGGTTAAAAACAGTATTACATATGTTAATATTAAGATTTTGCTCAAATGAACCTTTGGTCAAAAAACAGTGCTATAATTCCTGATTTTTAGATAAAACCAAAAAAGGAGAAAAATAATATTGCTCTTTATAGAATAGCCAAATACACAGTACTTTCCACTTACTCAACATCCATCAAACACTCATGACTACACATATGACTCTTCTCTTCAAACTCTGTGATTACTGTAAATCACAACGCTCGCTTTAAGTTGCATCACTTCCTCCCATCAGCTGATTGGTTGGTTGTTATGGCTAATCGTTTGTACCATCAAACTAAATGACAAACAATCATGTGTAGTTCATGTGAACAACAGCCAGAGCCTGAGTCACACTGACACAAAAGCTCACTGGATTCTAGAACCTTTAGTAAATTCTGTAATTCTAGAACTCTAAATTCAGACTTTTACGTTCGAATCTCTTTCGTTCTTTGTTGAGTGACGAGATAATTCTGTAGAAGTGATGTCATAGTGTGCACATATATATGAAGTTTGCAGTTGACGACACTGAACAGACATGCAGAAACGAATCAAACGTGAACCTAAAAGCTCACACGAATACATTATTTCATATCAAATCTTTTCATTAGTTTGCTGCTTGTGGAGCAACCGCTCGCGCAGGACTGTTAACGCAAACTTTAGTTCTTCTGGTGCTGAACGCAGTGAAGTGAACCCGTGACATTTAGAGCTGCACGCCCACATTATATCAGCTCAAAGTGAAAGCTCAGCTGGCTTACAGTAAAATGAAAGCTTCAGGGCTGTCTAATACTTTTTCAAGTAAACCAACAAGTAACGAGAATACAATAGGCCTATCTGAAACGTGATTAATAGCATTAACACACCATGACCAGCTGCAGTACATACTGCACAATGGCTCGAGTTTCGTGTCCGTTTACTACTCATTTATGAGCTTTAAAACCCTCATGTTTTACTTTCAAGACAATCCAAAACATTTGAGACATTCAATACATTACAATAGTATGTAAATAAAACTACCACACAGTCATACATAACAAGTTTTCACCTTTAAAATCCAATTTTTACCCTTCGTGTTCTTTGTATTTTTAATAAAAAATAACCTTAACGATTAAATATGTTTTCTACCGCTTCATAATGAATCACGAGTACACTGAACTGGTTTGTAAGAGTAAAAAGTACATCATAAACTCACCGCATGCAGGTCAAACGAGGACTTCAAGCTGCTCATCGGACTCGTATATCGTGTCACTCTGGTCCCGTTCGACTCGCGCGACTCTATTCGGTGTGTAAATTAAAGCGTTTGCAGCGCGCGCTCACGTAAAGCTCGTGAAGTCACTCGTTCCAGTCATCGGACGGACGAATCTATTCCGCCTTCAAGAAACCCGCAAGCGGAGTCTTCAAGAGTGACGTAAGGCTCGCAGATGTCGACTGATGAACGAATCATTTGAATCGATTCGTTTGAATGATTCTGTACACCCGATTCGAGAAACGTTTTTGCTGCTCGTATGCAATACAAACCGTTAAATATGGTAATAGCTGGAACAAACAGCTATAAACCAAAGTCCCTTTCAAGGAAAGTCTGTTCACTTGGCGACCATATTTGCAATAACTCCTCCAGGCAGCTATTTCGGCGTCCATTTGAATGGGGGAATCCTGAAATCTCAAAAACTGCTCAGTTGAACTCAAAATTAAATAATATTTCAAATCAGCAACAAAATCTGACATGAACTGTCTCATAAATGTTGTTTCAAATAGCGTTAAAAAAGCTTATTTTTATGGCAAGACGAGCCAATGCGCATATGCAGTCCTAAGCGTGAGTTAGGTTTCTATGGGAACGGCAGCTGCAGTGACGCAATGACTTTACGCAATGACTTTATCAATCAGTGATTGGCTCTTTTACTTAGAAGGCGGGATGTATTCCGCAATATTGTGCGTTGCAGTTTCATAATATATCTGTAGTCTTTGTATATAAACTAATTTATTAACTTACTACTACAGGCATTTTACGATTGACAAGCAAGATCATAATTGGTGCATAGTTTATCCTTTATTTAGTCCCCCTGAAATCAAAATGTAAGTGTTTTAGCTTTTAGTATGAATATGTTAGCCTTAAAGGAACACTCCACTTTTTTAAAAAAAAAAATAGGCTCATTTTCCAACTCCCCTAGAGTTAAACAGTTGAGTTTTACCGTTTTCGAATCCATTCAGCTGATCTCCGGGGTCTGGCGGAACCACTTTTAGCATAGCTTAGCATAGTTCATTGAATCTGATTAGACCATTAGCATCTTGTTCAAAAATGACCAAAGAGTAGTTAAATCGTGTACTAAGACCGACGGAGAATGAAAAGTTGTGATTTTCTATGCCGATATGGCTAGGAACTATACTCTCATTTCGGCATAATAATCAAGGAACTTTGCAGCCGTACCATGGGTGCAGCCGGCGCAATGATATTAGGCAGCGTCTCTATTTTAAATAGGAAAAATATCGAAACTCTTTGGTAATTTTTGAGCGAGATTCTAACGGTCTCATCAGATTCAACGATCTATGCTAAGCTATGCTAAAAGTGGTACCGCCAGACCCGTAGATCGGCTGAATGGATTCAAAAACGGTAAAACTCAACTGTTTAACTCTAGGGGAGTTGGAAAACGAGCCAATTTTCAAAAAAAGTGGAGTGTTCCTTTAATGTTATGAAATAAGCTGGTGTGTTCCAAAACAATGACAAAATTCGCATTTAGGAGATATAAGCATTCAAAACTTAGTCTCTCACTTCCCCTAAAATGGATCACGGATTTTCATGACATCACATCAAACTTCAGTTTTTCGTCAAATCTTCGGTCCAATCAAATGCTCTCTAGAATCTGAAGTCCCGCCCCCTCCTACACTCTTACAGACACTGAAGCCTCCACTGAAATTGGTCATTTGTTCACACATTTACTAGTTTCTACATGGTGAATGGATGGCACATAGTGCACTAAATAGAGAACAGTGTAAATATGCTTTCCATTGACGCAACGGAAGTCCGTTTTCGCATTAGTTTCACATGAACCGCCTCAACGCGAGCACAGTCTGCTCCGGTTCAGAGACACGACAGCACAGAGCGGATCATATCCGCGAGTCGGCTCAGACCACAAAACGTTCGGACACATTTGAATTCTGCACAGAATGCTGTACATAAACGATATAAAGGAGATTATGAGGAGAAACGGTTTGAGATTAGAAGGAAACTGAGGTTTTACAGAGTCTAATGGCTCTGGATACGCTATTGGCTATTTAAAAAAGGGGCGGGGCTGTTCGATATATCGCTATATTCCTGTTTCAGTTGAAATTACTCAACACATTGAATAATGCTGCTCATTCCAACACTCTTCAGTGGGCCTTTAAAGTAAATAAATAACATTAGCATACAAATAACTGTCAACATTAATGATTTTCTTTAAAATATTTTCTTCATTAATCATTTTAGAAAATAAACTTTCGACGCAAGAAGTAACAAATAGCAGGCAGCTTTTTTTTTTTTACCTAAACGTAAAAGAATCGTTGTTAAAGGGTTCATTGGAAATGAATCACCCAAACGAATCGGTTCACAAAAATGAATCAGCCTTAGCAATGCTACAGATATCACCCCTCCCCTCTCATTCCAGTCTGCGTATGTCAATGAACGTGATCGCTCTCCGCGCTCCCGTGGAAAGCCGCAAATATGTGAAGTATTCACGGCACGAGCTCTCCGCTGCTCTCTTCAGAAAACACATCATGCTAAATATATCTCGTATAGTAACTCAAGTTTATGTGCACATAGACAGAGACTAGATGGAGATCATATACAGAGAAGTTTCAGAAAACATCTCAACTCTTCTCAGATTTGCCAGTTTCACTGCAAAAAATGCTGTTCTTACTTAGTTTTTGTCTTGTTTCTAGTCAAAATATCTTATTTTCTTGACAAGTAAAAATTATTTTCTTGTTTTCAGGAAAAATAAGTCAAAATTAAGTGAGTTTTTCCTTAAAACAAGTAAAATAATCTTAATCCAAACTGAAAACAAGATTATATAGCTTATTTTTGGTTTGAAATAAGATTATTTTGCTTGTTTTAAGGAAAAACTCACTTAATTTTGACTTATTTTTCCTGAAAACAAGAAAATAATTTTTACTTGTCAAGAAAATGCTTCTTGATTTAAGATCTTTAAGATATTTTGACTAGAAACAAGACAAAAACTCTAAGTAAGAACAGCATTTTTTGCAGATTAAAGTCTGCAATCAATCAGCTGAAACATTTATCAAATTATCTACAACTTATTGTTTATTTAAATCTATTTATTTCAGTCTTATTTTTTTATAATGTGTTAAAAAGATTTCTGCGGATGAAAACCCAGTTTGAAAACCTTTGTTCAAGGAGACACATCTGACAATGAAGCATAACATTTAAGTCTCCTAAACTATGAAAGACCAAAATCTGAACAATTTCATTCTCACTTTATTTAAAACCAGAGAAGCCTATATGACCAGTTTTATAACAGGTTGTCTTTCGGTTTACGCTCATGCGAATAAATGCTCAAATCTTTGTGTGTCAAAATGTTCAGACATGTTTTCACATGGTGCCGAATGTCGTGGAGGTCATCCTCTCCCATCTGAGTTCATACTCTCCAGATGGCCTGAACAAGAGGAAGAGATAAAGCAGCAGTCGATCATCAGAGCAGCTGAATCACCACACGTCTGCTTCAAAACCACATCAGACCTGCACCAGACATCCTGGGACGCTTGTCACGTTAAAAAGGCAGAAAAAAAATCCCAGATTTACACTGAAACTGAGTCATATCTAGAGAGCAGAAGATCGTAGCAAAGTTTGCACCATCATTTGATGATAAAATCATTTTCACTAGATGATCCGTGTGTCGCTTCATCTTAAACGCACGCATCCTCCTCCTCCTCCAAACAGCTGTCGCACACGCCTCCCCCCGTCAGACCCGCGACCCTTCGTTTCCCAGCAACCCAGAACAAAACAAAGCTGAGGGTTCGCGATCCGCACGCACACGCTCCCGCATTGTCCTTGACCCTGACCTCTGACCCCTGAGGCCCAGCGGAGGACAGCTGTCTCTTTCTGCAGGAGTGTGGAAGCGTGCAGATGTCAGACTTCAGGCATGTAAGCGTGCCGCTTCGATTTCATTCTGCGATTTTAATGCAAATATATAAAGTTTCTGAGCTGCATCTCACGATTGTAACATGTATGTTCAGTTTTGGTTTCGTTTCTGTGTTCCTGTTTTACCTGATTAAACTCCTATTAGTTGTTAATTAGTCCCTCATAACAGTTTCTGTATTTAAGCCTCAAGTCTCATTCTGTTCCTTTGTCCGGTACTGTCTGTGTTTACGTCTCAGTTTCATATTGTTACCAGTTCTCCTGAGATTTCTTGTTCTCTGGATTATTGAATTAAAGACTGTTTTTGTCATATTCAACTGAGTCCTGAGTTTCTGAATTATTTTAATGCAAATTTTTTTTAAGACAGAAAGAGCAGTTGTCATGTATAGGTATAAAACAGCTTCACAAACAGTCTTTTGAACATCACAGGGTGGTTATTTCTGTGCTACAATAATTCAAATTATCTCAGAAGTACTGGATAAAAGTTTATAGTTCAGATATAAACACTGACGTCTATGGTAGCGATCAAAATAGAGTAAAGCAGCTTTTGAAAGTAACTTGAAGCTTCAAATAATGATTGTGTCAATAACATTGTTACACCAGTAGGTGGCGACAAGTGACTGTTAAAAAATAGGCTTGTTGGATTTGAAGCAGCACTATGCAAGTACCGCAAGAGCGATTCGAATGCATAAAATCTAAAGTATACTTCACTTTTTACGCATACGTGAGGGTCAGCGTACAGTGCGCGTGACAAATTTCGTCATCAGAAGAGTACTATGTGCGCACCGCCGGATTTTTGTAACCGCGCGTACTTTGTACACACAGGTCGCACATGCGCATTTAATTTTTTTTGCAGTAATTAGTTTATCCACAAGGTGGCAACCGTGCCCTGGGGGTGTCGATTCACAAGGTAGTCAAAGAAAAACTGCATAAACAGAACAGACCGTAACGCATGCAAGCTACAGCGACAGTGAAGCCCTAAATAGATGAGAGATTGTGTGAAGAGGTTAGAAAGTACCCTCATTTGTACAACTGTAGCATGAAAGAACACAAAGATGCTTACATGGGTTGTAACTCGTGGCGAGAGATTGCTCAAAACTGAGCATGCGCTGAAAGCGAACGAGTCAAATGACGTATACTTTCCAAGGCTGTGTTCAACTGTGGGCGTACACTAGTGTACGTGTAAAAAAAACAAAGTATACCCAGGGCTTAAGGAGCCGTCTGCTCTCTAATCACTCTTGCCGTACTTTGATGTCATACACTGATCGCTCTGAGCAGCGCTGCTTCAAGTCGAACACACCTTTTATGATTCATTGAATCATTCACTCAATTCTTTAAAAAAAAAACTAGTCTATTTCAAATTAATTTAATATTTGTAAATAGACTGCAGCAATTTACATTTTGTCAGAACCTCTAGTAAATTACGTTATTTTGTTTAGTTGTCTGTTCAGAACTGTGCTCTCTGTAAAAAAAAAAAAAAAAACGTGATTAATTCATTCAGAATCGTGCAGCTCTATATTGTTATATATTTCAAAATGTCATTTACACTACCGGTCAAAGGTTTTTGTATGGTAAGAATTTTAAATGATTTTAAAATAAGTCTCTTCTGCTCACCAAGGCTTCATTTATTTGATCAAAAATACAGCAAAAACAGTAATTTTGTGAAATAATACAATTTAAAATAACGTTCTATTTGGATATATTTTAAAATGCAATTTATTTCTGTGTTGGCAAAGCTGAGGATTATTTGATGAATAGAAAGTTCAAAAGAACAGCATTTGTCTGAAAAAGAAATCTTTTGTAACATTATCATGTTCAAAAGTTTTTTTTTTTTTTTTGGAAAGAAATTAAAGAAATTAATACTTTTATTCAGCAAGGATGCATTAAATTGATCAAAAGTGACAGTATAGGAATTTATGATGTTGCAAAAGCTTTATATTTCAGATAAATGCTGTTCTTTTGAACTTTCTATTCATCAAAGAATCCTGAAAAAAATGTTTTCATCATTGATAATAATCAGAAATGTTTCTTGAGCAGAAAATCATCATATTAGAATGATTTCTGAAGGATCATGTGACACTGAAGACTGGAGTAATGATGCTGAAAATTCAGCTTTGGTCACAGGAATAAATTATAGTTTAAAATATATTCACACAGAAAACAACTGTTTTGTGGAAACTGATGCTGTTTTCATTGTTGGATTCTTTGATGAATATAAAGTTCAAAAGAACAGCATTTATTTGAAGAAAATAGAAATCTTTTGTATAATTATGTCTTATTTTTGATCAATTTAAGGCATCCTTGCTGAATAAAAGTATTAATTTCTATTAAAGAAATCATCTGATTGACCCAAACCTCTGAACAGTAGTGTCTGTAACCAGTTAGATCATGTGAACAGTGATGACTCACAATCTCCAACCAGCGCCACCCTCTGGAAACAACGAGATTGGCTAGTTTGTGATTCTTGCACACACACAAGGATGGAAAACATGAAACATGTTACAGAACATTCCAGTTAAAACCATTTTTATTAAACTTCTCCTTCATAGTTTATTTAAACATCATGTGACATAAAAGAGAACAGAAATACAGGAGAAAAAGACCATTTTCTCCCCCAAAACAGAAAAAAATTACATAAGCAATGCTGCTTTAACTATTGTGATGTCATTTCCTGTTTATCAGTCACTCAGTGGGATCAGCATTTATATAGATACATTTATACATAAATCTGCATCTCTATGACAGTGACGCTGCTGTTGTGCTGTCAGTAAACAAAGGTCGAGTCCAATATACAGGATAATATACATAATAATATACGTGTAAGCATCAAAACTGATTAAGAGAAAGAACCAACTCATCATATTGGCATTTAAACTACAAGGATTTGGTTCTTGTTTTCCAAAGTATTATTACACAGAATTGCACAGGATGATAATGCTGTTAGAATGGTGGCAAACAACTAGCACATAATGACAATGCGTTTGAACAAGCGTCACGTTCAGAGGACCGCTGTCTTGAAATGCTGAAGAGCACAAATAAAAAAAAATATCTGAAAAAAACAACAACGGTCCACCAAACGCAGAGAGAAGGCAGCGGTTGAAGGAGAGGTCGCCGGAGCAACCACACCGGGAGCCATAGTAACGGAACCCACTATTCAGAGGTCAGTTATGACATCACAGTCCACTGCTTCCTTCAAAGTTCCGAAGAGGAAGTTCAAAGCGAAATCTAGTTGCGGTCCTCTAAAAACCTCGGAAACGGGACTTCTTCGTCCAAAAGTGCTTTTGGATGCTTGTCTAAATGAGCGCACAGAATTTGAGATGTTTAGCCCAGCAGAGTGTGGGCCGCTCGCTGAATTTAGGAAACGTGTTTGTCTGGTCATGCAGCGACGTGCATGCATGATTCATTATCAGGCAATGTTTAATTTGATCCTTTCTTACTCTGGTTTCATTAATATTCTCTCTCACACACACACACACACTTTCACTCTCTCTCTCTTTCACTCAGCTGTGGCGTATGGTAGGTAACGTTACTGTCGTCTTGATGGAGCTGTTGGGTGTTTGAAGGCAGCGGGTCTCAGCAGCATCCTCCGCTGGACGCCTTGACCGGCGTGCTCTGAATCTTGACGTTGGATTTGTCGGGCCCTCCTGCGGTGGCCCCGGGGCCCATTCTCTTCTTGATCTCAGCCGCCATGGTCATGAAGGCCTGCTCCACGTTACTGGAGCTCTTCGCACTCGTCTCGAGGAACGGGATGCCGAGAGAGTCCGCAAACTCCTGAAAGAGACGCAACAACAATGATCATGTGCTTATTTTAACTGAGGAATTAAATGAAAAATAAATAAATAAATATTTAAATGTATATAATTTTTTTTTTGTGGGAATGCATGTTTTTATTATACATATAAATATTCAAATTTATAGAATATGTGTGTGTATATATATATGATCGTAAATTAAAAACGTCATTAATAAATGTTTTGTTACATTAATACAAATGTATATAGAAGTATATTTACAAGTGTAGAATCAACATAAAGGAAGTATATTAATTTAATATTTTAAAAAGTATAATCATTTAAAGAAATTATATAAAAAAAGTTAAATAAAAAATAAAATAATCATCTAAACTGTAATTATTTATTTATTATTCAATAATTAATAGTGATTAAATTTCAGTTTGCAACCAGGAAAGGTTTATGATTAATAAATATTTTAAATAATTAAATTTATTATTTAATAACAATTAATAATTTACATAATTACATTTATTTTAATTATTAATCAGCCAGTCTTTTGGGCTGCAAACAGGAAAAGTAAATAAATAAATACATTTATTAATGACCATAAATTAAAAAACGTCATTAATAAATGTTATGCCATTTTTTGTTACATTAATAGGCTGCATATCCTAAACTAATATATTTACAAATGTAGAAGAGTAGAATCAACATGAAGTATGATAATCATTTAATATATATATATATATATATATATATATACACACCACACACATACACATATATATATATATATATACATACATACATATATATATAAAAATGTTTTATAAAAAATAATTATTTAAACTGCAATTATTTATTCATTATTTATTGATTATTAATTAAATAATTTCAGTTTGCAACCAGGAAAGGCTTATGATTAATAAATTATTCATAAATAATCATTATTATTATTACTTAATAATTAATAATTTACATAATTAAAAAATATTTTAAATTATTAATGGGCTGCAAACAGGAAAAATCTATCTATCTATCTATCTATCTATCTATCTATATATATATATATATATATATATATATTATATATATATAATATATATATATATATATATAATTTTTAATTACTTTTTTTTTTTAATAAATTGTTAATTTTAAATAAATTGTTAATCACCCAGTCAGCTGCCAACAGGAAACATTTTATAAAATGCTTTATTTATTAATTATTCATTTTTATTTATTTATTAATTAATTATTTATTTAATAGTAAATAATAATGAAAATACTGTTAATTGTTTTAAATGATTAATTAGCCAGTCTATTCAGGCTGCAACCAGGACAGGTGTTTTGTGGGCAGTAGAGATCATGCAGCAGTCGTGTCGTAACTTGTGATTCTGGTGAATGTAGCGCTCTGTTCACGGACAGATTCTGTACCTTCGCCGCTGTGTAATCCACAAGTTTCTTAGTGGTCAGATCACACTTGTTTCCCACCAGGAGTTTGTTGACGTTTTCACTAGCGTAGCGATCGATCTCCTGAAGCCACTGTTTGACGTTATTGAAGGACTCCTGAGGAAACACATCACATTAAAACCAAACAGCAGCAGCACTGACACATGACAGAAACACTTCAGCTCAGCACTGAATGGCCATACTAATGGAATGTTTGGTCACCTGATCCGTGACATCGTAAACAACGATGATCCCGTGAGCTCCTCTGTAGTAGCTGGACGTGATGGTGCGGAATCGCTCCTGACCGGCTGTGTCCCACTGTTCACACAGCAAACACACACGGTTAGTAACTCCACGAACATATGAAGCAGCGCAACTGTTTTCATCATTGATAATAATAATCAGAAATGTTTCTTGAGCAGCAAATGTTCATATCAGAATGATTTCTGAAGGATCATGTGACACTGAAGCCTGGAGTAATGATGCTAAAAATTCAGCTTTGATTACAGATATAAATTACATTTTACTATATATTCACATAGAAATGATTATTTTAAATTGTAATAATATTTCACAATATTTCTATTTTTACTGTATTTTTATCAAATAAATGCAGCCCTGGTGAGCAGAAGAGACTTCTTTTAAAAACATTAAAACACAAACTTCTGAACGGCAGTGTAATTAACGTGTCTTATGGCAGTAATTAAACTAAAATGCTGAGAATGTGACATTAATTTATGAACTGCATGCTAAAATGCAACAATGCGTGAAATAAAGCTTGTGTAACTAGAAGAGTTTGCAATAGTGTTGTCAAAGATATCAATATTTCAATATGTATCGATACTGAAATATCTGAAACGGTTCAAATGCTCCTTTTCTGCAGTATTGATGCACCAATACCAGCTGTGTGTTTTCTCTCTCTTCTCTCCGATGGCGAATTGACACACACCCGCTTCCTCGGACTCATCCCATTCACTACAGTTGAACAGTGTTTATATTTGCGCATGATTTTACTAATTCCCGCAAATATTGCACTCAGACCAAAAGCACATGCGTCACACTTTCATCAAGCCTCCTATCAAACAGCTTGCAAGAACCAAATTAAGTTCTTTTTCATGACTTACTGTGATTAAAGGATTAGTTCTCTTTCAAATGAAAATTAGCCCAAGCTTTACTCCCCCTCAAGCCATCCTAGGTGTATGTGACTTTCTTCTTTCTGATGAACACAATCATAGAAATATTAATAAATATCCTGACGCATCCGAGCTTTATAATGGCAGTGAACAGGGATCAACGAGTATGAGCTGAAGAAAGTGTCTCCATCCACATCCATCCATCATAAACATACTCCACACAGCTCCAGGAGGTTAAAAGGCCTTCTGAAGCGAAGCGATGCATTGTGTAAAAATATCCCATTTTAACAAGTTATTAAGTAAAATATCTAGCTTTCGCCAGAACACCTTTCCTATTCAACTTACGAAACTAGCTTAACTGAAGTGACGCCAGTTTAAACTTTCTTTGTAACTTGAACACGGAAGGAGTTCTGATGGAAGATAGATATTTTACTTCATAACTTGTTAAATATGGATATTTTTTTTTTACACAAATGCATCACTTCGCTTCAGAAGGCCTTTATTAACCCCCAGAGCTGTGTGGAGTATGTTTATGATGGATGGATGTGGATGGAGACACTTTCTTCAGCTCATACTCGTTGATCCCGTTCACTGCCATTATAAAGCTCGGATGCGTCAGGATATTTATTAATATTTCTCTGATTGTGTTCATCAGAAAGAACAAAGTCATATACACCTAGGATGGCTTGAGGGTGAGTAAAACTTGGGCTAATTTTCATTTGAAAGTGAACTAATCCTTTAAAGGGTTAGATCACCCAAAAATGAAAATTCTGTCATTTATTACTTACCCTCATGCCGTTCCACACCCATAAGACCTTCATTAATCTTCGGAACACAAATTGAGATTTTTTTTTTTTTAAATCCGATGGCTCTGTGAGGCCGAGCAATGACATTTCCTCTCTCAAGATCCATTAATGTATTAAATCAGTTCATGTGAGTACAGTGGTTCAATATTAATATTGTAAAGCGACGAGAATATTTTTAGTGCACCAAAAAATCAAAATAACGACTTATTTAGTGATGGCCGATTTCAAAACACTGCTTCAGGAAGCATCAGATCATAAATGAATCAGTGTATCGAATCTGCAGTTCGGATAGTGTGTCAAACTGCCAAACTGCTGAAATCACGTGACTTTGGCGCTCCGAACAGCATTCTGAAGCAGCGTTTTGAAATCGGCCATAACTATATAAGTCGTTATTTTTTTTTTTTGGCGCACCAAAAATATTCTTGTCGCTTTATAATATTAATATTGAACCACTGTACTCACATGAACTGATTTAAATATGTTTTTAGTACATTTATGGATCTTGAGAGAGGAAATGTCATTGCTCCCTATGAAGGCCTCATGGAGCCATCGGATTTCAACAAAAATATCTTAATTTGTGTTCTGAAGATTAACGAAGGTCTTACGGGTGTGGAACGGCATGAGGGTGAGTAATAAATGACAGAATTTTCATTTTTGGGTGAACTAACCCTTTAATCAAAGAACAAAAGACAAAGAGAAAATCACTAGCTCTTGCTCTTGACTGAATAACATTTGTAACATTAAATTTAAGCATTATTCTGTATAAAATTTTTACAATGAAAACTATCCAGTGTTATTTTTGATTACTTTAATTTCCGTAGTATTTCTTAGGGTGTACTCACACTAGGCGCTCTGAACTGTGTGATCGCTCTGTTCCGTTCCCTGGAGCGGTTCGTTTAGCCGGCCCTGGCCCGCTTGGAAGAGGTGGGCCAGAGCGCGGTTCACATGCAGTGTGAGCACGGAACGGTTACTACTTTTGTGTGCGCTACTGTCATCATTACGACGGCAAACGTCTTTATTACTACTCTGATAGTAATGTAATTAATTCATGTAATTAATTTGAGGTATTAGGGTTTATAGCAGGTATATATCTCACCTTATTAATGAACAGGAATTGTAGTTTGCAAATAAAGCTGCAAATTCATCCATTAACATCAGCTGCCTTCGCAATAATCCTCTGATACGTGCAAGTGAAAATCGATGCACGGCATAAATGATAAATATATTAGGCAGTATCTTAGCAAAAGTGCATTTCTTCCATTCTAAAAGTTGCATCGTACATGACGCAAGCGTGCTCTGGCCCGGAACGTTCAGTGCAGTGTGAGTGCGGCCAGTGGAGCTGGGAGGCGGGACAATCGTGCTTACCCTTTACTTGAATACTACTGTTAGACCCACCTGAAAAAATGCTTATTTCATCTGTCTCTTTATTCTATTGTTTTTATTTTGTGCTGCAATTTTGTTTGCAGTTTGTTTTGTTTGTTCTTATTTTATTACTGTTTACTTGTCTTTTTTTGTAAATGTAGTTGAATTATGTCTAAAAAAGCCTCCCTGTTTTGTGTGTAAACTATTGGAGCAAAATGACCCAAATCATCAAAAAATTATGAGCTAATAACAAACTACTTGTATGGTGGTATATATGGCAGTTTTCCCCGTGGTATCAACTATTAATATTTTTCAAGGTATCGTATCAAAGTTCCAGTATCGTGACAACTGAACAGTAGTTTGTGAGCACTTACGATCTGTAGTTTGATGGTCTTTCCATCAAGCTCTATCGTCCGGATTTTGAAGTCCACTCCGATGGTGCTGATGTAGCTCTCCGTGTACGTGTCGTCCTGAAGAAAGAAGCACACACAATATTTAGGGCTTTCTTAAACACTTCACACTGTGTTTCCATCCAAAGTTGCGAAATTAACTTGGAATATCACATAAAACATTTGTGAAGCATTTCAATCCCAAGTGTTCAAGAGGACAAAATCACCTCTGGGAAATTTATTGCAAAATATCAGTAATAAAAATGGAAGTTGCTGCAAACTGTGGCTCTTTTTTCCTCCATCACAAGTGATTTGCGTCTCAGAGCGGCAGATGAAACACAGTATGTTCTCTTGCATTCGGATGCTGGTGTTTGTGAACACAATCATGTGAGATGCTTCTGGAGGGAATCAAACCAAATCATTCTGATGACAGACTTTGACAGAGTTTTCTGTTGTGAATCAAGGGATTTATTCAGTAAATGTGTTTCCATTTTAGCAAATCAAAAAATTATCAATTTTTTTACGTGCATTTATGCGCATCTTGGCGTTTCCATCCAGGGTTTATCCCAAAATGTGCGTAAAAATAGGAGGATTGAAACATAGCTACTGAATAGAGTTGCAAAATTAATAACCGTTTTCATGCAACCAGGTAAACAGGTAGTGCCGCCCCTCCCGACCCAGTCAGGCGAAATTCACCTTTCGCATGAAGATCTTTGACAGTCAAATCACCTGTGCAATAAGAGCCACTATCTGACCCCTGTGTGTGTGTGTGTGTGTGAGCAGTATCTCATAACTTACAGCGAAACGCAGCAGAAGGCAGGACTTCCCAACGCCCGAATCTCCGATCAGCAGGAGTTTGAACAGGTAATCACTGAGAGAGAAAACAGAGGACAATAACATCTATCAGTAATCGCTGACACTCCTGCTCGGCTGTCATCTGTGACGTGGAACTGGGAACTGCGTTATGCAACTCGTGCACGTGTCAGCATGTCTCAACGGGACAGAAGGGAAATGATGGACAGAAACCACATCTCAGGGTCATACATCACCCCAAAATAATCAAATTTGCAAAATATAATGCAAAATGTGTTTTCTTTTCTTCTGGTTTAGATCTGGACATGCTCTTGAAAGGTTTTCAGACTGACATCCTTAAGTGCCATGGTATCACAATCACTGTACCATGGTAAAACCACAGACTTTGGAAGAGTGCTGTGGTAACAGGTGATTTAATTACCCAACAGCCCCTAAAACTGTCAAACTGTCAGTAAGTTCAGGCCCAAGATCACATTTCAACAGTATAAAATCCACTCTCTTAAACAGTTTGATCATCCTGAGGATGATTTTATCTCCTTATAAACATGATCAGATGTGAAACTGTGTAAATCATTTCTTCAGTTTCATTTTAACTTATCAGTTTAATAACGACGTGGCAGTTGAGTGTGTCAGGGCTCAAGAAACAGCCTGACAGTTCTGTTATATATCATCATTACTACACATATCTCTATAAACATATTTATTGATAATCATTTTTAAGTCAAATCGAAACGACACCAGTTGTTTGATCCGGTTAAACAAGAAAAGCACAGTTGTGATAAATAATAATAATAAATTAATCCTGATATATAAAGTAAACGTTTAGTTCAGTGTAATATTTTGTTTAGTTTCTGTGAATGTTAGTAAAGCAGGAGATGAGTGCGCGCTCATGTGTTTGATGTGTCATCAGCGCTTTTTTTCTTCACAAACTTACTATTCGGGATTCATGATGGACAGCAGACGAAAACTTCCGCTTTATCTGTCGTTTTCTTCCTCGCGGTGAGTGTAATTAACGTTCGAGACTCGTTTGCCGGTGATACCCGTTATTGTTCGGTGTTAAAAGCGGTTTTAGGAGAGAAACGAGCAGAACCGGGATCCGGACACACATAAAAATGGCCACTCGACAGTGAAGCTTGAATAACAAGAGAGGCGATGTTCGGTCACTTTCGCTGCGCAACCCGCCAAAATAAAAGTCCTGACAAATAAATGACTAATTATATACATTTGTATAAATTTTGAAAGTATCATACTTTATTATTCATATGTTATATTTCTGGAAATAGTTTTTGGCGAAATTTGTTTATTATATATTGCTTATTATGGATGAATGTATTTGCAAACGACTTTTATTATGCCAGAAAACGAAAAAGTTTATTTAAACATTTTTTGTTTTGGTTTCAAAGGCTTTTTTGGGCTTGACCTGCCCGGTATTCACGTACATAAAACGAGACTGCGTTTCTTACGCAACAATTTCCGGCCACATTTTTAAACTTTAAAGGATTAGTTCACTTTCAAATTAAAATTTGCTGATAATTTACTCCCTCCCATGTCATCCAAGATGTCCATGTCCTTCCTTCTTTCTACAGTTGAAAAGAAATTAAGGTTTTTGATGAAAACATTCCAGGATTTTTCCCCATATAGTGGACTTCAATGGAGCCCAAACTGTTGAAGGTCAAAATTACAGTTTCAGTGCAGCTTCAAAGCGTTTTACACAATAATTTTTATACATTTTAACCATAAATGCTCATCTTGAACTAGCTCTCTTCTTCTTCTTCTTCTCTATTTGAATTCCAGCAGTGTAGACACTGCTAAGTGTATTACTGCCCTCCACAGGTCAAAGTTTGAACTAATTGTTATATAGAGGGTATGCATCGATATCACTTTCCCGCCAGAACGCGCTTCCTCAGCTGGACTGAGTGGCAAAAGAACCTGCTGCATGACTGGATTTAATAGAGGAAACTGCGAAAATGCGAGTAAAACAAACGAATTACACTAAAGGTTGGGCTTGAAAGTGTTCCTTATAACATGTCAAATAAACCTAATCCATGGATATTGACATGCAGCCAGGAGTCGTGTTTCTTGACATTTATATGTGCCTGATTTCGACGCCGGGGAAATACATAAAGCAAATCTGCCTGGGAATATTTTATACAACTACAATATCGGTAGGTTTAAATCCGCGTAATAACTTATATCAATGTTATATATATCGTCATATTGTCCAGCCTTAAAACTTGTATAGTTTTTGTCAGTGTTTGTTTAAAAACACCCAATAATGCAGAATATAAGATGGTAAATATTTAATTGATGAGTTGTCAACACAATATATAACAATACAATTTATATGGTATGATTTTACCTCAAAATCCAACAATTTGACACAAAATGATAACTGCAAATCCATGTTTCTCTGCTGGAGTCCAGTTGTTTCTGTGAATTGCAGTGATCCATTTGCTTCTTTTTTTTCTGTAGCTTTCGGCAGTCTTTAAATATATACCTCAGGTTTTGTGCCAAAGCTATTTGTACAGTCCATCGCAAAGCTCTTTCCTGTTTTGGATGTGTTTTGTGTGTTGTTCGCGGCATTCACGCTGGAAACCATAGTGCCACTCAGTCTTTTGCCACTCAGTGGGCGTGGCTGCAGTATAACGGTCGACGGTGACGTCACATGCATACCCTCTATACTTGCACTAGCATATTGTCTATGACAATTTAGTTCAAACTTTGACCTGTGGAGGGCAGTAATACACTTAGCAGCGTCTACACTGCTGGAATTCAAATAGAGAAAAAGAAGAGAGCTAGTTCAAGATGAGCATTTATGGTTAAAACGTATATAATTTTTTATTTTTTTAGAAAACGAGTGATGGTTTTCTCTAGATAAGACCCTTATTTCTCATCTGGGATCGTGTAGAACGCTTTGAAGCTGCACTGAAACTGTAATTTTGCCCTTCAACTGTTTGGAGGCCAGTGAAAGTCCACTATATGGAGAAAAATCCTGGAATATTTTCATGAAAAACCTTTATTTCTTTTCGACTGAAGAAAGAAAGACATGAACATCTTGGATGACATGGGGGTGAGTAAATTATCAGGAAAATTTAATTTGAAAGTGAACTAATCCTTTAAATTGACCATATTCTTGTAGTAGATGCATCATTTACAAACTGAGGCTCTGCCGGACGTCCTGTGAAGCACATCAACCGTTTTCCCCTCCAGATGGCGCTACAATCCAGTCTGCTGTCATTGAGCGGTGTCTGTGTGCCAGTGAAACACTCGGGTCATCATTAAATCTCCCTAAACTCTCAGACTCAGACTATTAAAAGGTCTCTGTGAGTTGCCAAATACTTTCTTTTAGGCTAGTGGAGCACGTATTCTTTCTCTGTTTTGCTTTTGGTGATTTCACCACAACAATTTACAATCTGTATCTCATGGAAAGGTCTGAAGTTCAGAGGTAATGCCAATATCTTTAACTCATCGTTTCTACCAGGATTTGGTAGTTTGGCAGTGTCCGCTGATCTTGACCCGTCTTTGAACCGGTCTGAATGGAGGGGAAAGGCTTTTCCCTTATCCAAAAACACACACACACACATGCAATGACCCCACAAATGCTATTAATACACCTGTCTGGTGACTGCATTGAGTGCTGGGACAGATATGGAAAATGACAGTAGAACGATGGGGCTGTGAGCCTTAATTGTTCGGATTTTATGTATAAAAGGCTTGAGGTTAAGTGGTGTTTTCCTGTGTTTGTTTGCACACGTGTCGGTCATTGTCTTGTTTTTCCTGAGCTAAACACACCTATAAAGCAATCAAACTCATAGACATCTCATGAGCTCATGAGTGATGATGATGATGATGCTGCTGTCTAAGTACTAATGGAAAATGAACCTAAAGTGACTTTTTAAAGTGACTGTAGTGTGCTGTACAGGTGAGTATATGTGTGTTCTGGTGTTTGGGGCTTGTGGAGTAATACAGCGATGGAATCGAAGCATCTCAAACGGCTTCTGAGCCTGTGAGTGTGTGTGTGTGTGTGTGTGTGTGTGTCTCTGTGTGTGTTTGTGTGCGTGTATTTTCTGGTGGGGCAAATAAAGGGGTGTGGTTAACATTTCAAGACAAGGAGAGGGACAGTGTGATTGACAGGTGATGTCACAAAGACGCAGTATAAAAGTTGAATGTGGAGCAAAACTGATAATCTGAGTTTATTTGGGGAGATTTCCAAACCCACAACCAGTCACACACTCTTCAGAGAGGACGCTGATATCGGTAAGGAGCTTGACTGGACTTTCTAATGCTTTGTGCAAAGGTTAAGATGCAAATGACTGCATATGCCATTATTCTAATACATAAAATGCTTTAAAAAGCAACGCAATTAAGTCTACTAGTTCTGCATTGATATTTAAAATAATACTGTTACTTTTTCTTATTCTTTTCTAGTGGAATTTGATTGAGAAGGGTAAACTATAATTTAAAAAGTTAAAATTAAAAGCTTAATTCTTGTAGGTTTTAAGAAGAATTCATTGGGACGAGGTAAAATAGTCAAATAAAATGTAAAAATTGAGTGTTACAGAATTTGTTGAGAAAGTGAAAACAAGTAAATTAATTTACAAAAATAAAATGATGTAAACAAAAATTATATTTCACTGCAGAATTTTTTTACAAAGGGAAACCCCCCTGAAATTGAATTAAAAAGTATATAATTTGTTTGATAAGGCTAAATTAAAAAGATTTAAAAATTTAAATTGTAGTTTTTAAGCACAATTCATTGGTTAAAATTAAACTTAATTAAAGTTCAAAGTAAAATTATAGTTTATTATATGCTGAGAAAGTGAATAGTAAAAAAAAAAAAAATTAAAGTAAAAATTAAGTAAAATTAAATTTTACAAAAAGGATGAAAGGATAAATGCACATGAAAGTCCTAATTGAATTTAAAAAGAATTAGTTTGAGAAGGGTAAATTTAAGTTAAACTTAAAAGTTAAATTGTAGTTTTTAAGCAGAATGAATTGAGACAGGGTAAAATAGTAAAATTAAACTTAAAATGAAAAAGATAAAACAACTTAATAGTTTGTGACAGAATTTGTTGGGAAAGTAAAAACTAGTAAACAAACAAAAACAAAACCAATTAAACTTGAAAGTAAAAGTTAAGTAAAAAATGTATTTTCCAAAGGGAAAACATGCACAAAAAAGTCCAAATTGAATTTAAAAGTGCAGAGTTTGCTTGAGAAATAAAGAAATAAAGTAGTAAAAAAGCTGATTTATTAGCCTATAAATTGATGACGGGATCTACGGAGCGTTTCGTTTAACTGCGAGTCCTCAAGGTCACCGGAGTGCTCCGGATCACCGGAGCCTGACCTCAGAAAAACACTTGAGAGCAGTTTAGTGAACATCACTGCAGGCGTTCAGCTGTACATTAACAATGACACTACGCTGATCAATGCAAACAATTAGCCAAGCAAAATGCAGACAAACTGCATGAGTGTAAATGAACCTGTTTGAAGAGGCGAATGTCCAGCAGACATGAGTTCTTCTGAGGTCACTTACAGTATCATCTAAAAAGCTCCCTGTAAGTGTCTCATGTTTAGTGCGTGCAAACAAAAGTCATTAAACAATGTGCCTTAAGATGAAAGTAATGATGCTCATCTGACTGCCACATTAAATATGTGCTCAATTCCTAACACCTGAAATGTTGACTTAAGCACTTCAGATTGTTATTTTAAGACAGGTGTGTGTTTTTCTGGCTTGTGCAGACGATGGCCGATCATGAGCTGGTTCTGAAGTGCTGGGGAGCCGTGGAGGCCGACTACACGGGTCACGGAGGAGAGGTTCTGACCCGGTCAGTTCCCGACTCGATGAGACAGAGCTGAACGTGATCTGCCCAGGTCTGCTAATGTTTTCTTTCTCTTCAGTTTGTTTAAGGAGTATCCGGACACGCAGAAGCTCTTCCCGAAGTTTGCGGGCATCGCTCAGTCTGATCTGGCGGGAAACACGGCGGTGGCGGCTCACGGCGCGACCGTGCTGAAGAAGCTGGGCGAGCTGCTGAAGGCCAAAGGGGATCACGCTGCCATTCTTAAACCGCTGGCCAACACGCATGCCAAAACACACAAGATCGCCCTCAACAACTTCAGGGTATCGCAGGACACTTTCACCGATGTTCTTCGTTTTTGGGCTCTGTTCCAAAACCTACTGCACTTGCTCACTGCAGACAGCATCTTAATGCAACTAGTACTTTATTAATATATAAATAATACTAATATTTATTAGAGATGCACCAATATATTGGCCAATAATCGGTATAGGCCGATAAAAGCAAATTTTCACACTATCGGCCGATAAAAACAGCCGATAGTCAGTGCTGATATATCAAAAGAGGGCAGGAAAATGCACTGAATTTGTGCTTTGTTTAAAGAAAAACGCTAAGAAACCAGTTTGATGTTCAATATTAATAGTAATTATATGAATTAATAACATTCAGAAAGTAAAGAAATATTAATTTAATCTTTAGAATTTAGTTAATGTGTGTTAATGTTAATTTTAGTATTGTGTTTGTTTATACTCTGAAACTAGTGGATGAAATGGAGAAAATTAAGTTTTTATTTGCATTTCTTTCAGAATATAATAATTAAAAATATAATGATTAATTATTAATTCTAATGAAATTATTCATTTAAAAGAAGGTATAAAAGGCAGAACCCCCAAACTATCGGTATCGCTATCGGCAGATATCACTCTGAATAAAATTGGCTATCGGTGGAGGAATTTAGTATCGGTGCATCTCTAATATGTATTATTGATAAATAGATCATTTATATTAAATGTAAATAATAAATATATGTAATAAAAATGAATAATTAATAAATATATTTTAAATGTGTTAAAATGAAATAAAGCAGAAAAAAAACTTAGATAAAAAAAGACTTGATAAATATTTATAATTATATAAAATAAAAATATATATATTTTATAACATATTTTTTATTATATAATATTATATATATATATATATATATATATATATAGTCTTTTAATATAATATACGTTTGGTAAAAATTTACACATATTTTGTTTTAAACAATTAAACAAAATAAAATGATATTTTGGAGTAGAAACTAGCAACTACCTGAACTATAACCTAACTATATATATATATATAGTGGCTGGCTGAACTATTATAAGGAATATTTAGTATTAGTACATCTCTTATATTTAGTATTTATAGATATATTAAATACAAATAATAAAATATATGTAATAAAAATTAATAATAAATAAATATAATATTTTAAATATTTGTTACAATGACATGAAGTAGAAAGAAAAAAAGACTTAGGACAAATTATGATCAATTATATATATTATATATTAAATAAAATGTTATCTTTTTCATTTTTATTTTATATATATATATATATATATAGTCTTTTTTGGGTAATATACATTTGGTAAAATTTACACATTTTGTTGCAAAGCAATCAAACAAAAAAAATTATTTTGGAGCAGAAACTAGCAACCTATAAACTAGCAAACTATAACCTAACTATAATATATATATATATATATATATATATATATATATATATATATATATATATATATAAGTGGCTGGCTGAACTATTATACTATAAGGATAAGTGACTGTCTTTGAATGCTGTTCATTATTTCTATGTAAATAATAGTACTTGAATTCAAATGTCAGATTTCGCCAATGACGTTAGCAAGTTAATATCATGATACTATAAATACACAACAGCACAATCAGTGCTGGATACAGTCCACGATGCATGTGGAGGAACTCGTTTTGAAGTCCTTCTGACTTCATTTGCAGCTTTTGTATTCTTAAGCACACAGACATCCCCTCGTAAACAGTTTGTCGTGAGAGGAAACGCCAACCGTGTCCTGTCTGTGTCTGTCCGCAGCTGATCACGGAGGTCCTGGTGAAGGTGATGGCGGAGAAGGCCGGTCTCGACGCCGCCGGTCAGAGCGCGCTGAGGAAAGTGATGGACGTCGTCATCGGCGACATCGACGGCTACTATAAGGAGGTCGGATTCGCCGGTTAAAGGATCCCAAGAAAACTGGGGTCTAGAAGAAGCGCTTGGCTTGATGTTGCCGTTAGTGAATAGTAGTTACTGTGCAGCTAATCAGATTAAAAACTATCCACAGAGAACAAATCATGTTTAAAACCAGAATACACATGCAACCGTGTTTGTTATTGTATGCAAATGTGGAATGAACAGAGCCAATCACGTCGAGTTTAGAACGTCACCTGATCTGATGATGTCATCATAACAGTGATTTTGGATGTGTTAGGGTCTCAGGAGGAGCGTCTAAACTTCATGTGAATTGCAAGTGATTGCACATTAAAATATCTTTAATTTGGGAAATGATCAATGAAAATGAAATTGATGCTTCTCTTATTTTGTTTCTCTGCACCTGCTTTGTCTTCATTATAACCTGCATTATAAACCATATTCAAGATTATGCTTTTGTAATGCAACACTTATCAATAAACATTGCTTTTACCTGCTGAAAAACTGATTTGTGTCTTTATTTGTCATTCATTCATTAAAAAACATGTTCACACTATTTTTGAATTATTATAGCTGCCATATGATTGAGGTTGGGCTGTTTCATGGTTAATAAGCATCACAAGGATTATGTGTTTATGGTGCGTTTGACAGGTGCTTTATTCTAATCTGGTGTGTAAATCACATGGTAAAGTCATTTGGCCTTATCTGCGTCTGGAATGTGATTTATTTATGACATTGTGACCCCTACGTTTTCTTAAGAACGTTTTTGCTAAATCTCAGCCTTTTGTTTTTATGTCTTTCTAAGTAATTTTTATCCTCAGAAAACTGCGGGTCAATCTGTAGCCGTGCTCCAAGTCACATGCTCACGGACACACAGTTTTCCATTCCTCCCAAATCTCATTCAGGACGTTTGTGGACGTGACTGCAGCCACAGAGCTTTCCTGTGCAGCGATTTCCATTCCCATTTACTTTACCGTTAAGCCAAGAGATGTGTAATGAGCATGTGTGAAGTTCTCCCGGCGGGTTTGACTCGTTGTCACACCAGACGTGACAACAGTCACTCTCACAATCTCTTCAGCCTGTCTCCCTCTCTGATTTCTTTAGTTGTTTCTGGTGACACATAGCCGAGGACAGAGAGTTCAGCGAGTTCAGAGAGCTAACCTCATGTCCGAGAGATCCATGTGAAATCACACACACAAATATGACATGACTGACATATAAAGTACATCAGTTTGAGCTCTAATATCTCAGTTATATAGCAATGAGATCGAATGGAGACGTTTGCAGAAGTTTCTTGCTTCTCAGATGATTCTCATAGAAAAAGAGCTCAGTAATCTCCTCTGTGTCTCCTCCAGAGCAGGGGTGCAGGGACCCCCAGGGGCCGCAGGGGAGTGCAAGGGGGTCTGTGGAAATTAATAATAATAAAAAACAAGTTTATAATAATAATAATGGGGGCAGTTGTGACCTAATGGTTTGAGAGTCGGACTTGTAATCCTAAAGGCCTGTACACACAGGGACAAATATCGTGACTAAACAAAGAGCACCAATGTGAGTGTGCACACTGATGCAAAAAACGGCAGCCGTAAAAGCATCATTAAAAAAAAAAAAAAAATGCCTCAGGTTCATTTTTTTGGTTTGACGTGCTGTGTTAAAAACTGGCAGACCAATGAGATTGGTGCTTTTGTTCATGTGCATGGAGCTGCTGAAGTTACAGTAAAACACGACTTGGTGGCGCTCCAGCACAAAACGATGACGAAGACCCCTACAAACTATCTGTAATGTAGTTTTGTAGATACGGGAAGGAGGAGGCGGGAACCGGCGAACGTTCAACAAAACTTTAATATATAAAATAAACAAATACAAAACGAAAGTAATGCCGGCAGACCCTCGCGGACGTCTGCCGCCCACACAAACATAATAAACATAAATAAAGTCCAGGCCTGGTCCTCTCTCGTCCTTCACTGTCGTCGCTCCTCCTCTTATGCTTCCGGAGCTCCTCCGTGAGAGACACGAGGCCGGTGCGCCTCGCAGGTGGAGCTCGTTATCTCTCGCGTCACCGGCATCACGCCGTTCCCTCACAGCTCTCACCTGCCCTGCGCCACACTATCCCTGGGTCTCAAACAGCTCCCTAGCTTCCTAGGTCGTGTATCAGTATACCGTGTAAATGAATGTGTCTTCTTTAACTTTATTAATATCATAAATATGTTATTTGCACTAACGTTTAGCACAAGCACCATATACTGTCAGGGAGTGAATTTGCACGTTCACTCTGCGCATCGCCAGTGAATATTGCTTAGGTATTAACACAAAAAAAACATCTCAAAAAACACTGGCGATAAGCGTGTGCAATTTCATCCCAGTGTGTACAGGCCTTAATGCTGGGTACAGACCACAAGATAATCGTGCTGATTTTGGGCTGATTTCTCCCCTTCCGGCAGTCAAGTCAAGTCACCTTTATTTATATAGCACTTTTTACAATGTAGATTGTGTCAAAGCAGCTTTACAATGATAACTGATACATTATTTTGGCTGCACAGCAGCTCTTAAAGGTGCCCTAGAACTTTTTTTTAAAAAGATGTAATATAAGTCTAAGGTGTCCCCTGAATGTGTCTGTGAAGTTTCAGCTCAAAATACCCCATAGATTTTTTTTAATTCATTTTTTTAACTGCCTATTTTGGAGCATTATTATAAATGAGCCGATTCAGGGCTACTGGCCCTTTAATTCTCGTGCTCCATGCCCACAGAGCTCGCGCTTGCCTTGAACAGTGCATAAACAAAGTTCACACAGCTAACCCTCAAATGGATCTTTACAAAGTGTTCGTCATGCATGCGGCATGTATGCGTCGGATTATGTGAGTATTGTATACTGTTATATTGTTTACATTTGATTCTGAATGAGTTTGAGGCTGTGCTCCATGGCTAACGGCTAATGCTACACTGTTGGAGAGATTTATAAAGAATGAAGTTGTTTTTATGCATTATACAGACTGCAAGTGTTTAAAAATGAAAATAGCGACGGCTCTTGTCTCCGTGAATACAGTAAGAAACGATGGTAACTTTAACCACATTTTACAGTACATTAGCAACATGCTAACGAAACATTTAGAAAGACAATTTACAAATATCACTAAAAATATCATGATATCATGGATCATGTCAGTTATTATTGCTCCATCTGCCATTTTTTGCTATTGTTCTTGCTTGCTTACCTAGTCTGTTGATTCACCTGTGCAGATCCAGACGTTACTGCCTGCCCTTGTCTAATGCCTTTCATAATGTTGGGAACATGGGCTGGCATATGCAAATATTGGGGCGTATACCCCGACTGTTACGTAACAGTCGGTGTTATGTTGATATTCGCCTGTTCTTCGGAGGTCTTTTAAACAAATGAGATTTATATAAGAAGGAGGAAACAATGGAGTTTGAGACTCACTGTATGTCATTTCCATGTACTGAACTCTTGTTATTTGACTATGCCAAGATAAATTCAATTTTTCATTCAAGGGCACCTTTAAACAATAGTGTCAATGCAGGCAGATCAAAGCACTGTTGAATAAATGTCAAGAAAACTGTTGAATATCAAATGTCAAGTCAAATGTCAAGTGTCCCCAACTAAGCAAGCCAAAGGCGACAGCGACAAGGAACCCAAACTCCAACAGGTGACATCAGGTGGGAAACAAGTGGCAAATAGGTGATTATCTTGATGGTTCTGCAGATTATCTTATCAGATTTTCCTGTGGTGTGAGGTGTGTTAAGAGTGACTGAATCTGCTCAGAAGGTTGTGAGTTCGAGTCTCAGTGCCAGAAGGAAATGTAGGTGGGGGGAGTGAATGAACAGCGGTCTCTTCCGCTCTTAACACCTCACAACTGAGGTGCCCTTGGACAAGGCACCGAACCCCCAATCGCTTCCCGGGAGGCACAGCAAAAATGGCTGCCCACTGCTCCAGGTGTGTGTTCACTGCTGTGTTTGTGATTGTGTTCAATACTCTCTGCTGTGTGTGTACACTTGGATGGGTGAAATGCAGAGCACAAATTCAGAGTATGGGACACCACACTTGGCTACATGTCACATCACTTTCAAATAACAATAAATATAGCTGCAAGCATCAGTTAAGAGGCCAAGCACAAAGAAAGCATGATAAGTCATGCCAGCTTGGCTGGGAGCATCAGAGTAACTGCAGCAATGAGCAATTAAAGACATATTACGATGATTTTAGGCAAAATAGCTGAATAATCATAAAGTCACTAGTAATATGATTTAATGATTTATCTTTTTTGACCAACAGGTGGCACTGTGACCAAACTGATGTGGTATGGTCAGAGTGAGGTTACAATGACACTCGCAAAGTTTGGTGTCAGTGTGTCAAAGCATTGCAGAGATACAGCCTTTAGAGTCATTTTGGCATCATGCCTCAACTTTGTTGATGCGGTGTACGAAAGCGGTTTCGTCTATTGATACGAAATACAAAATCCATTTTTACTGGCATGGTCTGAAGATAATCTGACTCAAATTTGGTGAAAATCAGACAAACGGTCTAGGAAGAGTTTGAAAAAGTAGGTTTTCAAAGAAAATAAAAATGGCGGACAGGAAGTTCAACCGACTATAGCAAAATTGGTATCTGTATTCTCAGCATGACCCAACAAATCTATTAAGATCAATTAAAGTTATTAATCTATTAAAATTCATTACAACAGGCAAAACTAATCAAAAGCTATTAACATCTTTTGAAATTTATTATAAATTTTTGACCACAAGGTGGTGCTGCCGGAACTTTTTGAGTAACTTCAGGGCATGGTGCCGAAGACACACACCAACGCCAATGCATTCATAAAATATAACATTTTACGACAAAACTCAAAATGGCCGATGCCCAAAATAGCCGATATGGGAAAATCCAGAAAGCTGCACTAAATCTAAAGAGACCAGTTTTGTATTATTCAGACAAACCGTTCAGAGGTTAAGCAAAAATGTCAATTTTTCTTATCTCCTGATCACTAGATGGCACTGTGTGAAAACAAACCAAGTTTGGTCAGAATATGCTAAAGCGTTGTGTAGATATAGCTTCACATCCATTTTGACATGCACTTCATCTGATTCGTTCGCACTTTATTCGAGAACGGTTTGACGGAGCTTCGGTGCTTGGCCCCTAATAATAAAGATTAAAATAAATAAACTACTGATTAAGATAAATAATAAAAATTAGATAAAAATACATTAAAATAAACTTAGAATAAAATACGAATTAGGTTTTAAAATAAAATTAAAACAAATAAAACTAAAACTAGACTAAAATTAAAAATAAAAAAAAAATCACATTTTTGTAGCTCTATACTCATTGACTCAACTGTGTTTATTTCTCAGTAGAAATTAAGACAATTTGAGACAAAGCTGATACTTCAGTATCATTCCCCTGAGTACTAAAAGAGCTACTTGTGAGCATGAAGACTTTTCTCTGAGTAGTTTGAGCCTGAGCTCTAGAAGCGCCTGTTGGTTTGATGCGTCTCTCCTCCTCAATACCAGCATTGTTCTTCAGGTCTGTTGAAAGGGGGCATCTGGTTTCTAGGGCTTTCTGAATCTGTGTGTGTGTGTGTGTGAGAGATTTGTAAGGAAGTTCAGTGTCATCCTGTATTATCTGCTGTGAGAGGAAGAGGCAGGGCAGGAAAGCTGAGGTATCCTGAGCTCTCCTGAGAGGCTATATACACAGACACACACACACTATTGACATCAAATTCAAGCTCACAAAGAACTTGTGATTTTATAATGGCTGCATATGATGTCACAGTCAAACCAGAAGCCAATCAATTCCTGTTTGTCTCAAAACACAAAGAAATACAGAAATAAAAGGCTGAGCAAGATTTTTTTTTGATTATACAAAACTCACTATCATAATGCTAGAGCGTTTCTAGGTGGTTGCTGTGTTCTGAATGTTTTTATTTTAGCATTTGTGGGTTGTGAGGTGTTTTGAGTGGTTTAACTTAACACGTTGCTATGTGGTTGCTAAGGTGTTGCTATAGTGTTCTAGCTGGTTGCCAGGACAGTGCTATGAAGTTGCCAGATGCTCTGTTTTACAATATACCATGACTTTAACCTGTTGTTATGCCATTGCTATATGGTTGCTAGGGCATTGCTATGCTGTTGCTAAAGTGTTCAAAGTGGTTGCCAGGACAGTGCTATGCAGTTGTTAGCTTTTTTTAAAAGTGATTTTAATATGATCCTGTCATTGCTAGAGTTTTCTGGGTGGTTGCTAGGTGTTTTGAGTGGTTTAACTTTCAGCATGTTGCTATATGGTTGCTAGGGTGTTGCTAAAGTGTTCTATGTGGTTGATATGACAGTGCTAAGAATGTGTGTCAAGTTTCTGTATAGAGCATTTTACAATATATCACGACTTTGACCTGTTATTCTGTTGCTTTGTGGTTGCTAGGATGTTGCTATGCAGTTTCTAGGTGTTCTAAGTGTTTTCAACATGCTCCTATGTCAGTGCTAGAGTTCTCTGGGTGGTTGCTAGGTGTTTTGAGTGGTTTAACTTTTAACATGTTGCTAAGGTGTTGCTATGCTGTTGCTGAAGTGTTTTAGGTGGTTGCAAGGACAGTGCTTTGCAGTTGCTAAGCACTGTTTCTGTATAGAGCATTTTACAATAATTCACGACTTTAATTAACCTGTTATGCCATTTCTTTATGGTTGCTAGGGCGTTGCTATGCAGTTTCTAGGTGTTCTAAGTGTTTTTAACATGCTCCTATGTCAGTGCTAGAGTTCTCTGGGTGGTTGCTAGGTGTTTTGAGTGGTTTAACTTTTAACATGTTGCTAAGGTAGGTGTTGCTATGCTGTTGCTGAAGTGTTCTAGGTGGTTGCAAGGACAGTGCTTTGCAGTTGCTAAGCACTGTTTCTGTATAGAGCATGTTCTAAGTGTTTTTAACATGCTCCTATGTCACTGCTAGTTTTCTAGGTGGTTGCTAGGCGTTTTGAGTGGTTTTATTTTTAACAGTTGCTATGTGGTTGCTAGAGCGTTGCTATGCTGTTGCTAGAGTGTTCTAGATGGTTACCACGACAATGCTCAGAGTGTCAAGTCAATTTTATTTGTATAGAGATTTTTACAATACAACACAACTTTAACCTGTTTCTAGAGTTTTCTGATGGTTTCTAAGGTGTTGCGGTTGTATATTGCAACTTGTATATATTGTTTCAAATCATCTTTACCCAAAATAACACAGATTTCCTCCCCAAGACACATGATATAAGCCATCATTTATGTCTGTAGCACAAAAAAAGTTACACTCTAAAGTTTAACACTCAGCATTAAGGGTTGGTTTGGATCACTAACTATGAGCAATACCAATAGTGATGCTTGATTTAGCAAACACCCACTTTACCTGGCCATAAATAAAGGTAGGAATGTGTGTGAAAGTGGTACGTGCGGGCAGAAACGCATCCACTGCCGTCCTGCTCTGCCAATCTCTCAGCATGTGAACACACACACACAATCTGCATTATTCAGTAATAGAATGTTGAGTGGGACAAAGGCAGGTCTCTGGAGAGACAGCTGCACTGTAGATGTGTTTGTGAAGGACTCAAATGGATGCCAACAGAGCAGATCATAGAACAATATCACACAAACCTACTGAGACTGAACTAAAGCACCGTTCAATGCTTTGTGTGTGTGTGACCTCATAAGTATAGCAGACCAATAATTTGGGACAATACTTGACTAATAATGCCTTTTATATAAGAAAGAATATGTCTTTCTGGAAAGAAAACCAAAACTTGACAACTGCTCTTGGACTGGAAAGGTTGTAGATTCAAGCCCAATTAAAAGAACAATTAAATGAAAGTGCGATGGCCTCTTCCTAACTGTCGAAGCACTATCGTGTGTCTGTGGGGTAAGAGGATATCTGGACCGTAACCCTGTGCATGAAGTGGTCAGTGAAGAGATGTCAAATGAGGTCAGTCACGAGGGACCGAACGGAAAGGTTGAGAGAGAGACGGTGGCACAGGTAAGATGCCAGAAAGCCTTTTTGTCATTTCTTCGCAAAGAACGTCCATTATTCAGGACTCAGGTTACTGATAGGATTGGTTTGCAACAGGTGAGGTTGTCATGGAAACACAAAAGAGGAAAAGAGTTGGGGGAAACACAGAGCATTTGGGATGAGGTTACTGTAGTGCAGCAAACGGCCCTTATTCAGAGTAGACCAGAGGTATTATAGGTAAATAAAACCATTAAAAAAATATATTTTTGTTACTGTCACCCCCTTTTTGAGCATACATGTGAAAATGCACAATCCAAACTTAAAAGGTTGTAATTCATGAATGCTTTGGATTATAGACCTAAGGTTGGTCTCTTTTTAAAGCAGACACTTAGATTATTGCTGAAGTGTAAAAAAAAGCACTGTACTAAACATGTTTGATACAAAATATATATTTTACAAAAATAATTTTACTCTAAAAATTTACTCTATTTTATCAAAGCCATAATGTCTAATCAAGTTGTGTTCTAAATTTGAAGTTGATAACACAAAAATTGAAGATTTTGTTTAGGTGTAATACCAAAAGTAGCCACCGGGTGAAACCCACAATCCATTGAATACTTTTTGATGTGTGACAAATTAATAAATTTCTGTCACAACATCACTTCTATCACAAAACAGTCACCAAATATGGAACCATGAGTCTCTGAGCTTTCCAACGATGTGTGACTTGTCAAGAATTGAACTATTTAAATAATTAAAATAAATTTAATAATATGAAACATGACACTGCCCACTAGAGGTAGAAGCCCGCTAAAAGGATTTAAAGTACTGTTTCCATGGATTTCGGAAACCTAATTTATGATGATTACAAAATATGTGATAGGAAAAAAGGCAATAAAAAAAAAAGAGCACCAAGGGGTTAAATATTGTCTCGCGCTTATACTTCAATGAGTGCGAGACATCACTGCCGTTGTCAGACCTCACTAAGCGAATACTGAACGCAGTTGGACATGGTGTTTTAGAGGTAAAAAATGATATAAATACTGTTCGGTTTCTCACACAAACCGATCGTTTCGTGTCTTAGGACATCAATGTGTCGTCACGAGCCGCAGGGTTTAATTTGGATTTGTCTGTGCATGTTTTTTTTTTTACTTTTATAGATGGAGTTCCCATTGACATGCATTATATGACTGACAGACGGCAACAGTTGGAGTTAAAAATCATCATTTGTGTTCTACTGAAGAAACAAAGTCACCTACATCTTGGATGCGCGGGGGGTAAGCAGATAAACATCAAATTTTCATTTTTGGGTGAACTATCCCTTTAAGTGAAATAAAATATTAAAAACCTTTAAACATTTTATTTCAGCATAACTTCCAAAGAAGCATTTCTCATTTTCATTCAGTTTAACTTGATGTACTAGAATACCTAAAACTAAAAATTAACAAAAACTAATAACTAATAAAAATAACAAAAACACACAACAAAATTACTAAACATAAAATGGAAAATATAATATGAAATATAAACTAATTCAAACCAATAATAAAAATCTATAATAGCATCTCAATTTACTACCAGTCACTCCTAGTCAAAAGTTTGAACTCATCTACTTTCTTTTTATTCCACTTTATCTACTTTTTCTTTATTTTTACAAGTATAGCCAAACTTACTAGTACTGTGTAAGTATATGTGACATACAATATGAAAAAAAAAAAAAAAAGTATCAAACTTAAATAGCCCATTAAAACAGTAGTCATTTGGTTAAAAATTCAAATATTTTATTTATAAATATTGTAGAGGGTAATTATTTAGGAGAGACCCATTAGCTACCCAATGGCTCCCCCTGCTGGTTTGGAGGTTTTACTAATTCAGTAAAAGAGTGAATATGAGAGACAGCCAGCCATAACACACAGCAGACAATAAAGTCCGATTTCTTACACCCACCTGAACTATTCTGCAATCCTGTGAGATTATCTGCAACTTGTCTTTCCCTGGTGGAAATTCAAAGTAATGAACCGAGTCTTAATGTTGTTCTTAAAGTAACTAATTCGTCTTATTGGTGGTCAGTCGTCTTCGAGGTCAGAGGTCACAGAGCAGCGGGTCAGTGAGGACAGATAGAGGGCGGTGGTTGCTATGGGCGACATTCCTGCTGACACCTTCAGAATGTTGAGGATCCGCACAGCTGCTGCGTTCACGCCATCTGCCGTCTGACAGAGAGAGAGAGTGACGTGTTGATGAGTGAGTGTGTATATGTGAGAGAGTGTGTGTGAGAGTGTGTGTGTGTTTACCCTGTGCTCAGCGCAGAGGACGGGACACTGATGTGAAGCAGCCAGTTTTCTCACGCTGACCATTCGCTCCTGAGTGTGAGAGCCACAGCGAGCTGCAAACAAACACACACACACACACACACACACAAAACTTACTGACCACAAACACTTCTGACAGTCACGAAAGAAAATTAATGCTTTCATTCGGCAAGGATGCGTTCAATCCATAGGTTCAATCGATCAAAAGTGACAGTAAAGACATTTATAATGTTACAAAAGATTTTATATTTCAAATAAATGCTGTTCTTTTGAACTTTCTATTCATCAAAGAATCCTGAGATAAAAATACATCACGGTTTCCACCAAAATATGAAGCAGCACAACTGTTTTTCAACATTGATAATAATCAGAAATGTTTATTAATCATCAAATCAGCATATTAGAATGATTTCTGAAGGATCATGTGACACTGAAGACTGGAGTAATGATGCTGAAAATTCAACTTTGATCACAGAAATAAATTACATTTTAATATATTCACATATAAAACACTTATTTTAAATTGTAATTAAAATATGTAATTACTGTTTTTACTTTATTCTTTCTGGTTAATTTAATATAGCCATGATGAGCAAAAGAGACTTTAAAAAACATTAAAAAATCTTACCGACCCCAAACTTTTGAACAGACGTGTATATGGCACTAATATGATGCAAAATTGGGTGTGAAACTCGTGATGTTTCAGCAAATGGTCAGTGAAAGGAGGAGCTTGACCTTCAGAAAATGTTGTTAATTTATCTTGAGGCCAAATGCCATATTTATTTACTATTTTATGTTATCATTCTGCTACATTGTTACCAAAATGGGACATATCTGAAAACAATTTAAAATTCACAGCAGCGCCATTTTGATTCGAACAATAATTAAAGCGAGACTGTGAGGGATAGACATCTCTTCAGTGGGTTGTGCAGTTACTTAAAGGGTTAGTTCACCCAAAAATGATAATAATGTCATTTACTCACCCTTATGTCGTTCTATACCCGTAAGACCTTCGTTCATCTTCAGAACACAAATTAAGATATTTTTGATGAAATCCGATGGCTCAGTGAGGCCTCTATTGAGAGCAATGGCATTGAAAATCTCATAAAGGTACTAAAAACATATTTAAATCGGTTCATGTGAGTACAGTGGTTCTATCTTAATATTATAAAAGCGATGAGAATACTTTGTGCTCCAAAAACAACAACAAAATAACGACTTTTCAACAATATCTCATGATGGCCGATTTCAAAACACTGCTTTGGAGCGTTACGAATCGAATCAGTGATTCGGATCTCCTATCAAACGGCTAAACTGCTGAAATCATGTGACTTTGGAACTCTGAACCACTGATTCGATTCGTAAAGCTCCGAAGCAGCGTTTTGAAATCGACCATCACGAGATATTGTTGAAAAGTCGTTATTTTGTTTTTTGGCGCACAAAAAGTATCCTTGTTGCTTTATAATATTAAGATTGAACCACTGAACTCACATGAACTGATTTAAATATGTTTTTAGTACCTTTATGAGATTTTCAATGGCATTGCTGTCTATGCAGGCCTCGCTGAGCCATCGGATTTCATCAAAAATATCTTAATTTGTGTTCTGAAGATGAACGAAGGTCTTACGGGTGTAGAACAACATGAGGGTGAGTAATTAATGACAATTTTGGGTGAACTAACCCTTTATTTACTTTAAAAACGTTGTTTTGATATAAACATTGACAGCCAATCAGAATCCATCATGCTTTAACGACTGCGCTTTTAAAAGAGATCGTTATTGTCCGTTGGTGCGGACGCTATTATAACGATCATTTCACTCACCATCAGTGACCAGGAAACACACCTTCCCCAGGAAACAGTCTGAGTGCAGATGACTGAGAGAGCTCTCGGCTGACTGAAGACTACAGAGAGAGAGAGAGAATGAGAGTCTGTCCACTCACAAACAGATCAGATCAGATCAGATCAAACAGAGAGAGATCAGCGTACCTGCGCTCGGACAGCAGATTGATAATGAACACGATCAAATCAATGCGCGGACGAGTTTTCTTGTTCTCGATGGGCAGAGGGAGTTTTCTGGCCAGCCGCCTGAAAGACATCAGGAACATTTACACTCACTTATGTACGTAAAAACTCAACACAATCTGAGTTTACAACATAAGTTAGATTATAATTAGAATTCTATATACCATCCATTTAAGCAGAAATTTCTATTATTAATTAAGAAAAGTTATTAATAATAAATGATAATTTTACAATAATATATTAATAACAATTGTTTTGAATGTGTGTGTATATATATATATATATATATATATATATATATATATATAGATATATAATATATATAGGGCTGGTAAAAAATATGATTTTTCTCGATTTTAATCGATTCTCATTTTACGGACCGATATCAATTCTTAAATCCCAAGAATCGATTGGGATTCTTGTCATTATTACACTTCTTTTTTCATTGCATGCTGCTCCAAGAACACATTAATATGCAAATTAGATACAGTGTATAGATGCATTGTATTGAATGGGAAAACCCATGTATGACTATTTTATCTACATACTGCATAAAGTAAAATATGTTATATAAAAGCTCGTATGTTTATGTTCAGTTAATTCACTTTAATGGCAATGAAAATGACCTATTAATTGCCATTAAAGGGTCATGAAACCCCCCTGTTTTACTCTGGTCGTTCACACCTCTGAGTTTCAAAAAGTCTGTGGAAATGGGCGTGTAAAGCTCTGGAAAAGTGGGAGTGTAGAGGGGGGAAGAGGGGAGAGAACAACCAATGAAGCACAGACATACAACACACTCATTATACAGAATATTGAATATTAATATATGAGCACGGAGAATATGACGACAAACTCCCAAGCACAAGGGAGAAATGCGAAAGAATATTTAATAGGGCTAATAATAGCTACTTTGATTACATTTACGAGCAATAAAATCTCAAAATCAGTCTTTTGTCTTTTAGAATAATCGTGTCGTCGCGTTCAGATAGGCTACATCACTGTATCAGTGTCCAGTTTGCACATATAATTCATTTGAAGAAGACCTGATGAAATATGTGTGCATAACTACACCGTGCTGGTTAATGTTTGGTGCAGGAGAATGTGTAAATGGTATTCTGTATGAACTATGCGTCACGTGGCTAGTGTTATTAAACTCATCGCGGAGCTCCGCGCTGAAACCGATCATATGCGCGCTCCGCCTGTATACCATAAAAACAATCGTATTTTCATGTGTTCGTATTCAAACTCCAGTTCTGACCGCATCGCGAGCAAAATACAAACAACACACGTGCTGTGCTGAGGTAAACAGCCTACGGCTCGCGTATTTGAACGCAGCTAGAGCAGGCAGAGGTGAATGAGCCGCAATTTTGGGACATTTGAATTCTCCGCTGTAATGCGATCTCATACGAACATATTTTCCATTTGTGCTGGTAGATTACAGCAAAACAATCTACATGTACACAAACCTCTGCTCTGGTCGCGTCGCAGGAAAACACATTGTGTTGCAGCACTGAGGAAACGAACACCAACGATATGTCTCTGAATGACAAGAGACCGAGGTGAGAGAAGTGATGCTTCCTCATGCATAATACTGCAGTTATAATCGTATGCATACTACAGTGCAGTGATTGGATTGAATGAGCTTTATGTCATGAATATATATGTCGAGAATCTACGTCAGCATGTTTGAAAGTACACGATGACGTCAGATTTTGTGACGTTGCTCCGACTCAGCTTTTCAAACAGGAAGACAGAAATCGCTCTGAAAAATGCAAAAATAACTATTTTTCACTTATGAATAACATTAATGAGTACTTTTAGTGTTTTCAATGATGTGCAGCCTGTACATATCTGTTTACATCTCAAAAAAAGTGTTTTGGGGTTTAATGACCCTTTAAAGTGAAATTACTGAACCTAAACATACGAGCTTGATAAAAAAGCTCATTTTAGAAGAAAATTTCAGATGGCACTTGGAGGCTTTTGCATCTGAAGTCCTCAAATCTTTCATAACATAGTTGAGAATCATCTTTATACAAAGTTTGGTTAAAAACAATCTTGAAGTCTAAAAATTAATTGGTGATAAAAAAAAAAAAATCCCATTGCTTTTATTCTATACATGTAAATTCATGTCATGTTATTTTTTTAAAACAACTTAGTCCCGGTGTCCACTACAGAAGACATAGCATAACATATGAATAAAATTTAATTTTTCAAAAATGTTATTTTTAATTTGTTTCTTATGCTCTAAACAATATAATAACGTGAAAAAAAAAAAACTAAATTCAAAAAACTTCCTGGGTCTCAGGATATATATATATATGTCAGTTACACACACACACACACACACACACACACACACACACACAGACAGGTTACATTTTACGTTTCTTTAGATATTGGCACTCACACATTGACGTTGAACTCTTTCTCACATTGCACTATGGCGTCGGCTAGTTTGGACTGAAGCTCCTCTTCATTTTCAACCAACTATCAAAAGAGACGATAAATATTAAAGTAAACTATTAAAATGAATAAACATCATCAGTGCCATCATCTGACACGCGTTACTCACGAGGACGGTGGCGGTGTTCAGCTCTGGGACTTTACTGTACGGTGTCAGGAGCGACATGATGAGGTATATCAAAGACGCGTTAAGTTTTATTTGTTTATCGATAAAACAGCGAAAACTCCTGATTCGCGCGCCGCTTCCTCCTCGCGCTTATTTTCAAAGTTCACGCGCTTGACGTCACATAGACGCGACTCATCATAGTGCGCGCGCTGCTGCCCTCGCGCGTACAGAAATTACCTCACATTTACGAATAAGAAATTATATTATTAATATCCATTAATAAAGTGTTTTAAATACTTTATAGCTTTAATTTTTTTTTCCCTTAGGAATTTTTTTTAAAAAGCAATCACATACATACGCATTAATATATTATACTAAATCTGAAACTAGCTTCCTCTTATCAGATACTGTAAAATGTGTCAATCTGTAACCGATTTAATCCTCAAGTTTAATATGGTTGGTGCAACCTAATGTATTCAGGTTGATTCAGTGATGTTAAACAGCATTTTTGACTGTATAAAAATGTATTAAATTTAGATGTAACCACATTTTTAGGGTAACATTTTTAAGTGTAGTGGTCTTGATGATACTTTTAACACTTTTGTTGCATTGCACAAACTGTTATTTCATGCAAATCTACTATTAACATTGATATTTATTTCAACAGAAGCAGAAAATCAGTTCGAACAACTTTCAAGAAGATGAAAACCCAGAAACACGTAAACAATGAAAGCAACAGATTTATTGTTTCATAGCACAATGACAAGGCAAGATGAAGTTTCAAGACAACGTCTCAACACCGCAAAACCAAAGAGTGATAAAAAGGGGAAAAGAGAAACTCAGAAAACATCCTGGTACCATGAGAAACTGTAAGCCGAGCTATAAAACGTGTGCGGTTATGTGTGAAAAGATGGTTTGGTTTATGTGAGGGGGTTAACAGCTCAGTCCAGCTCTGAGTTTATATCCATGTCAAATGAATCAGAGAAAAAAAAATATCCACATCAAAATCAATCATTTCATCATTAAGGACCTTTAATTATTAAAAAAAAAGGAAAAATGAACAGAGAAACCAGTTTAAAATGATGAAAAGAGAAAACTTCAGTGGTAGTTTTTATATTCCTGCAGGCATTTCCTTCAGCCACCTGCCCTTATCTTCCAAGATAAAAATAAGCTACTTCTAAACGCACTCTTTCCCCTCTACACTTCCATCAAATGTTCTTTGGTTTGCTAAAGGAGTGCCACTAGATCTGTGTAACTCTTGCCTCTGAGGCGTTGTTTGTATCTCAAATAAAGGCTGGTCTCACACACACGCTCTCTCTCTCTCTCTCTCTCACACACACATCTGCGACTGGCTTCCTCTGTAGCCGCCGAGCTTCTACTGATGTATAAGTAACCGGATGAGACGGCCATTCAGATGTGAAGATCAGGTGTGCGGCGCGACGGGATCGGTGCTACAGCGACTGGGCTCGTCTAGATCCCTCCGCTCTCGGAGTGGAGCGCTGCTCTCTCCAGACACACAGAGGAGACTCCCGCTCTCTCTCCCATAAGGCGGGGATCCTGCGGGGGTGGTATCTCTCACGTGCGGCTCTCCCTCCATCATTTCCCCACCCTCCCGCCAACCCGCCATACTATCCTGATCTGAGTGGAAGAGTGGAGGGATGCACTGAAAGCAAACAGGTCACAACACAAACAATGGAAGCACTATTAAATGCTGCAAAGGAAAACACAAAAACTAAACAACAAAAAACACAAAAAAAAATGAAAACAAAACCATTTTAAAAAATGAAAATCAACCACAAATAAACCACAAAAAGAAACCAACAAAAAATATAATTTAAAAAAGTAATAAGGTTTTATGGTTAAGGTAATTTTAAAAAGAAAGTTTAAATTACCACATTATTTTAAATAAAATTTACAAACAATTAAAATAATTTAAGTACTTATTCATTAAAAAAAATAATTAAATAAAAACTAAAATAAATTTCAAATTGAAAATAAATTATTCAAATTTAATCAACAAAAAAAAATCAATGCAAAAAAAAAGATTAAAAATTTAATTATCCAATTTTATTTAATTAATTATCAAAGTAAAATTTATTTAATTTTTGTAATTTAATAAATTAATTTGAAATTATTTAAATATTAATTATTCTCTTATTCAAACTTTTAAATAATAACCACATTTCATTCAAATGCTTATTTTAAATCATCTGCTAAATATTAACACACCTGTTTGTTTTAACTGAACATTGCTATCTTGTCATAACGCTGTTGTTTACACTGATTTTTACCTCATTACCACACACAACTGCCCTTCACTATGGTACAATCACTGTAAATCATGCCTCACTGCTTGAATGTAACAGTTAAAAGGAAGAGGTTCCTCCACAAAAGATGTCAGATGCAGGTCAGGTCAAACTGAAGTCGATCTGGTACCTCTTCCTTTTGCTCCTGTGCGAGTGGGAGCGAGAGCGATGGCGGTCTTTGTGTCTGTGTTTCCTCTCCCTCTCTCGTTCCCGCTCTCCATCCTCACGGTGCCGACGAGAGCGATGGGAGGATAGCTTTCCTCCTTCCCTGAAAACCAGAGAGAAAGATGCATAAACAGGAGATTTCCTTGCTTCAGCGATACAGATGTTACGAGAAATAAAGACGATCCTCACCGATATCGCTCACCGCTCCTGGATCTGGACCTAAAAAGATAGGAATAAAGAGATGATGACAAATCTTCATGATGAAACACTTATTAATATTTGATAGCTTCTCCGATTTAAAGATAGATCGATTTGATTCATTAAAGGTGCTAAAGAGGATGTTTTGTTTTATACATTTTTGCAATATTACTTGAAACTGTCTTTACTAACTGATAAAAGACTATTTATTAGGCGCACTGAAAGTAATAATATTAATATACATCATCTGTACACGAGGTAGGGCCTTAAAAACATCAGCCAATCGTTTACGCGATCATCGTGTAAACGATTGGCCCTCTGGCTTGTCAATCACTGTCGTGACGTTCCTTGTGAGAGACGAGCGGCTGCGCGCTCCAGTAACTTTCCACACTCCACAGGCGCCGCATGCAATGTTTTTGTCAGGAGACAGGAGTAACAACTACAGATTATGAGTTACCTGCGGTGAGTCCGACATAATGAATCCAAAAAACACGACACAGCGAATGCCGGTGGTAAACATTCGTGTTCCAATACGAGTGTTTACGAGTTTTGGGAGGCGTTCCTTTGAAATGAGCTGTGAAGGAGGGGGGCTGTTCTTACGCATACGCTCATTTCAAAAACTCAGTAACAGTCTTTGGATTCTCAGTCGATGAAAAAAATCCTCTTTAGCACCTTTAATGTGAGTCAGTTCTTTCAAAGTTCAGTGAATTAGTTCAAAACACTGATTGCAGGCCTAATTACAAACGTACCTCCTGCGGTCTCTCTCTCTGTCTCTCTCGCGCTCCCGCTCTCTCTCCCGCTCCCTCTCACGCTCACGCTCGCGTTCTCGTTCTCTCTCCAGCTCCCACTCTCTGGCTCGCTCCTCTTCTCTGTCGCGCTCCTCTCTTCTCTTCGTGCGCATGCGCTCCTGTTTCTCCGTCACAGCTTTCTGAAAACCAGAGCAGTTCATCTATGAGATGCTGAACGACACCAGGCTGATTGAGTTCCGTGTGCTGCCATCTTACCCGCAGTTTATCCAGTTTCTCACGGATTTCGATGAAACCTAGATGTAGTTTCCCTCCAAAGTGGTCGGCGAGGCGGCGGTCGTTGTCGTGGAGGCCGAGGTAAGCGGAGCAAACCTCACACACTCGCAGTTTCTGCTGCTGGAAGCTGGAGGCGGGCATAGAGTTGCGGTATATGTCCTAAACACAAACACGCTGTTCAGATGAGCATAATTAAATGTAATAAAGCCATTACAAACATGAACACTTTTCATTTGTGATCTGAATCAGTTCTAGAGCTAGAACTGAGGACTACAATGACATTTCCACCTTTGACCCACACTGACCTCTGCCTCTTTCTTCAGAGTGCGCGTCTTCTCCACCTTCTCCAGCACCTGTTGAGCCTCATCCACGTTACCCTCGCCGCCCAGCTGCTCCTCCGCACGCGCCAGCAGCTTCCCGATCTCCTCGTTCAGCTCGTGCACACGCTCCGCCTTAAAGGTAGAGTAGTAAAAACAGGCAGGTTAATACTAAGGGTCAGAGAGGGTGATCAAATGATCATGAAAAACTAAATTATGGAAAAAAAAAAAAAAACCTTTGTGTGTTATAAACGGATCTCAAGCAAAATAAAAGCTATGAAAAGGCAAGATATTATGGAAGTCCGTTTCTACCATGGAATAAAACAATATCTCACAATTCTTTCTACTCAGAATTACAAGTTTACATCTCGCAATTCTGACTTGTTTTCAGAATTCCAAGTTTATGTCTCGCAATTCAGATTTTTATTTTCAGAATTCCAAGTTTACATCTCGCAATTCAGACTTTGTTTTTAGAATTCCGAGTTTAAGTCTCGCAATTCTGACTTGTTTTCAGAATTCCGAGTTTACGTCTCGCAATTCAGATTTTTATTTTCAGAATTCCGAGTTTACGTCTTGCAATTGAGATTTTTATTTTCAGAATTCCGACTTTACATCTTGCAATTCGGACTTCTATATTCAGAATTCCAAGTTTACATCTACAATTGGACTTCTGTTTTTAGAATTCCGAGATCAAGTCTCGCAATTCTGACTTTTTTCAGAATTCCGAGTTTACGTCTCGCAGTGCAGATTTTTATTTTCAGAATTTCAAGTTTACATCTTGCAATTCTGACTTGTTTTCAGAATTCCGAGTTTACATCTCGCAATTCAGATTTTTATTTTCAGAATTCCGAGTTTACGTCTTGCAATTGAGATTTTTATTTTCAGAATTCCGACTTTACATCTTGCAATTCGGACTTCTATATTCAGAATTCCAAGTTTACATCTAACAATTTGGACTTCTGTTTTTAGAATTCCGAGATCAAGTCTCGCAATTCTGACTTGTTTTCAGAATTCCGAGTTTACGTCTCGCAGTGCAGATTTTTATTTTCAGAATTTCAAGTTTACATCTTGCAATTCTGACTTGTTTTCAGAATTCCGAGTTTACATCTCGCAATTCAGATTTTTATTTTCAGAATTCAGAGTTTACGTCTTGCAATTGAGATTTTTATTTTCAGAATTCTGAGTTTACATCTTGCAATTCAGATTTTTATTTTCAGAATTCCGAGTTTACATCTCGCAATTCGGACTTCTATATTCAGAATTCCAAGTTTACATCTCGCAATTTGGACTTCTGTTTTCAGAATTCCAAGTTTACATCTCGCAATTCGGATTTTTATTTTCAGAATTCTAAGTCTACATCTTGCAATTCGGACTTTTTCTCTGAATTCTGAGTTTATAGAAGAACTGTGAAACAAACTCAGAATTCTGAGAAAAAAGTCTGAATTACGAGACGTGAACTCAAACTTGGAATTGTGAGAAATCATGTCAGAATTGTGAGTCAGAATTTTGCAATTACCCTTTTTATTCAGTGGTGGAAACAAGCTTCCATAACACATAGTCCCTTTAAAAAACCCAGATTGAGTTTTTCTGTTTCTAAGTATTTCCTATTGAAACAGGAAGTTGGAACGAGACACATTGAAGGGCTCATCCTCTTTTTTTTTTCTTCATAAAATGCCTATTTATATCAGAGCTGTGGACCATGATTCACTACTTGCTAGTCTGTGTACAAAAAGCAGGTGTGTGAAACTTCAATATGAAAATGATCTGAAAGTGAAATATCACGCTGCCGAGAAGCGTTCAGGGATTCCCCACCGCTGCTGTGAGATCACATGGTCAGCTCTTTACCTTGGCAGCCACCTCAGCGCTGATCTCCTCCTGCGTTTCGGCCAGTCGTTTCTTGGCCAGTTCGGTTCTTCGGTCACAGTCTGCGATGAAGGACTGCAGGTGCTCTGCAGCCTGAGGAGACGCGCCACAATCAGCCATTATGAGCAGTTTGCACACATACAGTTTGTTTGTTTATTAAGTTTTTGCACACATACAGCATAATGTAGATGAATATAAAGGGTTTATACTCACGTCCAGCTCAAAGAAATACTCCTGCTGTTTAGATGCGATCTCATAATCTGCTCTCAAAGCCAGGTCATGAATCTTCACACACTCGCCCAGATCCATGCGCTGCACAAACACAAAGCAGGATGTCATAATGTAACTGTGGTGAAGCATAAACCAAGTGCTGCAGTTATCAAAAACGTTTTAGATGAGTAAAGTCATAACCACCGAAACAATTATTGAGACACTTACAGTTCCAGACAGTATGTCATGTGGACACGACTCCAGCAGATGACTCTTACACACCCGCTCATCCGTGAACTTGATCCTCTGTCGCATCGTGTCGCCTGTGGGCAAATTATGAGCATCAAAAATCCTCAAATCGGGACTCAAGTCACATGTCATGTCAAACAAATAATGAGAGAGGAAATAAACAATCGTGCCACAAATCAAATCACCATTCCAAAATCATAATTTGATAAACCCCAAATAAATAATTATATATAATTATGTCAACCATATCATGTTAATCATGCATTGCCTCAAATCATGGGCAAAATAATCATCATAAGCACAATTCTTGTTAAATTACATCCATGAATTTGACGGATATGAAATCATTCCAGACTAATCCTAAGATTCATGACTTGTATTAAAGGATTAGTTCACTTTCAAATGAAAATTAGCCCAAGCTTTACTCACCCTCAAGCCATCCTAGGTGTATATGACTTTCTTCTTTCTGATGAACACAATCGGAAAAATATTAATAAATATCCTGACACATCCGAGCTTTATAATGGCAGTGAACGGGACCGAGTATGAGCTGAAGAAAGTGTCTCCATCCACATCCATCCATCATAAACGTACTCCACACGGCTCTGGGGGTTAATAAAGTCCTTCTGAAGCGAAGCGATGCATTTGTGTAAACCCCCCCCCAAAAAACAAACATATTTAACAAGTTATGAAGTAAAATATCTAGCTTCCGCCAGACCGCCTTCCCTATTCAACTTACGAAGAAAGTGTACAAAAGTCCTTATTAACCCCCAGACCCATGTGGAGTACGTTTATGATAGATGGATGTGGATGGATGCACTTTCTTCAGCTCATACTCGTTGGTCCCATTCACTGCCATTATAAAGCTTGGATGTGTCAGGATATTTATTAATATATCTCTGATTGTGTTCATCAGAAGGAAGAAAGTCATATACACCTAGGATGGCTTGAGGGTGAGTAAAGCTTGGGCTAATTTTCATTTGAAAGTGAACAAATCCTTTAAATACAAGCCAACAAAATCATATGAACCATGACAATAATGGTTATCAACCAAAGGAAAAAAAGAGAATAACACAGTCATGACAACGAATTCATGAAAATGTTTCAACCCAATCATGTCCCTCAAAAGAAGAATAATGCAATTCAGAATTATGGTATCATGTCATGTCAACCAAATCATGATTTCCTTCAATTCATGATTCTCATCATGGCAAATGAATCATAACAATCATGATTATCATGATAAATATAATGTATATAAAATACTTACAGACAAAATCATAAGATACATGATTTTTAATCAAATCAACGACATGACAAACAATAATGGTGTTTACCAAATCATGGCCATCAAAAAGCAGAATAACATGGAAATAATCAATAAGACGTGATCCCCGTCAATCAAACCAATGAATTCAATGACATCAAATGATTTAAGCAAATCACGAGAACCATGAATCAAATGAAATCGTGACTCTTTAACACAGATCACATTCGAGTATAAATCAACGAGTTTGAAGGAACGAATCACAGACTGAATCAAGTAAGTTAACGTTATATGGTTTAGTTTCGATTTGACGAGAATGAAAGAAACACTCACCATCTCTGCTGGGTTCCCATGAGCTGGTCCAGCATGGCTCTCATCTGCGCCTGGGCCGACATCTTCAGCGGTTCACCTCTCAGTCTCTACACGCGTGTAATGGACCTGCTTTAACAGTAAACAAGTGCTGTTTCTCTAACCTGTTAAACTAACTCCTCATACAACAGGCCTCAAAGCCACCGGCCGCCGAAAACAAGACGAACCAACACTTTCTATCAACACCAGGTTCACTTCTGTGCTTAAAGTCTCTCAGATTCTTCAGTTTATAGTTGAGATCTCGCTGAAATCTGGCAGATCATAAATCAGTGAGTTTGAACAGTCTCGTGCGTTAGCAGCAGCGGCTAACTCTTCCCCAACGCCCCTGAATCCGCCTTATAAGCGCTTATTTATCAGTCCTAGCGCTGCTTTATCAGCCCGCAGATCAATATTTTGTGTAATGATCCATATTCGCAAAGTTTTGACAGTGTTTATTTGTTGTTGGTTTATTGTTTTATTTCTTTTTTTCCCTGTCGGAATGAGACTTCCGATCCGCGCGCGCGCAGCTCCCGCTTGGTTACGCGGCCTCGAGGAAGTGCCGCAGAGCTCGCGCGCTGATTGGCTGACGGGCAGGTGACATCATAACGGTCGCGCGGCCCAGCGAGTGTAGTTCGGGCCATTTTGATGTCATCAGAGCATGTGGAGCCACGTGGTTTTTTTGGATTAAAAAAACTCATGTTGAACGTTAACTGTGTCGTTTTAAATGTAAACATTTCATATATAACAACAAATTAAGAACAAAAACCTAATGTACCCCGAATGTCCGAAAAAATACAATAGTTTTTGAACCATACTATAGTAAAGTACTTGAATTAATTTATTGTGGTATTTCTATAGTTACTGTGATAATATAACAACTATAGTAATATAAACAAATTACTTTACCCAATACTGTACTAAGTTTTCTACAACTATACAGTATATTATACTACAGTTTACTGTAGTAAAAATAAAGTATTACAGTTTATCAGTTCACTAGTTAATACTACAGTATGCTGTAGTACTCATTAACAAAGTGTTGTAAATACTATAATATATACAGTATACTACAGTATTTACTATAAATTACTATAGTATTTTTTTTCATGTGGAAAGTTTTTTTAATTAAGAGTTTTTTTAGTATCTTACTGAACACACACACCACACACACACACACACACACACATGCACACACATATAGACTACTCCAGAATTATTGGCACCTTTGTTTAATGTGAGAAAAGGTGACTTTAGGTACCGATAGCCTCGTGGGCAGCACCAACATATAACGCCATTGCGCTTTGGGTGACCTGAGTTCGAGTCCAGCTCGAGGACCTTTCCTGATCCCACCCCCTCCTCTCTCTCCCACTTCACTTCCTGTCTGCTTACTGTTCTATCATAATAAAGGCAAAAATGCCAAAAATAAATCTTAAAAAAAGAGAAAAGAAATATACATTGTTTATTCTTTTGATCACATTGGCCACAATTATTGCAGCCTCCTTTTGCCAAAAGAACAGCTCTGAGTCTTCTTCTATAATGCCTGATGAGTTTGGAGAACACCTGACAAGAGATCAGAGATCATTCCTTCATGCAGAATCTCTCCAGATCCTTCAGATTCCAGCTCCATGTCGGTGCTTCTTCTCTTCAGTTCACTCCACTCATTTTCTTTAGGGTTCAGGTCAGGGGACTGGGATGGCCATGGCAGAAGCTTCATTTTGTGCTCAGTGACACATTTTTGTGTTGGTTTTGATGTTTGTTTTGGATCATTGTTCTGATGGAAGATCCAACCAAGGCCCATTATTGAATTTCTATATCAGAAGCGGTCAGGTTTTGATTTTTTATCTGTTGGTATTAGAATAGAATCCATGATACCATGTATCTGAACAAGATATCCAGGACTTCCAGTAGAAAAATAGGCCCACAACATTAAAGATCCAGCAGTATATTTAACCGTTTTTATCCATGTGTGCGCCAAACCCTTCTGGTGGGTTTGCTGCCAAAAAGCTCTTTTTTTAGTTTCATCTGACCATCTGTCCCATTTGAAGTTCAACTGAATATACAGGAGATTGTTTATGGATGAGCGAGGAGGATTTTTCTTGAAACCCTCCCAAACAACCTGTGGGGATGTAAGTGCTTGATTTTTTTTAGGCTTTCTGACCCCAATACTCAACTAATCTCTGCAGTTCTCCAGCTGTGATCCTTGGAGAGTCTTTGGCCACTCAAACCTTCCTCCTCACGGTGCATTAGGACGATTTAGACACACGTCCTCTTCCAGATCTGTAACATCTTTAGTTGATTGGAACTTCTTAAAGTCCCCATGTGGTGAAAATCAAGTTTTTAATGTTGTTTAAATGTCTATGTGGTGTTTTTAATATGTTTTAAGACAAATCATGTGCAAATTCATCAGTCAACACCATTGCTGAGTATTTTATGTTTGAAACTGCAGTGAAACAAGACAGTCTCAAAACCCGTGGTTTGAAATCGCTGGTGTTTCTTACGTCACAAACTACCTTGTAACCAATCACGTCAACGTGCCGGAGGGCTTTAGCATCATTAAACATGACCGCTCTGAAGCAGGGGAGTCCCAATAGAGGCCAGGTTATCCTGGTATATTTTTCTGTTGATATGAAAAATCATGTAGATTTGGCAGTATAGCAGGTGTGATGTATATTATGATGTTAAGATGAACTATATGCCTTTCTCAACTAATGTTCTGAGTTGTTCAAAGCGTTTGTAAGGATACTGAGTGTTAGAACGGGAACATGGTTTGAGTAACATTAGCAACACATTATTAGCTGTTTGATAACAGAGTCAAGCAAAAAGCTATCATATTAATTATCGTTATGTGTCCAATCTTGTAAATGAGGCAAGGGTGTAGAGTTACATCAATCTACTTTAAGACATTAATTTTTTTTAGATATGACATTTTGGTGATCAAAGATGAGTTTTGAGGGATAAAATTATTGACAGGCAGACTTTAATTATTGCCCTGATGGTGGAAATGGAGATTTTCAATGCTTTAGCTATTTTCTTAAAGACACTTTCTATTTTGTGAAGCTCAACAATCTTTTGCTGCACATCAGAATTATATTCTTTGGTTTTACTCGTGATGAATGATTAAGGGAATTTGGATTTTGTGTTTCCTCATATTTATCTCATGTGGAACAGGAAGTCATTGCTGGACAATTTCATGTTCCTGATCACCCTGGTGGGCTAAAAAACATAAATTTGAATTTGTAGAGGTGCCAATAATTGCATTGGAAAAAAACATTTATTTCATAACGTCACTTTCCCCCCACTTTCAATTGTTTCACTTGAAGTGAAAGATCAAAAGGATAAACAATGCAGATTTATTTCACAATTATCTTTGCTCATTTTATCTACCATATTTACCAAGGGTGCCAGTAATTCTGGGGTTGACTGTTTATACAGTACTGTGCAAAAGTCTTAGGCCACCACCAGCTTTGTTGTTTTAGCAATTTTTTAATGACCATCCATATTTATTTTTTGGTCTTTATTATGATACAAACAGAAAATACAGGTACAAGTGTAAAAAAACATTCTTCAAAATGGTTTCTTTAAGCAAAAATCATTATTTAGTGTGACCTCCTGGACTTTTTCACACACATGCTTTACAATGAGTTTATTGTCAGTTTATACTACTACTGTTTTAATTATACTATTTCCATCTGAAAGATACAGCATGTTTTCGTAGTGTAATCAAACTATAAAAGATCAAGGACACATTTATATGACTGTTTTAATATTAGGTCTCTTTGTTTTCATCTCACAGCTCAATAATGATCATAATTACATTGTAATGAATGACCACAAACACACAACAGTATTGGTTCTCTCTGTTTATTGTACTGATGTGGAACAGACATCTCTTAATTTATGTATGTTGTATATTATATTCATATGTATAAAAAAACATCCAGTCTAATAGTTTTTCTCCAACTACTTCCACAGAATACAAAATCAAACCCAGCAGTGATTATTAATTAGAAGAACGAGAACAAACAGAAACACAAAGAGGTCCTCTCAGACCGACGTCAATCCACCAGTCACACTGTCGTTTGGCACCAGATTTCAGGAGAAACTCCTCGCTCTCACCGCACTAAAGCACATGTGAAACACTTGACTACACATGCAACTAACCCTCCTGTATTTAGACTATCTGGTGGAGGAGAAAACGGCCCATCTATCGGCTCTCTCATATGTGAGTTGGGATAAAGATTTTTTTTTTTTGCATTAGAATAAAAGTCCGAATAATACAGAGAAAACAATCATTAACATTAACATCTAACTGCTTGATTCAGTTTCTACGAGAGCCAGGCCGTGCATGTGAAGCGCTTCAGAGAGAGTGAAAACTGCTTAAATTGTGGATTTCTCTTTGCTTGTTGCGTCTAGTTGTGGATTAGCGCATCGTGTCTATAGAGGGCCTCTCAATGAAAGCCTTTAAACAACAGTTTCATCACCAAGAATCACAATTCATGGATACACAGTATATAGATATACATAAAACAAATAATCAGCTCACACAGTCCCCCCAAAAATAAAAAATAAAATCAATTTGATGTGAAAAACTAATTTTGTACCTCCAGAACAACACAAATCCACACACGGATGACCTCGAATTATGCTACATTTGACTCTTTCCATATTTCCCATTCATAGTTCTGGTCTCAAAAAAAAAAAAAAAAAAAAAAAAAAAATTAAATTTGCCCGAAAAAAAAGACATTTTTTTTAGCTGTATTATATGAGAATTTGAATTTGAAAAAAAATAGATGAACACATTTACAGCTGCTCTACGTGTTTGATGCTACATTTTTTCGATTTAAACATGAAATTGTAAAAATAAATGTGCATTCATTACCATATGTGATCCAGAGTTATCTAAATTAATGTGACAGTGATGGTCTTGTTGTGGGGGAAAAAAAGAAGAAGAAAAAAAAAGGGGGAAAATGATTAATTCTGTTTCTTTTCATAGATTTATATGACCGGGTTGCACTTTCTGAGAAGTAGGCGTGGCTCCGTCTCATTCAACCAATCGGACATCAGTGGGCGGGGTGTTTTTGCTGGTCTCGTAAGGCAGTGAGGATTTCAGGCCTCGTTACATTCGGTAACACGGAGCAGAAGCCCTGACCGACTCGCGACGCTGATCCCGGATCAGATCTGCACCCAAACACACAGCGGCCCGCGTCAGCAGCATTCCGGCCGAATTCTGACCCAAGATCAGCCATGCATGTGTGTGTGTGAGAAGAAATAATTACGACACAGAACTACTATAAAAAACAAAGTGGAAGTACTAGAGGAGTTCAGGATCTCTTCTGAGGTATCGTCTAACGTCTAGCTCCATAGCACCATTTCCCTACGCCCTGATCAGATCTATCTAAATGACAGATTTAAAGGAATGTCGCAGGTTTAAATCGAGCATCTGTGACATGATGTTGATTATGAGTAAAAATAATTTGTCGCCATAGGAATGTCACAGACACGGCCCACAGAGCTCGAGATGAACCTGAAACCTTGAAGTTCAAATCACTGACTGGTAATTGTATGTTTACGGCAGATCAACCATTCTGTCGGAATTAATTAAATACATTTAATACACACTGTCTTTCACTTAATGTTAAAAATCGTCTGCGCACGAATGTTCATAGTCTCTGTATCTGTTTTATTTGTTCGACTGCAGGTTTCAAATCTCTCTAAATGTTAATATAACATTTGATTCAGTAACATGCGATTCAATTGGCACTCCCTGTAAAAGTACTGCCGCTCAGATTGGCATTATGCTGATAAATCGTACATATGTACATTAAAGTACAGCCCTTATTTAAACCGGGCTTAGACTTTACATATCTATTATTATTACTACGAATAAACAGTTGGACCTGTAAGGGAAAGTCTTATGGAAACACTTCACATCAAAATCAAAAGAAAATGTGTGGTATTATATTTAGCATAAAGCTTTGCAACGACTTTAGGATCAATAAGGCGACAATAAAATACTTTTTCCCACCAAAATTCTCATTATTGTAATGCAAAAAAATCTCAACGGCATTCAAATAAGATACATTTCAAAAGTTTGGGGTTGGTAAGATTTTGTAACATTTTTTTTAAAAGAAGTCTCACTAAGGCAGTGGCTCTAGAAACTGCGCAGAGCAGATAAATTAAGAGAACGATGCAAAAAGAAGGAAAAAACAAGAACAAACTTTAAATTTGTAAAGACATCTTTAAAAGTGGATCTGAAAGTGTCTAAAGAGGATTTTAAGAGATACTGGCCCTGTCCCAAATGGCACCCTAAACCCTCACGGTCTTCCTCTGAGTTCGCACTTTAACGACGTAATGCTGCTTTGACTGCTGGGGAAAGTCCTCTACGTAACTCACAGTCTTGCGGGCTCAGCAGAAGTGCGCATTGAGGGCGCATAGCAGCCACAAAGGGGGCGCTCACGAGCACCCTTCTTTAAGCTTAAATGACGAATGGGACACCCTACGGTCTTGTGGACTAAGTCCACAAGACCGAAAGTGCACATGAAGTGTGCCATTTGGGACGGGGCCACTGTCCATGAATTTTCTTGGCAATGTTTGCCAAGCCTTGCCCCAACCCTCCCCATTACATGTCTTGGGACTTACGCACGCATTCACACCTATGGCCAATTTGGCCCACCTAACCTGCATGTCTTTGGACTGTGTAGGGGAAACTGGAGCACCTGGAGGAAACCCACCCTGACACGGGAGAACTTGCAAACTCCACACAGAAAGTGCTCCTGGCTCAGCCGGGGCTTGAACCGGGGACCTTCTTGCCATGAGGCGACAGTGCTACCCACCGATCCACCATGCCAAATTTGACATCAGCCCTCCCAAAATGAATGAAGTGCAAGAGGCAGTGAAGGCAAAAGATCAGCATCAGTCTTCCATATAGTATCTACAAGACTGCCCCGGATGTTCTGAAATTTCTTTGGAGAAACATGAGGGTAGTATGGGAAAAGCAAATTACTCCCAAAGCCTGGCAAAGAGCAGGGGAGGGCTGATCCCAAAAGAAAACAATTCATCCACCATCGAACAGTTGCACCAAATAGACCTTCTGCATATTGAAGGAACTGCACGTCTTGTTCCTTGATCTGGTCAACCATTAGAAGCAGGCATCATGGCGGGGTGCACCATCTCCCTCTTGGCCTTTAATATGACAATAGAGCTCAATCAGAGCCTCGAAATGGGTTGCAGTTGGCCTTTAACTGTGTACAAGATCCCCCTCAGCAAAGTGGAAAAGATGGAAATGGTGATAAGCGCACAGGTGAAACAGTGGACTTCCACAGTGCTTAAGTGCTTTGAGATTACAGGAATTGCAATTACAAGTCTGGTGGAAGAATTCAAATGCACCAAACCAAGGTTGGTCATGAGTCTCACTGACTCTGAAGATATTGCTGTTCGAACAGCGGTCCCTCGGGAGGCAGTGGGGAGAAAGTGGACACCATCTGAAGCTGTGTACAATGCAAAGTTGGCGCTTTATTTCAGGGATGCGGTTGGTCAAGTTCAACATGGGAGAGCTGGCCTTGCGCTCATTCCAAAAGCTCTTCAATGGCACAAGGCAACATCAAGGCCGAAGAGAGAGCTTGTTTTGGAAGAGATAAGGAGGCAGGAGGACGAATCTCAATGGCCAAGCAGGGTCAATGGACTAACTGGGTGGATCTTGAAAAGAAAAAACCCAGCTGGCGTGACATTTGGGGAATGGAGGGACCTTGGGTAAGCTTTCTCATTAGAGCCACCTATGATCTCCTACCCACACCTCAGAACCTGAACCAGTTGTTGGGGGAAGACCCCGCTTGCTCCCTGTGACAAGCACCTGCATCACTGAGACACATACTATCAGGATGTGCTACAAGCCTCACCCAAGGCCGTTATACTTGGTGGCATAATCAAATTATGAAGCAGCTGGCATCAATCTTGGAACAGAGGTGAACCACCACAAACATCAGCAGGACTTTCCCACTGCATTTCTTACCAGCAAGCCAACCTCCAGGACACCACATGACAACAAAAGATGCAAGCATTCTGTGGGCTGCTCAAGCCTGGAGGATGGATGTGGACTAGGAGCAAAAACTGGTGTTCCCCCCCAGATATTGTGGCTACAACACTCCAGCCAGATATGATCCTTTGGTCTACACCATGGAGGAAGCATTCGAGAGAAGTACTCTGAACTGGCAACCGAAGGTGCACAATATGGCTGGAAGGGGAGGATTTTTCCAGTGGAATTGGGATGCTGGAGTTTTGCGCCACATCCACAACCAGTCTACAGAGGGAAGACGGGAGGACATGGAGTTGAGGGGGGTGTACCTGGGATGCCAGGTGTCACCGTTGAGCCCTCTGGAGACGTTGTGAGTTAATCAATGAAACATCCATGAAGGAGGGTGCCCACTTGATGACCCCAATGATATTTGATAATTCTGACTTTATAACTCAAAATTTATATCATGCAACTCTGAGAAAAGAATTCAGAATTGTGAGATATAAGCTTGCAATTACCTTTTTTATATTTTTATTTCATGGCGGAAACAAGCTTTCATAGGATTCTCATTACTGTAACACAGTATTATTATTATTATTATTATTATTTTTTTTTTTTACAATATTACAGCAATAAGTACCAACCATGATATAAGTGCCACCGTGATATATTTTTTAAATCTAAAGTATAGTATAAATTTACAATTTAAATAGGAAATGTTTTGCATTACAGTACTGAGAATATGGAGGGAAAATCTGCATAACATTAAAAGTCAACGCAAAATCTTATTGGTCCTAAAATAGGCTTTGTTTACTTTATGAAAGATTTTTTCCATTTGATTTTGAGGTGAAACATGACCTGGATACACTATCGGCAGGTTTTGTGAGATTCACCCTCAAAGGGCATCAGTTCAACCCGTATTAAACCTAAGACTTTTATTTTGAAATACTCTGAATGTTCTCAATGGCTGCCCACCGTTTGCCATCTCTCTGAAATACTTCCTGTTATAAACTGAAGCTGAGCCAGATAGAGGGGAAGAAATGAGTGGAAAAAACGAACAGATGAATGAGGTTTTCACAACGATGTAGACAAAAGACATGATGGTGTGACATGCTGTACACACAGAGAGAAGGAGAAGGTGTGTCTGTTTGCATGTGTATGTGTGTGTGTGTGTTTACAAGCATCCCTGGGTTGTACAATTTTGTGTCACATGGTGTTATTCCACTTCACTTTGTAAGTGTTGAATTGAATGGAACGTGCGTGTACCTTGTTAACACTTCGGTGCCAACGCTTGTGTGTGTAATTAAAGGTGCAACTTCCACCACAGTGAGGTGAAAACATTACGAGAGAGACGGAGGCGAGAGGTGTTTGAGGTGCAGTGATACACCCGTGCCAGCAGGGGCGCCGCGGCCTCACAGAGCAGTGAGTCTCCCCGTCAGAGCGGCCTGGAGTTCAGACGGCAGGAACACGCCGAGCTCGGTGATGATGCCGCCCGTGATCAGCTGGTGAGGAGTGACGTCAAACGCCGGGTTCCACACGTTGATCCCTACGACACAGATATAACCAGGGAGAATGAGCTCCTTACAAACAGCCTTATTGTAGTATCACTGATATACCATTATAGTTTTTGTCATTATTTATATTGTATTTTCTATATAACAAAGTAAAATTAAAGTGAAAATAGAAGTTTTAGTAATTTTGTTGTGTGTTTGTCATATTTATTAGTTTTTAATGTGCCCCTATTATGCCATTTTAAAGGTTCCTAATTTTGTTTCAGAGTCTCCTACAATAGGGTTACATTCATCCAAGGTCAAAAAAAACTAATTAATAAATTAGTCTGTTGTGACTGGTCTGCTCTGCTATGATTTGTCAGACGGCCCAGTCTGTTGCGATTGGTTGACCGCTTACAGCATGTGTCAGAAACCAAACGTCCATTTCTATATCTGAATTTCAGCTCTGGAGGCTTCTTCAGCACTTGATACACAGTGATATGAACAGTAATGATTGCGTTATTGTTCGCAGGCAGCCAGTGAAGACCATAGGCTGGCATTATGCAAATTTGTGATGGTCTACTCTCCTTTGATTGGTCAACGAGGGGTTTAGAGAGACTGAAACTTCAAACAAACCATTTTCAGACTCTTTGAGAAATGAGGCGATGTGCAATGTATATTACAAGAAAATTAAAGCGTTTTTTGACCTTGGATGCATATAAACCTATTGTAGGAGACTCCAAAACAAAATTGGGAACCTTTAAAATAGCTTAATAGGGGGACTTCAAAAGGAGCTAGTTGACCTTAATAATCGATTAGTCTGTTAAATGTCTAGTAGGAACAGTTCTCTAATGGTAACGCTATACAATTGCACTCTATAGACAGCTCACATTGAAACATTGTGCTTCTCTTCAAATATAACAGATATGTAACAGTTCCAGTGAAACTCTGTCAGATAAAAAGTTAATGAATGGATGGGGGTGTGCAGCTCTCCAGTCCTGTTCCCATCTCACACTCCTGGTCTTGTCCACTGTTTGTCAGACAGCGGAGTTCATGAGAGTCATGCAGTAATCTGTCTCTCTCCCCCCCGAGACGCCGGCAGCTATTAAACGCTGCAGCTTTAATTAATCTGATGCTTCTGACTCGTCTCTCTCTCCCTCTCCTATTTTCACACGTTATGTAGGATCATTCCTCCCTCACTCGGTCTCATATCACAACCGTTTAATTAAAAGCAGCTCCGCTCTGTTTCAAATCTCACTTAAGCCCTGTGGTATCACACACACACACACACACACACACACGCACACACGCACACACACGCACACACCCACCATCTTTTTCTGACTTTCTCACCCCTTCTTCACTACAATAACCTACTGGTTTGAACATTTACAAAAAAAAAAGGAAAAAAAAATTATATATAGCCCCAGTTACTTCATGGCAACTGTGCATGATGGGCAATATGCATTTAAACCAGGTAAATGTAAAAAGACTATTTTAAATTCGCTTGAATATGCCTATGACCACAAACCACAATAGCCACACCCATGATGTAATTTAACTGATGTCATTTCATGTCACAGGATGTCATAGGTCACTTTGAAATGAGTGCAAATTATCTTTTGCAGCTCAAACATTTGTAAGTCCAGTATTTATCTCTATAGTTGCGTCCCAAATGACGCACTATACACTTATGTACTCATCAGTGTAGTGCGTTAATTGTATAAGGTTATTTTGTTATTTAACATTGGAGTCTGACAGCCCCTCCCCCTCCGCTACGTAACTAAAGCTGTGACAGTTGAGTGCATGAAGTGTCCAACATTCCACACTTCGTTTTTTTCCGTTAATTTAGTGCATCTTCCAGGTTTTTATGGTGTACTTTTTCTTTTTGGAATTTTTAGTGTGAACACACTACTTGCACTATTTTTACTTAAAAGTGTCAAAGAATAGTGCATAAGTACACGAATTGGGACGCACCTTATGTCTTTAACATCATTATTAAATTACCTAGTTAACCCAATTATAAAACTTTGTCATTGTCATATAGAAAAGGATAAGGCCTAAGAGATTTCTTATCCTTTAATGTAGGCAAATGCACACAGCAATAAAAGGGTTAAACTCTAAACCATCAACACACTCAAAGAGAAAGAGAAGGATCCAGTGAGACCAAAGTACTGCACAACACTTTTAGAAATATACCTATGCTGCCATCTAGTGGTTAAACTATACATGAAATTAGATTTTTTTCATTCATTTATTTCAGATAAAGATAACAGCAATCTGTCTATTTTTAACTTACACATACTTCTTGAATTGAAAAAAAAAAAAAATAAAAAAAATAAAATGTGTTTATTTCTAATATTTGTATTTTATATAGAAATAAATGGTGTATAATTGTTTAGAAGATATGAGACTCTTCCCGTTTCCTTTTTTTTAATTTTAATCCCTCGCCATGGCAACACCATTCACAATTTCCAATATCCATTCGCAATTTAACATTTTCAATGTCTTAAACCGCTATAGCTTGATAACAAAACCAAAAAAAAAACAGTAATTATATTCCATTAATAATATAATAAAATTCAATATGAATGCATTTCTGCCACAATACCATGGTAACAGTTAGTGTTACTACAGTAAATCATGGTAAATGTCGGCGACTTGAGGATTGAAAAGCGTGCCAAATTTGTGCCATTTTTGTGTTACTCCTTGTACGCACTCACCAGGTGCAGCTACAGGAACTCCATTGATGCTGGTGAGCTCCTCAGGTGGACGTTCCTCAATCACGATGTCTCGTCCGCTCTCCAGACTTAGGTCGCAGGACGTGCTGGGCGCCGCCACGTAAAATGGTACCCCGTGATGTTTGGCGGCGATGGCCAGCTGATACGTGCCCACTTTGTTTGCTGTGTCGCCGTTTGCAACAACCCTGTCTGCTCCGACGACGACAGCTGTGTGCAAACAGGAACGTTAACAACATCTGGTAGAACTGATACAGAAAACGAAACTCGAGCGAACACGTGTCACCTCACCTGTGATGCCTTTCTCCCTCATGGCGAGCGCCGCCATGCTGTCTGTGATGAGGGTGGCCGGGAATCCTTCAGCGACTGCCTCGTACGCCGTCAGTCGGGCGCCCTGGTTGTAGGGCCTTGTCTCTGTGCAGTACAAGCGCTTCAAGCGTCCCAGCGAGTGCAGCGACCGTACCACTCCTGTATCGATCAGTTACAGCGATTCATTTCTATCATTTCTACACGAGCGCATGAATAACACGCGCGCAGACTCACCGAGAGCTGTGCCGTATCCCGCTGTGGCGAGGCTGCCGGTGTTGCAGTGTGTGAGGATGGTGACGGAGTCTCGCGGGACTCCAGACAGGATGTGCTGGGCGCCGTAGTTGCCAATTTTTTTGTTGTCGTTCACGTCTCGCTCCAACATATCCTCGATCCAGCCAATCACGCTGTAGCAGGGGCGTGGCCAAGAGAGAAACACATAAATAGTCAGAGAAAGCAAATGTTTGTTATGATTATCAATACTTTGCTGGAGATTAAAGGTCATACAAATAATTCTAATTCTCTCCCACAGTGAAAGTTGGATAAACAGTGAATTTGGATGCACACAATAACAAGTATAATTTCCTTTAAGGCTCTTTATTAAATATATATTCTTCAGTTAAAAACAACAGTTATTTATATTATAATATTTAGATTTATATTATTTATTTATTATATAAATAGAGTAAAACAAACAGTAATACTGTGATATATTACAATTTAAAATAACTTTTCGATATACAACATATTTTTGAATATGTTGTAACATATAATTTATTCATGTTACAGCAAAGTTTATTTTCTAAATTATATTATAATATTATAAATGAAATGAATTCTTATTAAATCAATTAAATTCTTAAATCAAGATTTAAATTCTTCAAATATCCCAACACGTGCCGGTTAAACTCCGGTTTCACGTGAGTGTCCATCAGTGTCACCTGTCTCTCAGCTGCTCTGCGTTTTTCTCCATGCTCTCGTTCTCGGTGAACTCCATGAGCTCGCGGGCGGCTCGACCCATGTTGACCGCCGTGGGTCGCGCGGAAGTCAGGTGGCACAGAGAATCCCTGATGAAGGAAACGAGGTCATCACCCCCAGCGCCCGCCCGCAGCTCCACCGCCAGGCTCAGGCACCCCACGATGGCGATGGCAGGAGCGCCGCGCACCTGCAGGGTGAAAGGTCACACGCCAGAGAGTCAGAACCACACGCTCTCCAATGATTCTCATTAAGAGGAGGTTTATTCCTCACGCGCTCTGCTCTCACAAATCATCTATTTAAATTGATTTTCATGATTTTAACGCTTCCATTCAGGTCTAAAATCAGCTCACTGGAATGGAAAAACACATTATTATAGTGAAAAGCCCCATTAATTAATTCATACTGATGTGAGACAGATGAATGAGTTTTTCTGGACACATTTTTTGAGGAAAACAGCAATTCCTTTTCAGAGTTTCGATGAAATTGTCATAGTGTGACTTCAGTTCAGAGGTTATTAAACAGCTCCAGCTGAAATTACATAGTGTGTGGTAAGAATGATGTCATCATTCCTTAAGCACTTCTGTCATTATGATAACAATGGATAATTATGACATCAGTGACATCAGTGGTCGAATGACATCATTTAGTTCAAAGAGATGATTCCCAGCAAACATTTGGCCGTTTAATGACCGTTGAAAAGACGTCCCTCCGACATGGTTAAAAAATAGTTCCAAAATGAAAGTTATGAAACGTATCTGAATGCATTTTTAGCAAATGTTCTGTTGTTACATATTTTTATCGATTTATGCCATCCTACCTCGACTATTTTTGGCCCACAATGTTGCCGTTGGACCAATGTTTGTTGGGTTTACATGACTGTGATGTCATAGGTGGTTTAATAATAGTATGACATCACCACTCTTAACAGAAAACACTCAAATCTTTGTATGAGACACTCTTGGTGAATCATCAGAGAAGATGAATGGAAAGTATGACTGACCATTACTTAAAAGCAATTGGTAACTTTCAAATTAAATTTTCCTGATAATTTACTCACCCCCATGTCATCCAAAATGTTCATGTCCTTCTCTCTTCAGTCGAAAAGAAATTAATTTTTTTGATGAAAACATTCCAGGATTATTCTCCATATAGTGGACTTCAATGGCCTCCAGACCGTTGAAGGTCAAAATTACAGTTTCAGTGCAGCTTCAAAGGGCTTTAAACGATACCAGACGAGAAATAAGGGTCTTATCTAGAGAAACCATCACTCATTGTCTAAAAAAAAAATGAAAAAATGTATATGTTTTAACCATAAATGCTCATCTTGAACTAGCTTTGAACTAAAGTTTGAACTAAATTGTCATATACAATATGCTAGTGCAAGTATATAACAAGTAGTTCAAACTTTGACCTGTGGAGGGCAGTAATACACTTAGCAGTGTCTACACTGCTGGAATTCTAATAGAGAAGAAGAAGAAGAGAGCTAGTTCAAGATGAGCATTTATGGTTAAAACGTATATAATTTTAATTTTTTTTTTTTTAGAAAATGAGCGATTGTTTCACTAGATAAGACCCTTATTCCTCATCTGGGATCGTGTAAAACGCTTTGAAGCTGCAATGAAACTGTAATTTTGACCTTCAACCGTTTGGAGGCCATTGAAGTCCACTATATGGAGAATAATCCTGGAATGTTTTCATCAAAAACCTTAATTTCTTTTCAACTGAAGAAAGAAAGACATGAACATCTTGGATGACATGGGGGGTGAGTAACTTATCAGTAAATTTTAATTTGAAAGTGAACTACTCCTTTAAACGCTTGCGCGTGCTTGTCACTTCCCGCCCATTAGTAAAGCTCTTGGGACAGTGACAGCGCCTGGCACAGGGCCGAGCCCCTCAATCCCTGATTGATCAATAATTCATGCAAGATATTTGCAGTAACGACTATTAATGAGGCGCAGACATGGCTGCCGGAAAACCATCACCCCAACACATTAATTATGCACCACATTAATCAAGACTGGAATGGCTTAAGAAAGAAAACTGGAGCAACAACACCTTGATGATGTCACAATGCGTGTTCATGAGCAATAAGTGGGCCGTTCACACGGGACAGGTAGCTATTTCCCAGCAAACATTGGACAGACGTCCAATGTTTGCTGGTCAAAAAACAGTCGCGGTAGGACGGCATAAATCGGTAAAAATATGTTCACAGAACTAAAAATGCCTTAAAGGGTTAGTTCACCCAAAAATTAAAATAATGTCATTAATTACTCACCATCATTTCGTTCTTCATGATCTTCGGAGCACAAATTAAGATATTTCAAATCCGATGGCTCAGTGAGGCCTCCATAGACAGCAATAACACTCCCTTTTTCAATGCCCAGAAAGCTACTAAAGACATATTTAAAACAGTTCATGTGACTCAAGTGTTTCAACCTTAATATTATATAAAGAGACGAGAATATTTTTTGTGCGCCAAAAATAACAAAATAGCGACTTTATTTCACAATATCCAGTGAAGGGCGATTTCAAAATGCTTCATGAAGCTTCGAATCATAAGTTTTGAGTCAGTGATTAGGGCGCTTATCAAACTGCCAAAGTCACGTGAACTATTGAAGTTTCAAAACACTTATGACGTAACGAAGACTCGTTTACTGAATTCGAGTGATTTTGGCGCTCTGAATCACTGATTCAAAACAAAAGATTCGTAAGCTTCATGAAGCAGTGTTTTGAAATCGCCCTTCATTGGATATTATTGTGGAATAAAGTCGCTATTTTGTTATTTTTGGCGACAAAAGCATTCTCGTCGCTTTATAATATTAAGGTTGAAACACTGCAGTCACATGAACTGTTTTAAATATGTTTTTAGTAGCTTTCTAGGCATTTAAAAAAAGGAGTGTTATTGCTGTCTACGGAGGCCTCACTGAACCATCGGATTTGATCAAAAATATCTTAATTTGTGTTTCGAAGATCTTACAGGTGTAAAACAACATAAGGGTGAGTAATAAATGATATAATTTTCATTTTTGGGTGAACTAACCCTTTTCATAACTGTCAAATATTTTTCAACCATGACGTATTTTCAACGGTCATTAACCGTCCAAATGTTTGTTCAAATAGTTCAGAACTGTTTAACTTGAGTGTCATCGTAAAACACAACAGCCAAAAGCATCTATGGGACTCATTTGTGCACAGACCAACAATTTATTAACAACAAAGTGCTGACCAAACGCAAGAAACTGTGTGAACGACCAAAAATTAAACAGCGCAAAACTCTTTTGACGTAACACTTTAAAAAGGTGTGTGAGACGCTAAAAAATTGATGAACGATAAAACATGTCTGTCAAACAAACAAACAAATCAAAAAATTAGCACATCGAAACACAAGAACAAGAGCCAGCTAATGCAGAACGTTCCCTTAACGTTAGTGTAAAGTTCCTACTTGATTTTCTTTTTAGGAATATATTTAATTATTTACAACAATAACGTTCCCAATTATGTCGGAAAACAAAATAAAACGCACGCGTGCATTATTTAAATAAACATAGCGCAGAATGAACGCAAGAACGCGTCCTGATGCGCACAAGCGTTCATCACACTTTGAATGATGTGCGGGATCATTCCAGTAGATCAGAGAGGCCAACTGGGGTTTCATTAATGACATTATTAACTGAGATCCGTACTGATTGATCATTTAATTTCGTATGGTATAAATTGCAGGGACTTTATATCAAGCGCAGGTTATGCAGATCACACATGCACACGCACGAACAAAGCGCGACCCCGTGCTCTGATCCGACACAAAGGAACCTCTGCCCGGCATCGAGATGTTCGGACGTGCGTGAACGGAACCGGGCAGAGGATCCGTCGATCGGGCCTTCCGTACCTTCATGGTCTTGATGGCCTCATATCCGTCCCGCACCGAACGGATCTCGTCGAACACGGTCTCGTGCGGCAGCAGCAGCTGGTTGAGGATCTGCAGAGACCCGGACCGGTACCGGATCGCTTCCAGCGTCATGACCCGTATGAGATGCGGCTGAAGGTATTCCGGGAGCGCTGTCGCCGATGTGTGTGACGGGTTCCGTCGGTTAGTCTCGTGTCCTGTAGATTCGGGGTGTGTTAAAAGCAGGGTGAATCGTGAATCTTGAATCGCGAGGTGTGGGCGTAGTTTAAAGGCCTGCACGGACTGGGGGGGAAAAGCGCACGGCTCACGGAACCGCGTGTTCGCTCCGGTAGGAAGCCCCGCCCATGTGGTTCCTCCTACTCCTGTCAATCATCCTCCAGCGGCTGCGCGCGCTCCCGTGAATTTGACGTTCAGATGAAGCCTTTTATTATTCTTTTAACTTAAGCGATTCAGACTATTCTTAGAGTGAATTGGGGGATCTATTGAAGAGCAGATGTGAGGACACTTAAGATCATGTTTCTGTGGAAGAATGTATGAATCGATTAAAATGCACACTAGCGCAGTTTGATATTTTTATACGTCATGACGTTATTCACCTCAGAGGGCTTTTAATGTAAAGGTTCTTCTTAAGTTAAAACTTCTGTTATCATTTACTTATCTTCACGTCTTTGCAAACGATATATATTCTGTGTAAACGAGATTTAAAAATGTTCACACAGATCTTTTTATACAGTGAAAGTGAAAGGGGACTCAAGCGCAAAAAAAAGAGTCAAAACACACTAAAGGATGATAATAACTGTAAAGATTTAATAATCAAGCATTTTAATGCTACAAGAAAAGGGAAAGTACTATAATAACCATAGACTGTAAAAAAAGATGGACGACGCGACGGCGCTTCCACTGAAGGAACTGAAGCCAAAACGGACGCCGATGGGCGCTGACACGTTACGCAAAAACGTCAAAAAAAAAAAAAAAAAAAAGAAAGTTTGGAGCCTGGGCATGCGCAGAAAGACTCGTCAGTGGAGCCCGGAGGCGGAGTCGCGGTATCAAACTTCCGCCCAGACGACTGCGTCATCATTGATGTATTTTAAATAGGCTATATAAATTATACACAATTTAAAATTCTACCTATACAATAATAGGCTATTCTGTTTCTAGAGCAATAATATTTTTGAAACAGCAAATTCAGTAGATAAACTCAATATAATATGCCACTAGAAACAACTCTAAAATGTCAGAAATGGTCCTGCCATTTTAGATAAAGGGTTAAACTAACGTTACAGGAGATCGATTGCTGTAGACAGTGCTCTATAATTAAAGTAGGCTATCATTAGTTTTATCCTGCTAATTATTATTTTATACCCATAAAAATAATTAGTAACTGCCAGATAACGATCACCTGCTTTTTCCCGTCATGGCTAACGTTAGGCGTGTTATCTTGGCTAATAACATTTATTAAGTGAAGTGACATGTGGCCAAGTATGGTGACCCATACTCAGAATTTGTGCTCTGCATTTAATCCATCCAAGTGCACACACACAGCAGTGAACACACACACCGTGAGCAGTGGGCAGCCATTGCTGCGGTGCCCGGGGAGCAGTTGGGGGTACGGTGCCTTGCTCAAGGGTCTCACCTCAGTCGTGGTATTGAGGGTGGAGAGAGCGCGCTGGATATTCACTCCCCTCACCCACAATCCCTGCCGGACCTGAGACTCGAACCCATGACCTTTGGGTTACAAGTCTGACTCTCTATCCATTAGGCCACAACTGCCCCTATTAATGAGCTTATGAAGCCCACATTTAACATTACCGAGAAAAGCTCAGTGATCCGTCAGATCCTGTAGGTCGGTCAGTACAGTTTACTGCTGAACAGCTCATTTTGTCGGTGTGAAATAACACAGAAATTGAAAATTAACAGTTAGTTATATATCTTCAATCTCCCCTCGAAGCTCCGACAGTCCTCAGAGAAGCTGTCAATCAACTGTGAATCACGATGACATATGCCCCGTTTCTATAGCACCAAATTGCTAGCTAAAGTCAAACTTACCACAAAAACGAATAATTGAATATATATCAGCGTGATAACAACTACCTTAAATGACCAAAACCATCTTTCGGAAAATTTTATTTGAAGCATAATTTATTTTTATGTTTTAATTTAAGTCTCATTCGTTTGCATTGAGAGGGTGGGGTTTATGACCTGTACTGCATCCAGCCTCCAGGGGGCGATCAAAGAGCCTGCAGCTTCACTTTTCAGGACGTATGAGGCACACCCGATAATAACGTTGAAATCACTTTCAGAAAGATTTTTCCAGCTTATAAACAGTAAAAACATCGACAGCCAATCAGAATCCATCCATCTTTCAAGAGCTCGAGCATTTAAAGAGATAATTCACCCAAAAATACGGAGCCCCGGACATGACATGCAGGAAAAAATAGTAGGCTAAATCGTGCACACAATTTACTAATTCGTTCCCTCGATTTACTAATTCGTGCGCACGATTTACTATTTCGTTCCCTCGATTTTACTCATTTGTGCGCACGATTTACTAATTAGTAAATAGTAAATTAGTAAATAGTAAATCGTGCGCACGATTTAATTTTTTTTCTTGCATGTCATGTGCAGGGCTCCGTACAAAAATGAAAATTCTGTCATCATTTTACTCACCCTCATGTCATGTCATTCCAAACCCGTAAGACTTTTGTTCATCTTCGGAAAGCGGTAGTTGCGTAGGCTGTCAATGGAGGGACAGAAAGCTCTTAGATTTCATTAAAAAGACCTTCATTTGTATTCCGAAGATGAACGAAAGTCTTACAGGTGTGGAACCACATGACATGAGGGTTAGTATATGATGACAGAAATTTTGGGTGAACTAACCCCAAAGTGGCAGACGACATAATTGCAGTGCGTATTATAATAAACAACTATATAATTTGTTGGTATTTAAGCTAATATAGTATTGTTCTTATTCTGAACGGGCCTTAGGGGGCCATTCACACAACACATTTTTGTGTAGAGAAGATTTAAAAAAAAAAATTAACTTATAAATCTGTGCAAGACGCAGCAAAAAAAGAAAGAAAAAAGCTAGACAGGCACAGTAGTCAAAGATGTCTGTTAAGCACATGCGCAGTGTTTTGAAAAAAAAAAAAAAAAAAACGCGTTCTGTGTGAACAGTCTCTAAAAGTATAAAAAAATCTTTTTGTGATTTGTGCACAATTTGAACTTCAATTCTCATTTGCGTTTGCTTACTTGTAAATATGGCATGTCAAGATGCCTCATGTCAAGTATGTATAAATGAACAAGCTATGGACTATATACATTTATGACTATCTTCTTTCAGACAAACACAATCGGAGATATACTTAAAAATATCCTTAGTCCTCAAAGCTTTATAATAGTAGTGAACAGGGGGCCGCATTTTGAAGCCCAAAAAAGAAATTGCATCCATCCATAAAAAAAGTAATCCATACTACTCTGGGGGGTTAATAAAGGCCTTCTGAAGCAAAGGGTTTTTGTAAGAAAAATATCCATATTTAAAACTTTATAAATTCAAATAACTAGTCGACCAAACGAATAATCAGTGACGCGATGTATGACGCAGGATGTAGGAGTATCGTAAGCTTAGACGTCTCTCACGGTTCAAACTAATACAGCTGTACAACAAACTCAAGCTCCTCTTCTCTTATATCAAAATCTGCCAACATTTCTCTTTAAAGTTTCTCGTTTTAGACTTCTAATTCATGACCGGTGTTTAGTTTTGCTCTCTCCTCTACGCTTCCGTGTTTGTCATTACGTCATGCGTCAGGTCAGAGGTCACACTTCCACTGCAAATTGATGCGTACGGCCATCTGTCGGAAGCTAGTTATTATAGTTAATAAAGTTTTAAGGATATGTGGATATTTTTCTTACAAAAACCCATCGCTTCGCTTCAGAAGGCCTTTATTAATCCCCTGGAGCCGTATGGATTATATTATGGATGGATGCATTTTTGTTTTGCTTCAAAATGTGGCCCCCCATTCACTACCACTACCATGTGTTCATCTGTGGCTTGAGGGTGAGTAAATCATGGGATAATTTTAATTTTTGGGTGAACTATCCCTTTAAGTTGTTTTTTAATTTTTTTCTTGAGAATGACAGTCCGCATTCACTTTCATTGTACGAAGCAGCCAGGACATTATGCAAAACATCTCTTCCTTTTGTGTTCTTTGTAAAAATGAAAGTCATACAGGTTTGTAACAACACAAGTGTGTGTAAAGGCCCGTTCACCCCAAGAACGATAAGTATGAAGATAACAATAACGATAACTATATTATAACATTGTGTTTACTATAAATGCACGATTCAGTTTTGTCACCTGCCACTTTAAATGCTCGAGTTCTTTAAAGCTGGATGGATTCTGATCGGCTGTCGATGTTTTTATCGTTCATCAGCTGGAACAAAATTTGTGACAATGATTCCAACGTTATCGTTCCTCTGTGTCGTTATCAGTGTGGTGTGGGCTTCCCTATTCTCATTGGATTAGAACGATAATTATCATACATGCTGTGAGCGAGCCTTAAATGATGAGAGAATTTCCATTTTTAGCTCAACTTTTCTTTTTAATTGCCACATTAGACATTATCATATATCCTTCACCGTAGACACATTAGCAAATTAATGCAGCTTTTAAAAAATAGACCCATCATCAGAACATCAGTACATACATTAATACATTAGCAGTGATTGCCTTCAATGTGTGGAAACGGCAATAAACCTCATCTGTACATACTGGAGAGAATGAGGATGGTGAAGATGAAGGCAAGCTAATGGAGTTTAGACACCATCCTAAAATAATAAAGAGGTTGTCATGGAAACGAGGCAGCTTTATGTCTGGCTCTGAAAATGCAAACCAAACAAACAAACAAACAAACACCCCCATGAAAGAGTTGATATGCATCACACAGACATATTGAGATCTAGAAATGTGGATCTGCTCTACACAAACAACAAGGGGGTCGGATTGTGTCGGTCAGGGGTTAAAGTTGATGCCCTTTTGACTCTGAAATAGACAAGCGAAGAAAAAGAGGCGACAGCTTCCCGAAAACATGCTGATCTCAGCATCTGAATCGACACCACATGACACACACAAAACCTCTTTATCACGTTTTTCTTCATTATCACCCAGATACAAAACCTCTTTATACACACTTGCTCGATTTTATAAAACCAAACAGATCCATGAACACACACACACACACTCTGACACCATCCCCCATCCGAAACCCCCTCACAATGAACCCCGTTTGATTTTCTCTCACGTCTGTTCTCCAGCGGGGTGCGGATAATCCGTGATTATGGGATATTATCCGCATCTCGTCCATCTAACACACTCACACACACACTTGAACATCTTCCCTGGAGTGCTGAGATTATTCCCATATCAGGGCCGTGCAGCAGCATTATCCTAATCTGGGAATACTGTAGGACACAGATTACTGTAAAGATGCTATTATAGACCGCAGATTAACAGCACTTATACGTGAGAGAGAGAGAGAGAAGAGAGGTTAGGGTGAACGAGAGGAGGAGATGGACGACGAGTAAAAGAAAAATAGGGATAAAATAAAAAGATCAATGTCATTTTTGTAGTGCTAGTTACGTGCATGACTGTCAGTGGGAATGATTCTGTTCTCAGATAACTATGGAAGCTTGTTTCTGCTACAAAAAAAAAAGCAATTCTGACTTTTTCTCACAAGTGTGAGTTTTTATCATGCAATTCTGACTTTCTGTAATTTTACAGTTCTGACTTTTTTTCTCAGAATGGCAAGATATAAACTTACAATTGCATGATATAAAATCAGAACTGTAATGTAAAGTCAGAATTGCGTGATATAATCAGAATTGGGAGTTATAAAGTCAGAAATGTGATATAAACTCACAATTCTGACTTTATAACTTGCAATTGTGACTTTATATCTCAATTCTGACTTTATATCTCACAATTCTGACTTTATTACTTGCAATTGTGACTATATAACTCGCAATTCTGACTTTATAACTCGTAATTGTGACATAACTTGCAATTGTGACTTTATATCTCAATTTTGACGTTATATCTCACAATTCTTATTTTATAACTCACAATTATGACTTTATAACTCGCAATTGTGAGAAAAAGTCAGAATTGAGAGTTATATACTCGCAATTGACAGAAAAAAGTCAGAATAGTGATACAAAAATTCGCTATTACCTTTTTTATTTCATGGTGGAAACAAGCTTCCATAGATAACAGTGATCGTATGATCATATTTAGTTTCGAAGTATTTATTTACAGAGCATTTAGGAGGAATCTCACAAATTAATGTCATATTTCACAATATATATATAAGAATTTTAAGACCATTTGAATTGGAAATTAAGCACAATTTTCCCCATAATTCTCATTAATAAGATTTTATATATATATATATATATATATATATATATATATCCTAATCTTTTTTTCTTTTTAATACTGTTATGTGAATCTAACCAGACACATTTAATTTGAATTACTTTTTAATAAATATTTTTAATTAATTTCAAATTTTATTGAAAAAAATAAATGTACTACAGCAAATATTGCCATCCTGTATACTTATTGTACACTTTAAATTATATATACATTTTTAACATTATGGTTTAAATGTGCTTAATTATTATTAAAAAAAGTCACAATGCAAAAAAAAAGAAAGAAAAGAAAATCATAACGGTAAAGAGAAAATTTGCTTTATCCAAAATATAATTTCAAATCTTTTGATTTTGGTCTGAAAGATGACCCAGCCATGTTCTTGATGGGGTTTTTGTGAGATTCCCCCTATAGTCTATGATTTATCTTCATTTTTTTCATGAGGTGAGAGGAGTCTGATCTCACTGGAAACATTCAGACGTCTGTCCTTACAGAAGACGAGGAGTGTTCTGATGGTTTGAACCTCAGAGTAATGAAGTGCAGCAACGCAAAAAGCGCTTCAGTGTGTGTATGTGTAGTGTTTCCCTCTGTAGCTCCTTTACATCTGTCACGATTAATTTATATTCCCATGATTTCAGAAGTGTGTGAACAGTTTTCTTCACTCTCTGACAGCGCGTTTCTTCCTGACTGACTCCAGCTGTGAGGGAGAGAACGAAAGACACGACAGTGAGTTCAGTGGAAACGTGACCGAGCCGGAGACACTGCGGGCTTTAATATTCACCTCATTCTCCACCATCTTCAGTCGGCCGAGTGCGTCTTTCGCTGCATCCTGAGAAACGAGAACAATTCTTTAGCTTTAATCAAAATGACTGATGCAAAAAAGCAGAAATTATTTCATCTCTTTAAAATGTAAATGTGGCATCCAGCGTCTGCTGGGTCACATCACAAAGTTTTGATGAAACATCTGCGTGAGGAACTGCATTACTGTTTCATTTCAACATGAAACAACATTCACAACCCATTTTACTTCTGTCATGTCAAGTATTTCTGAGTGAAATGGGATAGTTAATGAGAAAAATAGGACACCTCATACTCGATGGAGGACAATCAAGAAGCAAAGGACAAACTTATCAATATAAATGTGTGTGAGGTTTGCTCACCCTCTTGTCTTGGCTGGAAAATGTTTTCACTGAATCGGAGAGACCGTGAACGAACTTTCGCAGCACATTTTCATATTCTGAGACACAGACAGAGAGACACATTATTGATCATCTGTTTCCTTCTTAAACATCTGTCATATGTAGCCTGGAAAGTCCAATGCATGGTAATGAATCAGTTTATTTAGACGATTCAATTCATTGAACCACTTAAAAAATGATTCACAGATCCATTTGAATCATCAATCAATATTATTCCCAGCAGTCCACAGGCAGTATTTTTTGTAATAAAATAGATATTTAGTGAAATACAGCTGTTTATGACCATGTTTTTTTATTTATTTATATAAATTAGGATGTTTTTCATTTGAATAGTTGCATTTCATGTAAATGTGGCTGTTACTTGAAAATAGTTAATAAATGGACCAAATAATGTATTAACAATTTAAAAACAGTAATATTGTGAAATATTATTACAATTTAAAATAATCATTTTCTATGTGAATATATGTTGTTAAACTGTCATTTATTCCTGTGATCAAAACTGAATTTTCAGTATCATTACTCCAGTCTTCAGTGTCACATGATCCTTCAGAAATCATTCTAATATGCTGATTTGATGCTCAAGAAACATTTCTGATTATTATCAATGTTGAAAACAGTTGTGCTGCTTCATAATTTTTATCTCAGGATTCTTTGATGAATAGAAAGTTCAAAAGAACAGCATTTATTTGAAATATAATCTTTTGTAACATTATAAATGTCTTTACTGTCACTTTTGATCAATTTTAATGCGTCCTTGCTGAATAAAAGTATTATTTTTTTTAATTAGATTTCTTTTCCCATGGCTGCCTCTATTAAAGTTTGATGTGTGGTACCTGTCAGTGCTGCCGGATGTTTCTCCAGGTATGATTTCTGCCACTGCAGTCGATGACAGACGTCCATGTGCTGCTTGATCAGCTCTGACGGATCTCGTCTGTTCTTCTTATATTCGCTGATCTGAAGAGATGCACAAAACGACTCATGATACACTCTATATCTGCTTAAAAACAGTCAACAGCTCACGACTGACACCAACACACACCTTCCACTCCAGCCTCTCTTTGTCGTAGTGAAGCAGGCTGAAGCTGTGCATTTTATACTGCGGAGAGGAGACGAGCTGAAACAGAGAGACACACGTGAACACGCTCACAGAGGAACATGAGATAAGTGCTGTACAATCAGCTTCAGTTTTACCTGGGTTTAAAGTTCCTGTCATGATCGTTTTGGGGTTTGGATCTTGGAGAGGGTGCTTGCTGGAAAGAAAATGTTTTATGAGTTTCTGTCTTTGTATGCAAGATTGAAAATACCACCAATTATGATCTCATACCCGTTCTTTTTCCTTGTTCTTGTCCTGCTTTCGCTCTTTCTCAGGTGAAGGTGTGAGCGGGTCGATGACGAGCCATTTCTCCGTCACCGACTGCAGCTGAACTCCACCCAGCGGCTCCCGGATCTTCACACGCACCTCCAGCTTCCCCTCCCGTCGCCTTCCGTCCGTCCAACACCTGAAACAGCAGCACAGCCTCATGGGACGCTGGCGCTTGTGTGAATGTGACACGTGAATGTGAGTCTGTGTGAATCGCTCACGTCTATGATCTCTCGGATCTCACACTGGTTCTCCAGGGCTTCTAGCTTTAGCTGAGCGCTTCCCACCACTTTATCCGTCTTGAAGAGACCGCTGCGCGCACACACACAGATTATTAAGAGTCAGATAAAACCAATCTACTGACTATTTTGCCTATAGAAAAGGAAGCTTTTTAAGATGATTACGTTCGTTTTGCACCATTTTCATGACAATTACAATTAAAATTTAAATAAAAAATGTGAGGAAATCCCCCTACACCCCTCAAAAATCTCATTAGCATATTGCCAAAAATATAAACTTTTGTAACACAAAACATTTATGATTATTTAATGATTATTAAATTATTTAAATTGTCGCAAAGCATTTATTAAGAATTTATTTCGCTGGCTTTAATTTATGCTGATGTGTTAAAATTACTTTTAAAATATTATTTAAAAAATTTACAGTTAAAAAAAAAATACAATATAGAGAATCACCAAAGAAAAACAAGAATTTGCCAATAAAATAAAATAAAAATAAAATAAAATCCAGACATACTACGGCAATTTGAAGAGAATTTGGGAGGGAAATGTCCCAATGCAAAAACCAAATGATCCAAAAATTTAATAATCTCACCCTTTGTGTATGATTTCAAACTTGATGCCTTTGGCCTGAACGACCCTCTTAAAGCCTCTGTGATCTCGCTTGATGTTCAGCTTGAACTGCTCCTTAAACTCTAAAAACACACACAGACTGTCATCTAATGCCGCCACCTGTTCAATACACAGATCGTGTGTGTGTGTGTACCTGGACAGTTGGTGTTTTTCACAGTGCTGGTTTTGTCCCTCTGAGCTTCTTCCTAAGAGAAAATAATAGAAAAAAAGAGATATGTTTCCATTAAAGTTGTGAAATTAACTTGTGTGCAAGATTGGAATACTGCATTAAACATTTGCGAATAAAGCAGCATTAGAATTTATGTGCATCTTGGAGTTTCCATTCAGCATTTTTATGCAATATTCCAAAAATGCACATAAAAATAGGTGGATGGAAACATAGCTACTGTTAAATCCCAGTTGCATGCATGTGTATGTGTATGTATGTGTGTGTGAGAGAAAGAAAGTGTTGCATACCGCACTGGGGAACGGAAACTCAAAACGCACACTTGCATCCAGATCGTTGGCGGAAACTCCTGGAGAAAACACCAAAACAACATTTTGTCACAGAATTTCATTATTTATATTAAAGTATTAACTTTCTATTCATCAGAGAATCCTGAAAGAAATGTATCACAGTTTCCACAAAATTATGAAGCAGCACAACTGTTTTCAACATTGATAATAATCAGAAAATGTTTCTTGAGCAGCAAATCATCATATTAGAATGATTTCTCAAGGATCATGTGACACTGAAGACTGGAGTAATGATGCTGAAAATTCAGCTTTGATCACAGAAATAAATTACATTTTAACATATATTCAAATAGAAAACAGATATTTTAAATTGTAAAAATATTTCACAATATTACTGTTTTTACTGCATTTTATTTAAATCAAATATATGTCCTAAATACGTCCTAATATATACAAACATATAAGTAAATCATAAACCGACATATTTCACTAAATATTTATATTAAAAAAAGAACTTTCAAAGAACTGCTGGGAATAATATTAGTCAGCATAAGAGACTTATTTTAAAAAACATTAAAAAAAACATTTGGAGATTAATCACAATCATTCATTTGAAACAATCTCTTTCCATTCATATGACACACACACACACACACACACACACACACACACACTTGTACATCTATCTTTGTGAGGACATTCATTGACACAGTGTAATCTCTAGTTCCTAATCCTGACCATCACAACTAAGTGCCTACCACTTACTCTAAACCAACCCTTAACCCAATCATAACCTTATCCCTAAAACCAAGTCCTGACCCCCAGACAGGACTTTAAAGGGCTCTCAGATAGTGTGGACCAGTCAAAATGTCCTCACTTTGCTCTCTTGGTTTTCACTCCAATGGTCTAAAACTCAAACCGGTCCTCAGAGAGACAGTTGTACAAGTACACACTACACACACACACACACACTACACACACACACCTGGAGGAGCGGGCAGGTTGATTCCTTTCACGATGGTCAGCACCATGTCACTGGACGTCAGGTTAGGAAAGATCCTAAACACAGAGATGAAGACATTCAGGGAATCTGTGCAGGACGTCCTCCTCACTGACAAACGTGTGTGTGTGTGTGTTCTTACTTGAAAGAGTTGAAGGTGCGCTCCTCTGTGTGGTACTTGGGTACTGATCGGCCTTTGGCATGAGCTTTCTTCAGTATTTCAATATTACTCATGCATTCCTCTGCCAGCTTCTCAAACCTGCAACACACACACACATATTTGTTTTTTTATCATAGGCACTTTTCATAGACTTCTATTGTTTTTATATTGAGATAATGATCTTTGCTCTACAGCAACCCTTAAACCAAACCCTCACACAACCCTTTCAGCATTTTTCATTATTTACTGTGTTTATTGAGCAGGTTTCCTCATGGGGACAGTTTGCTGCTCACATTATGTGTGTAATTTCAGGTTTTACTGTCCATGTGGGGACATTCGGTCTCTACAACGTTGGCAAAATCTGACACAGATACACTTTAAGGCTAGCTCAATATTTAATATTTCAATTTAAGATTTTTATTATTATTTATGTCTAGAACTTGATAGATATTAAATATTTTTTAATAAAAAAAAATAATAAATTCAATTTAATTTATATAATGGTTTATATGGTATACCATTAATTTTTAAAAAAAAAAATAACTACTTTAAAAAAAAAACATTAATTTATTAAAATTAGATGTTTAAAAATTGCAATTTTAGTGCTAATTTAGGTAAGTGGTTTTTGTTTTATACACAACTATTCAAAAGTTTGGGGGTGACAAGATTTTCTCTTCTGCTCACTAAAGCTGCATTTATTTGATCAAAAATACAGTAAAAACAGTAATATTGTGAAATATTATTACAATTTAAAATAACTGTTTTGTATGCAAATATATTAAAATGTAATGTATTCCTGTGATCAAAGCTGAATTTTCAGCATCATTACTCAGTCTTCAGTGTCACATGATCCTTCAGAAATCATTCTAATATGATGATTTGATGATTAAGAAACATTTCTGATTATTATCAATGTTGAAAACAGTTGTGCTGCTTCATATTTTTGTGGAAACTGATCATTTATTTCAGGATTCTCTGATGAATGGAAGATTTAAATGGAAATCTTTTGTAACATTATATATGTCTTTACTCTCACTTTTGATCAATTTAAAACGTCCTTGCTCAATAAAAGTATTAATTTCTTTTCAATCTTTTGAACAGTAGTGCACATTCATCACTCAAAACACACCTGAAAACTGTATGTAAGAATCTAACAGACATTTACTAACACAAACACAGCATCAAGATGAATGAAAACACTCACCTGGCAGTTTCTGCTACATTCCCCATATGAGTGAACTGCTGGGAGTATTCCAGGCATTTCTGGAAACATGAATCATTCAGATAGTAAATAAGCATCTTTAATTCTGTGTGTGCTTTACATGTGTCAGATCTATGGCATGTTCTTGAGTTGTTGTGTGAGCAACACAGGAGCAGAGACCTCGTGCTGCTGTTTGAGCTGTCCCATGAGCTGCGTGTACTGCTCAGCCGAGCGCGGAGACACGGCCGACGAGCGAGACTGAGACAGTCTGTAGTCCTCCTCACTGACCGGAGCACCTGGCACCTGCACACCAGAGATGAGACCGTCAATAACACATCAGCAGCACTGCAAACCACACACTGAGATCCGAGTTACACACACATCTCGTCACATTCACATACACATCTGTTCAGACTGTCCAGAAATGCCATGAAATATAGTTTAGCTGCACAACGAGATCAAGATCAGAAAATAATCAACTTTTTCCTCGCTTAAACACATACAAACACTCATTCACACTAGAGATGAACAAAATTCATTTTCTCCTGAAACCAAAATTAAGTTTTCCTTTAGCCATTACTGAAAAAAAAGTTTATTTAATAATCAATTAATTAATCAAATTTACTTAAAATTAAACACTCAAAAAACAGCTGAGGGAGTGATCTACTAGTTCCTAGAACTATTGGCGGAAGTACCTGGATTTTGCCGTGTTCGCACCGCAGGAACTAGGAATGATTTTAGTTCTAGGAACTCCTTTTGGGGTAACTAAACTTCAGAGTAGGGTCTAAACCAGCACTATAGGAACTATCTGTAATGTAAGTGTACGTTGATTGGTCAAATGCATGTCAAACACCGGCATTTTTAAAAAGCTGTGTTAACATTTACTTCACGAACATGGAAAACGGCGATAACTACATTTACCTGTTGTCTGCAAGGTTGTGTTCTTTTCTCAGCCTCGATGATATGTAATACTGAAAGTTGTCATAGGAGATTTCGTCTCTTAGCCCCACTTTTTGCTCTTTAAGTTGTGTAAATTATGCATTTACATTCCTTCTCCGTTATCACGAAACACCACGACACACAACAAACACAGCTCCGATCACGACATCCTCCATCCGCTGGTTTTTGAAGTGTGTATATTACGCTCTTAAAGACGCCGCTGTCGGCCGCTTCAGAGTTCCTACTGCCGGTGCGAATGCAACTATGTAAATGGCCCGGGAGAGAATTTAGTTCTCGGGGAACTATCCTAGTGGCTAGTTACTATAACAGAGTTCCTAGAACTACCCGCCACGAAAACCCCTATAGAAAGCCTATCATGTATTTTTCTTTTTCTATTGGAACAAATGGGAACACAACAAATATATTTGTTGTAATTTCTGTTCACCACTACAGTTGTTTACACAACTAAGATGACATCTGCTTCTGAGAACCCTGGAAATGTGAAAAGGGTGGAATTCCCAAACCTTGGTGATGTCAACAGGAAGTCCGGCCTTGGCGGCATTGATCATGGAATCCATGCCTTTAGCATTTCTGAGGTGCTGTGCAGCGCCCTGCATGTCCTTCATCTCTTTAGAGCGCAGCGCCGCCTTCACAAACTGCTGCCTGCGCATCGTCAGGAAATCCAGCTGTTGCTGGGCTGCAAAACAACAACACACACATTACACAACAGCACAGACACATTATGCCTTTATATAAACTATATCTACCTTTCCCTCCTGGTTTGGGGGCGTTTGTGGAGCCAGTGGGCGTCCCTGCGGTGGACGGGGCTTTCGGAGGAGCGGGAGCTCTTGATTTCTGAACGGCAGGCTGAGCTGATGGCTACACGGAAACAGAGCGATGAAGAATAAGGCTGAAACACAGTTTCTAGATCAGGGATGGGCAACTTCAGTCCTGGAGGACCACTGTCCTGAAGAGTTCAGCTCCAACCCTGACCAAACTCACCTGCCTGTAGCTTTCTAGATATCATGAAGAGCTTGTTCAGGTGTGTTTGATCAGGGTTGGAGCTAAATTCTTCCAGGACAGTGAGTTGAAGTTGCCCATCCCTGTTCTAGATGCTTCACTGACCTTTGACGCTACCTTTTGTGGCTCCTCGTCTTCATCCGCGTCAGCATCTGCATCCTGATTGGCCAGTTTCATGGCTGTCTCCAGGACGCCCATAAAGTTCTGGTTGCCTCCCTCAGTGCCCTGCAGTGGAGGACAACCTGACATGCACACATACACAACGTCAAGAGAGGCACACAAATGATCTACAACTATTCTTCTGAGGACTTTCCTTTGACATCTGATTTTTTCAGTCCACTGCCCTGCAGAGTTTAGCTCCACGCTAGTGGTTCAACAGAACACAAAACTCACGGTTCGGATCATATATTGTTTTTTGATTCACGGATCAGTTCGTTTTTCGGATCAGCAAAAGAAAATACTTGTAACTTTGCTTTCCATTTATTACTTAAAGCCAACCTTAAGTACTTTGATACCACAGCAAAAACTACTAGCCTAATAGTGTTCGATCATTGCTAAAGGCAAGTGAAAAAATATGACAGAAAAAAAAAAAAATATGATCAAATACTCTAATTACACGCAAAGATAAATACAATATAACAAAGTTACAAATAAAGCAAGGGCTAACTGTAGTATTCATTTTAGGCACAGAAATATAATTGTTAAATATAAAAAAACACTATAGTGTTCACTGTTTAAATTAAATATAGATTAATCTTCTTTGTTAAAGCTGTGTTTTATTGTTTGAAAACTTAGACAGCAGCAGATCATATAATGCCACTTTTAAAAGATGTCTCTGGTGTCCCCAGAGTGTGTATGTGAAGTTTTAGCTCAAAATACCCCAATGATCCTTTTTTATACAATGTTAAATTTGTCGCTTTTTGAGGGTGAGCAAAAATGCTCCGTTTTTGTGTGTCCCTTTAAATGCAAATGAGCTGCTGCTCCCAGGAAGAGGGCGGAGTTTCAAGAGCTCATGTAGCTCAGATTACCTCACGCAGACTCACTGAAAATGTCGGAAACTGCTCGACATTTTATGTTCAAACCGAAGTCGGACAATGATGGAGAGACTCAAGAAGAAGTAATATCTCCCTTTGCATTGAACTTTGAGCATTGTAACTGCGGATGTTGTACCGAATTGTACCGTTACGTGCTGAACCGTGGGGCCTGGTCCGAACAGATCACGGATCAACCATGTGAGCGTCTCAATCAGCTCCCAAGCTCATGAATCAGTATATCATGTACACAAATTCGGGCACTGGTAAGGACAGTAAGGACCCTGGCTCACTACACATTAGGACACTCATTGTAGAACGTGATTTATGTTTCACGCTTCAGAACTTCCGTTAAGGGAACACAAAGAGCACAATTGATGCTCCCTGGTTTTCACGGTGCATTGTGGGAATTTTTAGGGAGAGAACGTTTCAGTGCCATAAAAGTATTCTGTGATTGAGACAGCCCACCGACTCTCTGATCAGTGCCTTAACTAGTGAACTAGGGAGCTGATTGAGACGCACCGCATGATCCGTTTAATCTCTACTCTAAACCCTAATCAAACACACCTGAAGAAGCTAATCTTCAGGATTACTAGAAAGCTACAGGCAGGTGAGTTTGATCAGGGTTGGCGCTGAACTCTGCAGGAAAGTGTCCCATGCTACCAACAAGTAAACAAGCATTACCTGGTGGAACAGGAAGTTCTGCCAAATTCACAGGCCGCCCTGCTTTATGAGCTTTAATGGCATCTTGATATTGCTGAAGTGAAAAACACACACACACAAAAGTTGTTAAATAAATGGCTTTTTTTATTATTATTATTATTTTTTTTAACATATTGGCATGTGTTACCTTGACTATGCGCTGGTGCATGCGTGCTTTGCGGTCATCTCCTTTGCTCTTGGCGCTCTCCGCAGCTTCTTTGTATTTGTCCATGCGCTGCTGTAAGGCCTCGGCGACGCTTCGGGGAGCAGAGAGAACTGAAACACACACACATTCTTTCATATACAGCGTAACTGATATCTAGCCTAGGTTTCATCTGTGTCTGGGACATCATGTGATCACACACACGCTCTCACCTGTGTCTGGGGCAGCAGCGGGTGCAGCAGGAGGGGCGGCTGGTTTAGAGGACAGCTGGGGAGGGTTTGAACGTGGCACTTCGACCTCAGCTGAAACAGAGAGACTCTCATCAGTATCTGAATACACTAACTAGAATGTAACTGGCTTGAGTGATGATCTGTGAGGTGAAGACGTACCAGGAGGCGGCGGCAGTGAGCTGATGTCAACAAACACCCCTTGGTCAACCGTCTCCAGCAGTGAGTCTAACCTCTGTGAGAGACAGAGAGCAAATAAAAGTTCATTTTCATAGTTGTTGTGGTTAACTGTAACTGTGTGTTGTGTAAATCTGCAGTCCACAATAACAGACCTACACTTCTGTTCAAAGGTTTGGGGTCAGTAAGATGTTATAATGTTTTTGAAAGAAGTCTCTTCTGCTCATCAAGGCTGCATTTATTTGATTAGAAATACAGCAAAAACAGTAATATTGTGAAACATTACAATTTAAAATAACTGTTTTGTATGTGAATATATAGTAAACTGTAATTTATTCCTAGCCTGACTACGTCAGACTTCCTACTTCCGCTCAATTTCATTTCGCTTCTGTATTCAGTCTGAGACAGCGTCAGAGCTTTCTGTTTGCCACCGGTCTGAAAACAGCCGGGCCAATCAACGAACAGAGGGCGGGCTGAGAGCCGTGACGTAGATGCTAAGCGCCGAGTTTTACATTGTAGGTTAGAGAAATCGAAAATCGAAACGACCGCGGAAATGGGAAACGAGACACGGGATGCAATTCGCTCTGTTATGGAGAACATTCAACTGTTATGGAGAACATTCAACTCTTTTTCAAACGGTATTTCGCTCGCATCATCATGTGTTTACAACAGGTTTACAGTGGAAGTTCAATCATAGATTTGAGTTCGATGCATGATGTCTGTGCTTAGATGCTGCATAACATACGTCATAACTAAACGTATCTGATTGGCTTACGGGTAACCAATGATTTTAAACTTCAGACAAGCGCAACCTAGCGAGAGAGTAAACACTTCTCTATTATGCCATTCCAGACTCTGTCTACGAAGCAAGGTGAAGTAGCAGAGTCTGGTATTACCAGGCTAATTTATTCCTGTGATCAAAGCTGAATTTTCAGCATCATTACTCCAGTCTTCAGTGTCACATGATCCTTCAGATATCATTCTGATATGATGATTTGATGCTCAAGAAACATTTCTGATTATTATCAATGTCAAAAACAGTTGTGCTGCTTAATATTTTTGTGGAAGCCGTGATATATTTGTTTTCAGGATTGTTTTAATGAATAGAAAGTTCAAAAGAACAGCATTTATGTTAAATAAAATTATAAATGTCTTAACCAGTGTACAATTTTAGTACCACTAAGATACTTATCATTTTTTTGTATTTTTTTTACTTTAAAGTTGTAGTCATTTTGTGCTTTTTATGTCTTTATAGTTTTTACTATTTATTTCAATTTTACATCAAGACATGAAAAAAAAAAAAAATAGCTGAATATATGAAAACTTTATTTTAGTTAACATTTTATTACAAGTAACAATATTTTTTTATGCTTTTATTTGTATTTACCTATACCATTTAAAATAATATTTTATTTAACTATAATACAATTTTACTGTTAAATAAATTGTATACACTAAAGTTTTAAAGTTAAATTTTAATTTAACCATAATACAATTCTGTAGTTAAATTTATTTTGAAATAACTATAAAAATGTATTTTATTTAACTACTATTATATTATTATTAAATATATTTAAGGTTTTTTTTTTTTTTACTATAATACAATTTAAAATAATCTTTACTGTCACTTTTGATCAATTTAATGCATCCTTGCTGAATAAAATCTTTTTTTTTTTCTCCAAATAAAATATCTTACAGACCCCAAAATTTGATCAATAGTGCTCCTAAATAAAATGTGAAGAGAAACAAACAAATGAATGTAACTGTGGCCTAAATTACTTGTACTATTAATCATGAATCAGTGACACTCGGGTACCTTGGACACTTGGTAGAGTTGTTTGGCTTGGTCAGTGTTTCCGCTCTGTTTGGCCTTTATGGCTGCCAGCTTATACTCTCTCTGTCTGCTCAATATACTCGCTTTGAGCTCTGAAACACACACAAATGTGGTTATGTGTACAAGTAACAGCTTTCGAAAGAGTTTTATAATAGTTAAATGAGAAATGCAGTGCGTGTATACCTGAGTGCTGTGTGTTGGGCTGGCTGGGTGTGAGGGGCGATATGGCTGGTGTATCAGGTGTTACGGCCATTGGTCTCGCTGATGGAGGCTGTAGCAGCTGAGGTTTGGGTGGAGCGACTGGCTTCACGTTAGCCGTCTGCGGTGGCGTGTTTGCTGGAGCAGGTTTCTCTTGCTCTTTGATTGGCTCGGCCTGCGGCGCAGCGGAGGGTTTTCCACCAGTGGCCACAGGAGGAGGAATCTCTTCTTCATTGATGGGTTTCCCCTTTTTAACTGATGTCAGCATAGACTGTAGAGTCTAAAAACAAGGAAAACATGTTATCAAACAAGTTTGTAATGTCTCAGATGGGATTCGACAGATATATATCGCCAAGATATTTGGTCATTTTCTCTTTGGCTGATAAATGTCGTAAACAGGACTTTTATTTTGACAGCGACCACCCTGCTTTCTCAGATATTGGCAGTTTCTATTAAAAAAACCCATATTGGTCGATCACTACTCTCAGATACGGTCCACCTTCAGTCCGCGGTCGTATCGCCGTGCTTTGCTGGTCTCTCCCGCAGCCTTGGCATTGGTAATGGCTGTTTGGTACATGTCTAACCGCTCTTGCAGGCGGGACTCCAGGCTGGCTGTGGACTGGGGCGCTGCATTTGAGCGTTGAGGAGGTGCTGGTGACGGAGGGGGTTTCCTGACCACTTGCTCCTCGTCTTCCAACACCTCATTCAGCTCGGCCTGAAAAACGACTTTGATCAAAATCTCCTCATGCGAGAAACATCTTATCCCATGTAGTGGATGTAAAGATGAGAAGGTTTTTGCCTAACCAAGAGATCAGCATCATTCTCCAAATCACCGTCATCGTCTCCGTCCTCGTCCAGGTCTTTCATACAAAGAGCTGCCATCCTCTCAATGTCCTCCATGGGAACCGGAGCTACATGATGCAAAAAAGAGAGAAAGATGATGGGAAAATGCCATGGTTTAGATGATTATAATTGTTAGTACAGGTCCTATCTACATAACGTTTGGTGTCCTCACCTTTTCCTCCAGGCTTCCTGCCCGCTGGTCCGCCCCTCCCTCCTCCTCCCATCAAGGCCAGAAGCTCCGCCTCTAGCTCCTCCTCATTTCCTCCAGAGTCATCCAGCCCACCATCAGGAGCCAAATCCAACAGCAGTCCCATCTGATTACATGTGAGGATGGAGAGCCAGAGATATTTTGGAAAAATTGAGATACTATTATATTGAATTAGTTGTTATATTTATATTTTCCAATTTAATTTTAATTTCAGTGAGCTTTAATAATTTTGTTGAGGCTTTTTTAATATGTCTATAAAGTTTTTATTAATTTTATTTTGGTTTTAGTTTTATTTATTTTAGTACTTCAAGTTGAACTAAATGAAAATGACAAATGTTGTCAACTAGCAAGTTTTCATTTTGGCTAACATTTATTTTTAGAACAGCATGAAACAGGGTGTGTTAACCCTGTGCAAAGCGACTGATTTACATTGTATGAACATTAATATGACCTTTTGCGAATTCAAAAGCAATTGTATGCACCTACATGCACTTAAAGGCACAATATGTAATATTTTTAGATTAAAATTGTCAAACACTAAAACAGCATTATATATTTTGTTGACTCATGTACTTGTGTATCCCAAATGTTTACAACAATGTTTAAATCCAGGGAAATCAGTAATTTTAACCTGGACTCGGACTGTGTTATTGCGTTGCCTGTCAATGACATCATATCCGCATTACAATTGATTTCCAGTTTTACTTTTGTAGAAACACCAAAGACGCTTTAATATATTATGTGTTTTATTAGACAGGTGAGCAACTGTTTAGATATATTTAATCACCAAAAAACTAATCATTGTTTTATAGCTCAACACAGCTAGTCTTATTTTTGAATCTCTAGTTTTCTTGATTTACCATGTTTTTAACATGCCTCAGAGACAACACTATTTTGTCAAGTGGCATAATCAGAGAAAGCTTTTTCCATCATACAAAATATTTTTAAATTAATTGCATGTCATTTAGCAACACAAGTCATTCAGTTTTTATTAATATGACATTTTAATATCAATCTAAATCACTGCAAAGTGCACCAAGTCTCTTATACCAGCCACCGAGCAAATGCATAGAGTAATGTTATAACATAACTTTCAACACAATCGAATGTATTTAGTATGATTGTTTTAACCATGTAAAACAGCGCTGTTTTACCCCATAAACACAACGAAAAGAGCGGACGCGTCCGATTGCTGCATAATCATAATAAAAGCTCAGCTGGACTCGAGACCGGTGTATCACACAGGTATCTCTCATTAGCGTTTGCTCCAGCGACCTTATTCCGCTCCAGCGGCTCTTGGCTCGCCCTGCTTCATATACCACAGTAACTTTAATAAAACTTTAATACATTAGCTCATCCATGAACATGATTTCTGCCCAAGTCTGTCGGATTGCTTTCTATTGGCTGTGGAGGTGAAAAAAAACAACTCCCATGATTCCATGCTCATTCACAGTGTCATTAAGCTACGCTTTTGTTTTGAATAAGCGACCTCTAGTGACGAAAATTACATATTGTGCCTTTAAGTGTATATGCATAACAGGTCATGGAGTTTTACCTATTAACGTCATGATGAAACGGAAGTAGCGACAGATCTTTTCTTTCATATGTGACATACATCTGAGTGTGAAAAAGGATCAGAAAATAAAAAATTGTGGGGCAGAGACTTGGTTCTGTGCATCAGTTGTTGATTGGATTTTAAGATGTGGGCGTGGCTCTCAAAAGTGGGGAATAATAACCAACTGCAGAACAGCAGTCTGAGTTAAGGTTGAGCTTATAGTTCTAGGGAAGGGTAGGGTTAGTGGTTGGGGTGGGATACGCGAGTTAAAAACTACGAGGTAAAAATATTGAACGGATTAATTAACTATTAGATCTATAACATGCATTTATAAAATAGATAGGGTGAATTTTTGTTTCATGCTGACTTCAAAGCTGAGGTTTAGGCTGTGATTTCATGACTCTGGACACAGTACTGCCTCTCATCTTGTTTATTACCTGTTTGGCCCTGGCGGCCCCCTGGCCCTTCTGCGGGGGGTTCCGGCTTCGACTCATTTTCTCCGCAGTTCCCTCAAACCTGCAGTGAGAACAAGAATGATTCATTTAAAAAGTGCATCAGGATCAGCCCTTCAATAACACCACAGCCAACCAGACCAGAAAGTGAGAGGCGTCATGGCGCATTCCTAAATCATGACGTTTATATGACGTTTACATTAGCATAATCCATGCCTAGACAAAATCAACGCTAAAATGTTTAATTTTGCTATATATCCCTAGACCTCCATCAGCTTACATTAACTGACTACGAGCTCAACAGCTAATGTTTAAACAGTATTTAACCTGCTAGTGTTTACAGGTTTAAACAAGGGAAGCTGAAAGCTGATTTTGCAGTAAAAACTGTTGGAGGCAAAGTTAAATGAAGCTATGAAATACATTTCAGCTCATTCACAATATAAATCAGAAAGTAAACAACTAATTCAGTCAAAGTGCCAGCTAGCGAGGAGGCTAGTTCTTACTCATCCATGAACATGAACTAATTTGAACACGATACCTCGATCATATGTTCCTCCGAGGGCGGGTTACGTGGTCACTATCTATTCCGTTGAGAAGAACAAGCTGTCTGTCACAAAGTTTTTGCACTAGAGTTTCATAAATACAGAGGTAAACACAAATCTGCACTGCTGTCAATGACAATTCAGCACTTCCTGCTTTTCGCCAGGTTTCCCATAGCAACGGCAGAGCCTCGCGCTTTACGGCACGCGGGAACGCCCCACAGACTTGTAGTTCATTCGCTAGCGTCGATGTATTGACAATTTAAATCATATATTACGCTTTTTCGTGTTAAAAATTGTTTTCTTCGAGAAAAGGTGCAGAATTATTATTATTTATTTATTTTTTTTACTAAATATGCTACCCCGAATAGCGTCACGAGTCTTTCGCGCGCATTTGACTTATAAGTTAACGTCTGTCAGATAAATTATACGTTATTTACTTAAGCTTAAAATGTTTATTTTGTTTGTTGAACGTTTTATAAATGTTTATAAGTAAATATAAAATATTTATATTTGCGTTAAATTAATACATTTAAACAAACAAGCTACAAAATAATCAAATTAAATGAGTTAAGTGCATCATGAATTTGTTTTAAATTGCTTCTTTTTATTCACTTAGATCCGGATTAAAACAAGACAATGACCAAAAGAAAATCAAAGACTACAGGTACATTTAACCCATGAGAACATAATTATCATTAATTCACTGAATTAGCTTGATTGCAGCTGTATTACTTTTAATTTAATTTTTAGCTTGATTGCAGCTGTATTACTTTTAATTTAATTTTCAAGTAAATAGACATGTTAATGTAAATGAATGTATTTTAGCAGAGTTCAGACCCCCTAATAGAACACAGCCCAGAGCAAAACGACAGAGAAGCACTGAAGAAACAAACCTGCAGTCTGCAGATGGAACTCAGGTGATTTGTCTTTCACATTTCCTATATGCTTTGATGCAGTTATAGTTGTGTTTCCTTTGCTGATTCACATAACTCTTCCCCTTAATATCTAGATTCAGACACCACAATCAGAAAATAAACAACTCCCAAAATGCATCATGCTCAGACAAGCTGGATGAGCATCAGCCTGGACAGAGCACATTACAAATCTGTCAGAAAACAGAGTTCCCTGTTGATCCTTCTTGTTCACTGGAAGAAAAAACATGCAGTGGTGACAATGATGAGGATGGAAATGACACTAACCCACCTGAGGTTTCTCATGAGATTGAACAAACTGCAGAGATTGCAGTACAAACCCCAGAACCGAACAATAGTGACAAGTACGCTCTCGCTAGACCTTTAAATGTGGAAGTTACCAATGAAGATCCGCCTGACGTAGACCTGGAAGATGAAGAAAGTGATATTGCAAGCAATTCAAACCATGAATCTCAGAAGAACTCTGAATTACCGTCAGATGAGTGTCAGTACAGTATAGACACTGAACCCAAGATGGCTGAACGATTAGGGTCTTTGGACATCATAGTTGAGACCTCAGTTGATGAGACAGGAATTCAGATGACTGAAGATGCAGATCCTATAGTAAAGAGGAAAATAAGAAAGAGGATGGGAATGTGTCGGCTTGGAGAAAGGAAGAGGATGCTCAAGGGACAGCCGATTAGAGGGAATGTGTTTGGAGGAGGACAGGAGAATGAGGCAGGTCAAGGTATTAATGAGGAGTTTGGTCACGATGAGTGACGATTTAAAGAAGGATGGCTCCATCTCTTTCGAAGATGAGGGAACTACTGAGTCAGAGGTTTCGGCATCCCCATTCCCAACCCCTTGCCCATTGGAGGATATGCCTGTGCAGGAGGAACTGCCTGATGTGCAGTACGGGAATGATGTTCAAGTTCAGATATTGGCGGAAGGCATGTCAAGTGAGGGTCATGAAATTGACAAAATAATCCCGTCCCATGCTGATGATCCTCTTGTGGAAATTGAAACTGAATATGTGGAGCATAGCACTACTGAAAGCAACATTAGAGAAGATAAGCCAGAAATGTGCAATGATGTCACAACTGAGATTGGTACCAAAGTGACGGTAGATCTAGCTGAAGTTTGCAAGGAATCAACTGATGTTTCGGCTCATGATGCAGTTGTGATAGAAGGTCATCTTGAAGTTCTCAAAGAGATCAACGAAGCCTCAGTATCCACTTCTGAGGTTGCTAACAATTTTGAAGAACTACTCGTAGTGGGAGGCAATGAGATGGAGGTTGAGGAGTGCTGTCCATCTGAACGTGACATGAACACTTCTATCAGCAACCACACTAATGAACAGTGTGCAGAGTCCACGGATATTGCAGCCAATGAGACCATCAGTGTACTCCCTGTAATCGACCAGATAGAAGATAAGTGTGAGTCTTTGGACTGTACTTTGGTTGCTGCAGCTGTAACACACCTGAGAAGAACACAGTGAACTGCGAGGACAGCAGCATCTGGAGTTTGTCCTTACCTGCAGCCCCACCTTGTGGTGAAGATAATGAAGTGCAAGTGAGTTTATTCTTCTGAATGAAGAACATACAAAAACAGTTCAGCCAAATTTAAAATTCGTGTCATTATTTACTCACGTAAATCATGTAATTACAAATTCTAAGAAGATATATTGCAGGATGTCCTAAGTGCTTTTTTAAGCTTTAGAAGGTACATAGAAGTATCATAAAAAGTAATACATTTCTGTAGGAGAACTTTGGTTGAGGAAAAGGCCAACTGAAAAACTTCTCAAATTATATTTAAAGGGTTAGTTCACCCCAAAATTACAGTTTTGTCATTAATTTTTCACCCTCATGTCGTTCCAAACCCATAAGACTTTCGTTCATCCAATTAAATCTGTTCATCATATAAAGTGATCGGGTCCCTTCAGAAAATTTGGACTAAACCGATCAATTCATATGGATAGTTTTACGATCTATTTATGAACTTTTTAATGTGTCAGGAACCGAAATCTCTCAGATTTCATCAAAAAGATCTTCATTTGTGTTCTGAAGATGAATGAAGGTCTTGCGGGTTTGTAACAACATGAGTGCGAGTAATTAATTAATTTTTGGGTGAACTATAGCTTTAACTCAAATATGACATATCAAGATGCATTGCACTACATTTAACAACGTCAGGACACGCAAGAATCAATGTTGTTTGACCTCAAACCTTGTGTGAACCGCCTTATTTGAATTTAATTAATTGATTTGAAATTAGAATTAAGTAATTTTTTGTATTTAGAATTCCTTTGAAACACCAGAACCACTACTTTGGATTTGTTAATCGACTTTAAGTTTGCTGTACTATAAGTAGCCAAAATAATGTGAGTTTTCGTTTGAACATTAATAAAAATGTCCAAAACTCTCACGTCCTTTAAAGTGATAGTTCACCCAAAAATGAAAATTCTGTCATCATTTACTCACCTTTATGTTGTTCCAAACCTGCATGAGTTTCTTTCTTCTGTTGAACACACACACAAAAAAAAGATATTTTGAAGAAAAACAGTTGATGGGCCCCTTTGATTTCCATAGTATTTTTTTCCTACTATGCCGTCAACTGTGTAGTTATCAACACTCAAAATATCTTCTTTTGTGCTGAACAGATGAAAGAAACTCATACAGGTTTGGAACAACTTGAGGGTGAGCACATTTTGACAGAATTTACCCAAACTATCCCTTTAAAGTCAACATTAAGATACTAAAAGTGAGCTGGATCATCAGTCAGATACAGAGCATGATGGTTTACTGAGTGACGCTCATGAGCCTCATCTGAGTCCTGCCGCTGAACCTGATCCCTCCAGCCCCTTATCCATCGACTCCGTGACAGATTCCCAGCTCAACAACATCCCTCTGAGGTGAGACAAGTGTGAACGATTGACTTTTATTGGTGTATGTCTGTTTAGCTAGCAATTGGTTACATTTCGGAATTCACTGTCTAGGAGTCATTAATGTGCCGTACAGCACAAGGCGTTTTGTCCTTTTCATGGTTTACTTTTGCTCAGTTTGGAGGACCTCCCAAATCTCAGAAGCCGCTTGTGATCTGGAAGATGCCACAGAGATGGTGTGTGGCCTAATCAGAGATCTCGCCTCTCTGAAGTAAGTCCTGATTCGTACAGGTCTTGAGCACTTAAACATGATTCTGATTGTGTGGTTTACACTGGAATATGTCCCATATAAATACCTTTAACCATAAACAATCATAATTTTGATGCTTTCTTGCTCTTTATCTTGCAGTCAGATAGTGAGGGATGCGCACAGGAAGATTGTTTCTGCAACAAGGCAGAAAACCTCCAAGACCACAGTTTCGCTGCATGTATGGCCCTCCACACTAGAAATATTGGCACGCCTTTGAGTTTCTGAATATGTTCTAACATAGGATATAGTGGACAAAAAATTGTTTTGATAAAAGAACTGTATAATTTGCACTGGTTTAGATTGATTTTGCTAGCAACCACTTGTTCACTTCTTTGTGTCATTTTGCATAGAGCTGTTCTGTTTCAGTAAGCTGAAGTTAATTTTCTTAAGAAGTTCAAGCAAAGAAGTAAACATTGTAATTCTGTCAATCACAGGTTGTGACCCCTAGTCTGAAGGGTTGTAATCTTATCAACCAGTAAATCCCATAAATCTGTCTGTCCTACTTTGCAACCCTTACTACACAAATTATATTAATAAATTAAACTTTCCTGTTTTTGTTGTGGTGTCTGATTCTGCATCATCTTTATTTTTTAAAACTAGACATCATTGAGATCGTTTCAACAGAAGTGCGGTGAGATTACACTACACACACACAAAAAAAAGTTCTAAAAGTGAAAATACTTATATTTTTCCATTTAACTCAATTCTTTAGTGTAACTTGGTAATTTAAAAACATGCATTTTAGTGTGATAAACAAAACCTAAAGGATCATGTTCTGCAGCACAATTAAATCAACATGAAGAACGAGAGAATACAAGCTTTTGATATGGTTTTGTTATTGATGCAATACACATGCAGCTCTAAAGAGTAAAACACAATATTAACAGTAAAATTTTTTTTAAACATTGATAAAATAAAACAATTAAAAAAGGGGTTATATCAAATACAATTTTGTCAGAATAAACAGTTTTTAGAGAAAGAGCTCAAACGGTTGCACCTGTAGCGAGCCTAATGGCTGGTGTACAAGTTTGTTAAAAGAGGAAAAAGTGAAACACACGAGACCATTAGTGCACAACTGAAATACAAAGAAAAAGACAGAAAAGAAGTAGTGCAAAATCAAACCGTGAAAGCACACATGCATACAAACTCACACACAAGCCATTATGGATAAAAACAAACAATGATAAATTAAAACTTGAACATTAAAACTTTCTGTAAAAACTGTCCTTTTTTAAATAGTCTCGATTGCCATGTCCAGATCTTCTGTGGGTCAGAAATGTCCCGTTCACCATGTTGTTTTGGCGTACACGGAGCTGTAGGTTTTATCCACCAGCGGGCAGAACCTCTTAGTGTGCGCGCTGGCGCCGGTGGCTCCGCACAGGGGACACACATACTGGCACAAGTACGGGCACGTCACATTCCCATTGCGGTCTTTGAGGTAGTGTGAGGAGAATACGGCCTCAGCCTCACCATTATGTTTGCAGAAACTGCAAAATTTCCTCTCGGGCGGGATGCTGGCGCTCTTGCAGTGTTGCTGGCTCCTTTTCTGCTTGGTCTCAGGCGTGCGCGCACGCGTCGGGCCGCTTGGAGACTCCATGAGCGCGGCGGTTGGTTCCCTTTTGTCATTTGCCGCTTCTGATTGCTCTCCCGCCCGCTGCATTCCTTTGATCATGTCAGACAAACCCATGTAGTCCTTCCAGGGCTGAAAGTCCTCATTGTTAGACTCCATGGATCCATGAGATGACAGGATGTAACGGAGGAGAGAAAAAGCCATGTCACACTCACCACCTAGCGAGAACCAAAACAACGAGCAGTCAGACACGAGACCAATTAGGACATGATAAGTACGCCAGGTGTCCTCTGACCCCCCCAAAAAATAAAAATAAGGAGAATGGCAGGTGAAATAAATAAAATAAATTTCCTCTGGAGTTACTATTGTAAAAATATTGAAACTACATATCACACTCACCAGACCACCGAGCGAGACCAAAATAACCAGTAGTCAGGCACGCGCTGAACACGCGTGGGTTTTAAAGGGCAGACGTCACAACACGAGACCAATTAGGAGTCGATAAGTTTGCCATTTGTTTCTGAAAATAAATAAATATTATCGGAGAAACTTAAGTGACATAAATTTCATTTGAAACTCTGTGGTTACTATTGTAACATTATTGAAACTGATTGGAAAAGACCGGCGTTTTTGAAATATAAAATACTCTGACGTTTTAAAAAGACCTTGTAAAAATCGTTAAAGATAACATACAAAAGCATAGAGCCTTTATTTTTGGCAAACAAAAAATAATTATTCAAGACCTTTATTGTCTCTATTTCAGTACAATGAAATTCTTTTGTCCATTCCTCACAAGACAGACAACATACAAAGACAAGATATATAAAAGAATACACAATAAGGGACAATAACCAGTAAAAATAATAATAGACAACACCAACAGTATGAATAAGAAGAAACAATATGCAATAAGAAAATAAAAAGAAGAAGAAGGAACAATGTCACAGTATACATTATAATTTATAAAATTATGTAAAATTGCAATAAATAATATGGGACAACCTGCAAATTGCTTTATGAAACACTTAAAGTAATTTTTTTTTTTTTTGTTAAATATTAAAATAAGTTTTGAACTAGTTTTTGAAACCAACAAACAAAACCACTCAGAAAAGAAGTGGATTTCTGAATAAAATCTTATGCAATTGTTGATCTGAAGTGTGCATTTATGAGATGCTGATATGTTGGAAAGAGAAAACACCACAAGGTAATTCCATATATATAATGCATATCTTTATTTATTTTATTCAAAAATGTATCTAAATAGTGAATCTTCACAAAACACGGCATTTCCAGATAAAGCATGAAGTGTGTCAACTAAAAGGGCCAGTCCGTGTTGCATTCATCAGGTGACTGAAGCATCCGCTCTGACCTGAGACAGAAGAAAGGACACCTCTGAGTACCTCATGCACCGTTCATTTCAACACACAGCGCCAAGACAGACAGAGATATTAGACCTGCGGTAGGGCAGTTTAAGAGCGGAATACAGCTCAGGGGTGTTGGGGGTCATGATCATGTTCTGACGGGAACCCGGCGTGACCTCTGACCCCTCAGATGACGGTGTGGCACACGGAGAGAGAGAGAGCTGATCCGGAGCTGCCGCACCTGCACACACACACGGCTGTATTATAGTGTGATATTAATGCTATAATCATGATCTGTGAGTGGTGTGTGTGTGTACGTAGATCGCTGAGCGCTGTGCTCTCTCTCCTGTTCCACTGAGAGCTCTTCTTGACGGGAGAAAAACTGAGGAACTCGGACTTCAATCGGGAGGCTTTCTGCTGCTCAAACTCATTTCTCTGAAACACACACACACACACACACACACACACACACACACACACACACACAGCTGAGGGAAAATTATGATTATTAAGCATCAAAAAGGAGTAATTCACCCAAGAATAAATCCTGTTATTTACTCAATCCATATGATGTTTTTTTTTGTCTATAGAAGACAAAATGAAAATATAAACCCTCACACAGCTCGTGTTCATACAACAAAAGCTGAAAAAAAACAAACGACAACAAAAAATTGTAAACTGTCGATGTAGCAAAAAGCTGTGTAACTATTCTTCAAAATGTCTCCTTTTGTGGTCTGCAAAGTGTGCTGGGTGATTTGTGGCAATATTTGAAGGCCCCCAAGATTTTTCTGGTATTTCTGCTGATCATTTTCAAACTTTATTTCCAGACCTATGAGTGTCAATTTAAATGAAATGGAATTGAATGTTATATTTAAATTTTATAAAAAAAAAAAAAAAAAAAAAAAAAAAAAATATATATATATATATATATATATATTATATATATATATATATATATATATATATATATATATAAAAATAATTATTAAAAAAGTAATAAAATTATAATTAAAATATATAATTAATATATATAATATAATTAAATTCCACAATTCCAGAACTTTCAATAAAGAAATTCAGTTGAGTTTAAAAAATATTTTTTACTCCCAAATAGCAATATGAATAACCAGAAAAATGTTTATTATAAAATAAAAATTATAAAAACTTAATTAAGATTTTATTAATCTTTTCCAGGTCTAGACTTTAAAAATCCAGGTTATCCAATACTGTGAGGTTCTAACATAAAAATAACCGTTGTTGAGGGAGTGAATTCAAATTAGAAATCTCTTTAGTCTTTGTTTTAGTTTATTTTAAAGCTTGTTTTTCTTATTTTTAAATAATGAAGCCATTTTGCACCCCCTTTGAAGTGTGCCTGGTTGAGAATTAGGGTATGTTTACATGATAACACTGTACTAAAAATGGAAAAGTCTTTTTTGCGTTTTTGAAAAACTTCACATATAGACATCAATGTTGTAAAAACAATCCCCGTTTACACAGATCTGCGAAAATGACTCAAAACGCTGTATTATTCATGCCAGGCCAGTAGTTGGCGATGTCATTTTGTAAAGAAACACTATCCGCCTACAGACTGAACACGTAATACCAAAGTCCCTTTCAAGGAAAGTCTGTTCACTCAGCAGCCATATTTGCAACGCTATTTTGGGCATCCAAGACCAAGTCCCATCTATTTGAATGGGGGAATCCTGAAATCTGAAACTGCTTGCCAAACTCACAATTAAATAACAAATTTCAAATTAGCAACAAAATTTGACATTGTTTCTTATGCTCAGGTAGCTTTAAAAAAATCTTATTTTTCAGGCTAGACGAGTCAATGCGCATGTGCAGTCCTAAGCGCGAGTCTCAGGTTTCTATGGGAACCGGACTAACATGGATCATGTTGATAATTTGATGTGATTCTCTACACCTGTGGCTCCTCTGCCCATGTAAACTTAAAGAGAACTGACTTCATCCACTAAAAATCAGCTGATTAAAAAAAAATGAGCAAAAGTGATAAAGAAAAGTTAGTTCAGAGAGATAAACACGTGCACATGCATACATCAACTTGAGTGTATCACCTCATGACCCAATCGAATAGCCGCATCAGTGAAGGCCTGCCTCTCTCGCCGGAAGCTCCGCCTCTGCCTGTTAAACTCCTCCCAGTGGTCCTGTAGCCGCTCCCACTCCTCCAGATAGTAGCAGTCCATCAGCACAGCGGGGAGGGGCGGAGTTACACTGTCCTGAGAGAAACGACTTCCAGCTACTGTCGTAAACACAGCGTCGCACATGACGGCAGCTCTGGTGTCTGACCTGCAGTAACTGCTGCTGTGCTCGGATCAGATCTCTGCTCTGCTCCAGCTCCTCCTCCAGATGAGCCAGCAGCTTCTCCTGGTCTGTTCCTTGAGCAACAGGACCTGAGCGCACATATATATTCATAGATAATCGTTGACTTCAGTCCATAAAGCCTCAAGGCGTTCAGGTCTTACTCTGTGACACAAGCTCCCGGAGTCTTTTCTGGACTTGCATCCACTCCTGGACCACACCTCCTGTCACATGATCACCAAGGCACTGCTCTGATTGGACCAGCACATTGTCTTTGTCCTCATCCTCCAGTTCTGTATTGTCATCTTGTAGTGTCTAATGAAAAAAGATTTTACTATATGATTCACCCGATTTGCATACTTCATATCCTAAATAGTATGCCATAATGGGTGCATCACAATTCATACTACACTAAAATTTCCAACATCCCATTGCACTACTGACTGAAGAGGTTTTGATTACTTTCACTTTTTCAGTTGAATAAAAATCATGAGAATTTGAAGCCTCAGTAGTCTGTGTGTACTTAAAAGTTCAGCAATAGTCAGTTTAGATGTGGCGAAGGGCTCTGTAGTGTCAAGACACATTTTAATGATGAAGCAGTACGTCTTTCTGCACACTTAGTAGTGTTTTTGCCTTTTACCAGGGAAGGACATACTTTTAAAGCACAGTCCAATCCTCTATTTTTTCTTTCCAAGTCTTTCCAGTGAATGTGCAGTGGTCTTTCTCACCTGTGTCATGTTATTTCTGAGCATGTGCAGCAGTGTCGTGAGCGCGTGCCGTAGTTTCATGGCTTCTCTGAGCTCAGCTTCCCTTCGGTCCAACAGGAGACGCAGTGCTTCTTCTGTCCTGCAGGGGGAGACAGAAAGCGCTAATATTGAGGCTATTATTTTTAATATTTCTCTTTCCACAAATGTTCCTGTTCCTCAATTTTTACATAGAAGATGTTTAAAATCAACATTAAAGCACATTATTGCAAGTTACATAAACGTTTCTGTTGATTAAAGCACGTTGTATAGTTTATTAGGTCATACCTCCCATCAGCCTTTGCGGGCTTGAAGCCAGGCTCTCTCCGTCCTGTCCGTTTTGGCAACACATTTATGATCTCCATGGCTATGGACGGGAAATATCATTGTCACTGTGCAGTTTGTGTGTTTCGTGGTGCATGCATCCTAATACAGTTGAATGTTTTGTGGGATTTAGTCTATATGTTAATGCACCTATAAATCCTCAGGAAAAACAGCAAAAAAAAAATAACGATGACGTCATCTTGCACTCAGGGGAGTTTTATATTATGTAAATTATAAACCTACTTAGAATAATAGCATATCATGATTCGTGTATGTGACAAATTATTGTCAAATAACGTGTAAATATGTCAAAACAGAAAGGACAGAATTTAAAGTAGTGAATGAAGTCACTAGAGGTTGAACATATAGTATTGTAGCTGCAGGCCGTGAATCTCACACACGCCGCGCTGCTTGTGTCTGTCAGTGAACTGCGAGAGTTTCTCCCTCATGCGGTGGATGTGCTGCTCTCGGCGCTTCAGCTCCACCCCCTGCTGGTTACAACGACACTGCAGCCGCGCGCACTGCACACACACACACACACACACACACACACACACACACGACCGTCACCTGCTGCGCTCTATTGCCTCGCACTTTACTATAGGAATTACTTTTTAATAAAAACATATCACAACCTTTTCTCTTTCAGAGGTCAGAGCATCTTGTAGCCTGGAGATGTGCAGGTCCTTCTCTATAAGCTGCTCCTGTGAAAGACAATAACATCAGCCATTCTTTAATATAATATAATATAAAATATAATATAATATAATAATATTCATTAGAAATATTATTTATATATTGGCATAAATCCCAAGATGTACATTTAATTTTCAAGGAATTCCCAAAATATAATAAAAAAATTATATAGCAAATAATATGATATTAAAATTAATTTATATAATATATTAATATTAAGCATTAATTAGGAATAATTTTTATATATTGGGATAAACCACTTAAAATGTACATCTTGCTTTTGATGGGATCCCATAATATAATATAATATAATATAATATAATATAATATAATATAATATAATATAATTTTATGTTAATATTAATTCATAATATAATAAAAGGCTGAATTAGCAAATAATAGGCTAATTTATTAATATTAATTTATACAATAATGTCATAATAACAATTAATATTTATTAGGAATATTATTTAAATATAGGCATAAATCCCTTGAGATGTTCCATATTTTCAAGGGGTCACAAAATATAATATTATATAATATTATTATATAATATTAATTAGAAATATTATTTATATATTGGCATAAACCCCAAGATGTACATCTAATTTTTGAGAGGGTCCCAAAATGTAATATAAAATTATTTAGAAAATAATATGATATTAAAATTCATTTACATAATATATTATTAAGCATTAATTAAGAATAATTTTTATGTATTGGCATAAACTCCTTGAAATGTACATCATTTTTGATGGGGTCCCATAATATAATTAATATAATATAATATATATTAATTAATAATTAATTATATAATAAAAAATGAATTAGCAAATAAGTTTATCAATATTAAATTATTTAATATAATGTCAAATTAAATATCCATTACGAATATTATTTAAATATTGGTATAAACCCCTTGAGATGTTCCATATATAATATAATATAATATAAAAAGGCAGGTAAATAAATACTGCCATGGTTTATAATAAAATAAGCATAACTAATCTCTAAGTAATGTCACAGCTTTATGCAATAAATGTTCTTATCAGGTTTTGCCCCTGAATTGTGATGTTAAGTGTTATTTAGAGAGGCTCAGGTGTCGTGTGAACCTGTAAAGAGCTGATCAGGTCTCTCTGCTCCTCTCTGAAGATCCTGTGTGTGAAGCTGAGTGTGGTTTCATCATGGTGCGGAGGAACAATCACAGAGCTCAGCACCTCTGACAGAGAGAAGACAAGCTCAATGGCCATCAGGCTGCTGCTCTCTTTCATGGGTTTTGTGATAATTACCTATCGGCATATTGTCCGTGTCACATCTGACTGTGTGATCAGTTACCTGAGCAGTCTTGAGTTCGTATATGGGACGATGGTGATCTTGTGAGGTGTTTGTGTGCCATAAGCCCAGACCCTGCAGATACCATCAACACATCAGAAATCATTGCAACATAAATCACTGATGCCTTATGCAATTTCTCTTTCTATGAATGAAAATAACCAGAAATGATTGTGAAATCTGTAACCCACAGCAAATTGGCTTGTCTTTTTTTCATTAAGTGAATCACATTATCATCAAAAACATTCTTCTTCATCAATTAAATGATTGATATACGAATATGCAAATTGTTAATATGTTAAACTACATCTTACCAGAGCAAAAGAAAAAAAATCTGTTGTGCCTGTCAAAAAGCAGATAAAACAGAGTAAACAAGCTGAGATCTCCAGTGACTTCCGGTTCACTCAGTCAATCACGTCATCTGCAGCTTCCCTTCAATCATCTCATCAGTGATTGACAGCGTCAGTCTACAGCTGTGAGCCGCAAACACACATCACATACGACAGATAATGGAGTGAGTGTTGAGAAACACTCCACTTACTATATTTATACGTCAATATTCATATTAGAGCCCACACAATAAAAGATAAATGATCAATAACACTTTATTTTAAAAGCAAAAAGACAATGGAAAAAGATTCAAACGTAACACGTTCATTCAGTAGGTGATCGTGTCGATCAGGGTTTCCCAACACTGCACATTTATTACATCTCCCTCATCAAATGCACCTGATTCAACTTATCGGCTCATTATTAGAGACTCCAAGACCTGAAACAAGTGTCAGATAAAGGGAGATGTCCAAACTGTGAGGGTGAACACTGTATCTGAACACAAAGCATGCTTAAAATGACCTTCAAGCCAAATTCTGCTGGCCATAAATTAGTAAAACACTATAGTAAAAATCAGTCTTTTTATGTCAGCTAGTTTTAGCTAGGAAAAACATTATAATAATTTTTAATTCTTCAATCCCTTCCACATAAACCATGGAAAACTTCATACAAACTGTTTTTGTTTTATACACATCACATGGAATAAAATAGCTTTTAGTGTTATGGGTAATGAATTTTTGGAAATGTAAATACAGTAACTGATCGTACCATGTCATACAGTGTAAATTCAGCATAGTCAGAGTATTATTACTCATAATACAGTTCATTCGAACAAACAGCAAAACAAGTGTGAAGAGAACGAACACAATGGGGATTTTTTAGTGTTTTTTTGTGTGTAGTGAGCTCTTTATGAAGTAGTGTAAAGGCAGAAACGGATGCTTTAGGACAGACATGTCTTCTGAAACGGCTTCACCGCCTCTGAAATAACAGATATAATATAAATATTAATATATTAAATCATGACAAAATAAATGAGAGCATTGTCGTAAATGATTTTGATTGTGCATGCACATCTACAGTGCTTTATAAGATGAGGAGGCTGTCGGTAACCTACGCAGGAGCAGCTCAGAGCAGCCCGCAGGACTTCGGCGGACGGAAGGGGTTGTCGCTGGACGGGACGCCCATCAGCAGAGGGTCTTTGTGGGCATTTTGCAGGCAGAAGTTCTTCAGGTCTGTGGCAGCTTGAGACACCTGCAGAGATTGCAATCAAGACCACATGTTAAATGATATGCATTGAATCCACATACCCTGATTAACACAGTTTTGAAGCACTGGATAGAAAACAACCATGATCCAAGAACGGTTCTGCAGGTCATACACTGATGAGCCAAAACATCATGACCAGTCACAGGTGAAGCGAATATCATTGATCATCTCCTAACAAGGTCACATGGGTAGATTAAATGGTAAGCAAACAACCAGTTCTCATAATCAACATGTTGGATGCAGGAGAAATGGACAGGAATAACAATCGGAGCGATTTTGACAAGAGCTAAATTGTTAAGGCAAAGCGACTGAGTCAGAAGCTGCGTTTAAATGGACCCTAATAACCCCGATTGCAATCAGACTAGTAATAGAAGTGGAATGAAAACGTCACATGTAACCACGTCAATCGGAATGAATTGGCCAAATCTGATTACAATTTCATTCGGATTGAACACCTTCAGGGGTCTAGTGGAGTCCATGCCTCAGAAGGACCAACAGCATATAACTTGGGTAAAGTTGGTTTTATATTCGCGCATTCGGACATCCGTATTCAATAGCCTTGTTAATCACACTACATTGGACATTCAGTGGACATTCACAAGTAAATATGCCATTAAAACAATACTTGCCTATTTTGATCGACTGTGAAAAATGTTGTAAGTTGACAATCGTTGGTTGTCAATATCAGGTCGCTGCTTAAAATTCGCAAACATTAATTTATTGCACGTTTATTGGAAAGTCTGAATTTATCAGAAGTCTGAATGTGCGAAACCAACTTACCAACCATATAAAACCAACTTTACCCAAGTCAGCATATATTAGGCAGGAGGTCATAATGTTTTGGCCCCTCTGTGTATATTTTTAAGGCAAGACACTATGGACAAAACCATTGTTATTTCATGCACTGGTCAATTTTGCTTCTACAACAGGTCTTCTCCAAACATCCAAAATACAAATTTAAAAGTTTATAGAGTACAATACATCAATGCATTGTTTTGTTTCCTGCACCGAGTCAGAAATCTCCAGTTCAAAACTTGCATACGCCAAACTTTACAGATTTAATCCTATCTATATTCTGAAAGTTTGTTCTTCTATCATTTGCCGGATTTATTCATCAAACACACCATGTTTCAGGAATAAAAAGTTGCAAGTATTTTCTCATTCATGGAGTGATTAAAAAAAAAGAGAAAATCAAAAATCCTTTAACTTTGTGTCAACAACATGAAACGAAATTTTGAACCTTGCTTTATAAAAACTTTAGATTTCTGTTCTAGAAACTGTACGCAAATTCATGCAGATTTAATTAGGTAATGCATCACTTGCATATTTAAACATAACATTTCAGAACTTGTAATTAGGGATGCACCGATGTATCAGCTGCCGATATTTATCGGACGATTTTTGCTCAATTTACAGCCATTGGCATATCGGCTGTAGCAGGAAAAAGGCCGATATAACAAACCGATGGTTTATAAATTAACTGTGTGAAGGCACTGAGCTAGTGCTACTAATCCTAGTGCTGCTGTCTGTGCTTTAATGCTAATCAGATAACAAAAGATCGCACAATATTCACTTTCATAAGTGTAGCGGACCCCATCCGAATGATGACTAAAACTTTATTGATGTTTAATAAAGTTGATTGCGTTCGTTTTCACTCTAAACAAATCACCACAAAAGCTAAACATTACAGAGCACAAGAAGTGCGCATTAAACTCGCTCTCTCCATTGCATTATCATCAACATACAGAAAATGACACAAAACACTTATTACAACTAACAGTTAACAAACATACAGATCTTATGCCTAAAAAGGTATGTTCATATGTATCTTTGTTCTGTTGTCTTTATGTATGCCTGCTGAATGTTAAATGGATCCAATCCATGTTCATTAAAAATTATTTGATGATGCAGTAATAAACCTACTAGTATATTTTAACACAGGTGTTTTTGAACTTTGCTTATTTAAAACATGATATCAAAATGTTATCTATTTTGATGACAAAATTTCAAATAAGAGAGGAAGTGACAAATATCGGTATCGGTCCCAAAAAAATCATATCCGTGCATCCCTACTTGTAATAAAAACAACTGTCTTAATGTCCTATGAATAATCAACTCTGGTACATGGGGATATCTATAGATATTTTTAACCTAATAATGGTACCGTTTCTTTAATTTATGGTCGAAATATTCTCTATTAAGCAAATGTACCCGTTTCTGTCAGACAACACAGTGGCATGATGAATCTATGGGCAAGGGTGTAAAAGCTAGTTAACTGAAAAATGAGGTTAACACTACTTTAACATAATAACATATTAATAATGAAATAAACTGCATGTATTATAGAGAAAATCTGCTTTTATTATATTTTTTATCATATAAGTATATTCATAAGTATAAGTATTTTATCATATAAGTATATTTTTATCATATAAGTATATTTGCTTCATGATTTGGAAACATTGTAACGCAAACAAAGTTGTTTTGTCTGGACACATACCAGTTTGGACAATTTTATTATTTAAAGTACCACAGTATACGACAAAGTACCATACTTTAATCTGACACCATCACTGTACCATAAAGTACCACCAGAGTCTCAGTTTATAGCGCTGCTCTCTGAGCGTTTGCATTTATTTGCATTATTAATGAGCAGGGGGATAACAACTAACAGTTGTCTGAAGTTTACGCCTACAATGCCCATCTAACCGAATAAAACTACCATGAAACACTTTAAAAGCATCTCGTTGAAGTCGTGACGTTAGAAAAAAATGGCGTAATTCACCTACACATGAGTTATGGACGCGTTTAAATAGTTGGTTTGTCGGTTAGCGTTAGCACTAGCAGTAACTGACACCGGTTAAACTCTTTTGTTCGTGTTCTGCTTCAACCCGCGAACTCTGTCATCTTTAAAGTTTACATTAACATACTTACGTTAATTCGCCGTATTTTGGCCTCTAGTCTGAGCTGTTTGACGGCTTTCGTCGCCACAGCCACACTACTGCTGCTCGCGTTATTGTTGGACATGATGACTGACTGACTGAAGAGAGTTTGCGGAAGTTTGGGGAAGGAACGCACGCGCGCGCGCGCGCGCGCACGCACACACACACACACACACACACACACACACACACACACACACGACTTTAAGTTTAATGTGGGCACGAGAGACACTTAAAAGGTGTTTTTAATATAGGTTACAGCTAAGAATACGTTTTGCGTTTTAGGATAAAAATGAATACAGAATCTACTTATACTCTAGGCTACTTATTACTGTATATCGTTTTTACAAATGGAAGTTTTGACTTAAAGGATTAGTTCACTTTCAAATAAAATTTTCCTGATAATTTACTCACCCCCATGTCATCCAAGATGTTCATGACTTTCTTTCTTCAGTCGAAAAGAAATTAAGGTTTTTGATGAAAACATTCCAGGATTTTTCTCCTTATAGTAGACTTCAAAGGCCTCCAAACGGTTGAAGGTCAAAATGACTGTTTCAGTGCAGCTTCAAAGGACTTTAAACGATACCAGATGAGGAATAAGGGTCTTATCTAGCAAAAAAATACAACTGTATATGCTTTATATAAACAAATGATTGTCCTACGCCTTCCCTATTCTACTTACGGAATGAACGCGGCGCCAGTTTCGTTTTTTTCTGTAAGTTGAATAGGGAAGGCATAGGACATACAGCGTAAGCTTTTTGAAGAATGCTGAAAGCGGAAGCACGTGCAAAGTGATCATTTGTGTTTATAAATCAAATTACAAATTATAAATCAAATTACAATTTTTTTTGAAAATGACCGATCGTATCTCTAGATAAGACCCTTATTCCTTGTTTGGTATCGTTTAAAGCCCTTTGAAGCTGCACTGAAACTGTAATTTTGACCTTCAACCGTTTGGAGTCCACTGAAGTCCACTATAAGGAGAATAATCCTGGAATGTTTTCATCAAGAACCTTAATTTCTTTTCGACTGAAGAAAGAAAGACACAAACATCTTGGATGACATGGGGGTGAGTAAATTATCAGGAAAACTTTATTTGAAAGTGAACTAATCCTTTAATTAATCTTACTTCTGGAGACAAATTTGCCCCCAACATATCTGAATACTTGCGCAGTGTCTCAAAGACTAGACTGCAATACAATCTGTGGAACCAAGAAATAACATCACTATTGCAAGTGTAACAAGTCATATAAACTGCCAGAGTGTGTCTAACTTTGTTATATATTCTCTTCCTTATCTTTTGAATTCTTGAATTCTGTTCTAGAGACATTAAAACATGATATTATGACATGTTGTGGTCTGAATATGACTATAAGGCCTTCTTTAACATTTCCAAAAGGTGAAATCTATACTCAGTTCGAGGTATCATTCATGTCCTTGTCAAACTGTGGGACAATTTATGCATCGTAAGCATGAGCAATACTGATAATGAATTTTGGTGCCTTCATCTACAATATTTTTCGTAGTTATGAAACAGTTTGTGGTTAGCAGTTTTTTTTAACATGACATCTAGAGTTCTCACTTATAAGGGGAAGAAGAAATTGGACATTATTTTTGGTCTTCGGCCAACTTCTCTTACTAAAAAGTTTGATTTCACTTCTGCTGGTCACCATTATAAGACTTCAGGATCATGGTAATATATTTAATTTCAAAACCTTTGACAGAATTTAATACATATTAGCTTATATGGGTGATATTTCTACTTCTGTCAATTTTCAGAGTGTGTGAAGACAGATATATCTTATAGATGTCATGGAGTTCCTGCAAAATAATCTCATATCTTGCAGGTGTCTGCTGTACTGCTTCAATCCGTCATCTGGATCTCTCTGATAGCAACAGGTAATATAATATCTGTGTTATAAATCAATGAACACCAGACTTTGCTGAAGATCATGTTCTGATCAGCAGAAAACAGGGTTTCACTTTATTTTGATGGTCCCTTTTGAACATTTGGAAGCAACGCTGCGCCCACATGTCAAGGCTGGTATAGGTTAGAGTTAGAATGAGTTGACATGTAGTTGCAAAAATACTTATAATCAACAGAATGTTCATCAAAATAAAGCGTTTTTATTACTTGCAGCTCATTCGCTTTAACTAAACTTCTCCTTTATCTTCCTGTGTAATGTTCAGCTGCAGCTTTCTGTGCTTGCAGTGCATAATGAATTAGACTCTATTAAATAATTCACACTGACAGCAGTTTGCAGTGATAAAGCAACCAATAGTCAAGCCGGGTACACACACTGCATGATTTTAGCCCAGATTTTCTCTTGCTGACAATGGCCAAAATCTGAGGCAAATCGGTGCTCGTTCATGTGAGCAACAATCAAAAAAGGCATCTTTACACAGAAAAAGCGGCACAGAAACCAACTCTGAAGCGGCATAAAATCACAAAAATGTGCATTTACACAGACTGTTTAATGCTCCTCTGAAGCGGCATAAATGCATTTACACAGGAATTAAAATCGCGGGAAACAATGCTTTGAACATAAGTATTTCAAAACTAACAGTTTTAACAAAATTAATTTAAAAATAATTAAATAATAAACAATGAAATATAACTCGAAATAAAAAAAAAATACGAAAATTTAAAGTAGTAAACTGCGTGCTATATCTCACGCTTTGATGTTTGTCATAATAAAAATTGAACGATGCAACAAAAAATTATTCATTATTACATCGGGTAATTCACAACAGGATTAAAAGAGGTCGAACATTTTTTTTTTTTTCCAAAGAGACAGAAACAACAAATGATGCTAGCATTTGCGTGTATCAGGCAGCAGCACCAGACAGACCGTCGTGTGTGGGTGAAATATCGTCCTCAAGGAGATGATTTCCAGCAGGGCCTGGCGCTCCCTCTGGCAGCGGCAGGTCGCAGCGCCACTTCCGGTTGCATCGGCAGCTGCCACGGATTTCTTCTGGCAGCTGCCTGGATTCGTGGCAGCTGCCGCGGATTCTTCTGGCAGCTGCCACGGTCTTTCTCGGAGTTTGTCGCTGTTTGAGATGTTCTCAGTGGGGTGGTTTTTTAAATTATGATGCCACAATTGTTTTTTTATTTTTATGGCCGCATGCCTGCCAAAACAAGAGAAATATCGATTTAAAAATCAAGTATAAAAAATGTATTAAAAAAAAGTTTTAATAAAGTAACTTTGTCCAACAGCGACACCCCTGGTAAAGTTAAAAGAACAGTACATTTTTATTTTTCGGCCTTTTGTTTTCTCTAAATGTAAATATAAAAACACTACACTTAAAACACTTATTGGTTTTGATAAACAGATATTACATAGTGTAAAAATAAATATACTGTATTTTTGGCCTTTAATTTTATTTTTTAAGTGACAAAAGGGTAACGTGAATTAAAAATTATATATATATATATATATATATATAGAACAGTTTTTAATCAGAGAATAGCATCAAGTCAGTTAAACTCCTGGAGTACTGATCTGGTCATTTAGCAGGGGGTTGTTAATCAGTTTCAGTGCAAAAGGTGCACTTAGATGGGCAACAATGAGATGACCCCCAAAATGGTTTTACAGGTGGAGGCCACTGACATTTTTTCCCTATTCATCTTTTCTGACTGTTTTTCACTAGTTTTTGTCAGGGTCAGTGTCTCTACTGGTAGCATGAGGTGATACCTGGACCCTACAGAGGTTAACAGGCAGTCCAGCTCCTCCAGGATGGCACATCAATATGTGCTATAGTCAGAAGTTTGCTGTGTCTCCCAGCACAGTCTCAAGAGCATGGAGGAGATTCCACGAGTAAGGCAGTTAGGAGAGCTGGACAGGGGCGTGGAAGGTCCTTAACCCATCAGCAGGACCAGTATATCTGCTCCTTTGTGCAAGAAGGAACAGGATGAGCACTGCCAGAGCCCTACAAAACGACCTCCAGCAGGCCGCTGGTGTGAATGTCTGTCTGTTTCTGACCAAACAATCAGAAACAGACTTCATGAGGGTGGCTTGAGAGGTCTGACGTCCTCTAGTGGGCCCTGTGCTCAGAATTGTCAGGTCCACAACTGGCGCCCTGTGCTTTTCACAGATGAGAGCAGGTTCACCCTGAGCACATGTGACAGACGTGAAAGGGTTTGGAGAAGCCGTGGAGAACATTATGCTGCCTGTAATATAGTTCAGCCACCTGGGTAATGATCTGGGGAGGCATATCCATGGAAGGATGCACAGACCTCTACAGGCTAATGGCACCCTGACTGCCATTAGGTACCAGGATGAAATCCTTGGACCCCTGTCAGACCATACACTGGTGCAGTGGGTCCTGGGTTCCTCCTGGTGCACGACATTGCCCGGCCTCATGTGGTGAGAGTATGCAGGCAGTTTCTAGAGGATGAAGGAATTGATACCATTGATACCCCCACGCTCACCTGACCTAAATCCAATATAACACCTCTGGGACATTATGTTTGGGGGTCCGACACCACCAGGTTCCACCTCAAACTGTCCAGGATCTCAGTGATACCTGGTCCAGATCTGGGAGGAAATACCCCAGGACACCATCCATCATCTCATTACAAGCATGCTCCGATGTTGTCAGGCATGCATACAAGCACGGGGGGGCCATACAAACTACCGAGTACCATTTTGAGTTGCTGCAATGAAATTTCAGCAAAATGGACAAGCCTGCCACATAATTTTTTCACTTTGATTTCTAGGGTGTCTTTGAATTCAGTGCTCTGTAGGTTGATAATTTTCATTTCCATCAAACGATGTGGCATCCTTTAGTTCCTAACACATTACCCATTCCATGTCAGTATAGAGATCCAGCATTTTTCCCCATTGAGATCTGATGTGTTTTCAAAGTGTTCCTTTAATGTTTTTGAGCAGTGTGTGGTGTGTGTGTATTATATATATATATATATATATATATATATACATATACATATATGTTGTATACATATATACATATACATATATATATACATATATATATATATATATATATACACACACACATATACACATATATATATATATATATATATATACGAACTCTGGCAACTGATACATAAATATGTATAATAATAATAATAATAAATAATAATACACCTGTGGGATATTATTAGTTTAAAATACCACCGCACGCCACTGAGAACAGACTGCGGTCAAGCCAGCCGCCATCCAGAAATGAGCGGTCAATCTAGCCGCCCCTATATTTCGCGGTCCGCGCATACACTTGCTATTACGGTAAGACTGTCTGTGAACGAACTGAAGGTGATTTCACATTCATTCATTTATTCAGTCAGTCAATCTGTATGAATGAATAAAAATAACTAAAAAAATATTTCACAGCTCAATTTCACCTGAAAATGATAGTACACCTCAAAGCCTGACATTGTGTGCTGCTGAATTCCAAAACTAAAACCCTCCAATACTCGTACGCTGTTTTGTCTATACAAACAGCAAACAGCAGCAACATCGTGAAACTCCTAGAAAGACCGTGGCAGCTGCCTGAAGAAATCCGCAGAGTTGGTGGCAGCTGCCACGGATTTCTTCAGGCAGCTGCCACGGATTTTTTTCTGGCAGCTGCCAGAGTTGGTGGCAGCTGCCAGAAGAAATCCGTGGCAGCTGCCGATGCCACCGGAAGTGGCGCTGTGACCTGCCGCTGCCAGGATATGCGCTTGCTCTCTCTCATGATTTTTGGAATATAATATAACAGTACACAATCAAAGTGACGCCGATTGTGTTAAGCATTTACCTTATCTGAGAGAACTGTAGCAGCGTGTTGATCTGACAGTCTCTTAATAGGAAGGATTACAAACGGCGAAAGCCAATTGATGACACACGACGATTCTCTGCTGTTATTTTGGTGGTTTGCTTCACGATGTGAGTACAGGACTCTTTTACTTCAATGCCCCTTGTTGTAAGACATTATTTTTATTATTTGCCCTAAGTTATATGTTTCGTCTCCTGCTTCTTGAATCTCGCGCCGCCTGAGCTGACTGGAAATCTTTTGGTTGTCATGACAATGACGTAGTTTAGAGCGGCTATATTTCGCGTTCATTTACACTGAACCAGAACAGTATCAGACTCACCTTTGATACTAGGGGCTGAGGTGGGTCAGAACCGGCGTATTTTAGGTCTTCTTTTAACACGGCATTGCGTCTTTACACTGAATTCTGAGCAGGTACAGACCCGCTTCAGAACAGCCATAAATCGGCTGTGTAAAGATGCCTAAATAGTGTGTATTATCAAAGACACGATCTGAGAGAAGCGGCATTGATTGCTGATACCCGTGAGATACTGTATTTAGCATGCAAAATATCTGCAGCATGCATTTCCCGTGTGTATTTGGTTGTGAAACATAGTTTGTAGAGCAGCCACCAGGCAAAGTTGTCTGCGATTCTTCTGTAATGTCTGACCCCCTGTCGCCAATCCGTTGCACCTCAGAATTTAAGGTGGATAAATGTTTTGATCCGCTAGGAAGTCGTACATAAACTACTATGGAAAAACAATAAATCCCTTGATGCGCAACAAAAAACCTTGTGTGACTTTGTCTCAACAGAGGATGTAACTGGATAACTGGACCAATCAGAGCATCTCAAATGTTGGTTTGGTCCGTCTGAAATCCCTGAGCCGTCTGTCATCAAATGATACTGACATACACGATTATGTTCCCAAACACCAGCATCTGAACACAAGATAACATTACAGAGTTTATTGCATTTTGTCTGCTGCTCTCAAATCATTTATGATGGAGGATGGATGTAACATGGATGGAAACGCTGCTTTATTCGTAAATGTTTTGTGTTGCTTTTTACAAGAAATCCCTCAGTTCTCACCATCTTCGAAAAGCCAAGCCAATGTTGATTCTGGTTTTATTAAAGGGGCGGTTGATTATTATTTCACTTTTTTAACTTTAGTTAGTGTGTAATGTTGCTGTTTGATCATAAACAACATCTGCAAAGTTAAGATGCTCAAAGTTCAATGCAAAGGGAGATATTTTCTTTTAAAGAATTTGCTGTTTAAGGACTACAACAAACGGCTGGTAGGGACTACAAACAAACTTCTTCCTGGGTTAGTGACATGATTAACCCTAAAATGTACATAAACCCTGCCCCCCGAGAACACTCAACAAAGGGGGTCAGGCCATGTTGAGCTGCTTTAGAGAAGAGGAAGAGTTGCTGTAGTAGAGTGTTGTTGTCATGCCGTCATTTTACGCCGGACTGCTTCACAAACGAGGGTCAATTCAACGCTGGATTTGCACAAAAGATTAACATGACGGCACATGCTAGTCGATGAGTTGAATCAACTCGACAGCAACTACAGAAATTTATCCATTAACCATTAAGAATCGTCCAGTTTCATTCTAAAAGCTGTAACTTCTTCCTGAGTCTCTCCATCAGTGTCGACTCCAGTTTGAACAATGTAAGGCTGAACACCGTTACTGACAATCCTCATTTTGGCTGTGTGAGATTCTCCAGCTTTGTTGTTGTTGAGCAACCAAAGTGCTAGCTATTAAAGCTCTGCCTTCTTCTGGAAAACTACAGCAACTTATTTGCATTTAAAGGGACACACACAAAAATGTTGTGTTTTTGCTCACAACCAAATAGGGGCAAATTTGACAAGCTATAATAAATGATCTGTGGGGTATTTTGAGCTGAAACTTCACATACACATTTTGGGGACACCAGAGACTTATATTACATCTCTTGTAAATGGGTGATTTTGGAACCTTCATTTTTAAAGTGCACTGATGGTTTTAAGGTTCTTCAAGGAACCATATTGCCTATAAAGAATCTTTTCTAGTGTATAGTCTGTATATGCAACTAAAATGTAAATCAGCATTTCAAGCATGCATCTGTGTGTATTCCAGGTGTGCAGTATGACATTACTCATATTATCAGCAGAATGTGTGTTGTTCGGCAGTCGACGGTGCTCATACCCTGCAAATACACTCATCCTCAACATGAGCAGGTGAGCGCAGTGGAATGGCTCCATGAGAAATCACCGGAGAAGGAGGTCAGAGTTTCTCAGGATCCTGCGTTTGAAGGGCGCGTGGAGTTGCAGGCTGACGCGGGAAATTGCTCGCTGCTGCTGAGGGACGTGAATGAGAGTGACGCGGGTCTCTTTCGCTTTGTGCTCAGCACTGGATCCGGGCGAAACTGGACGAACGCTCAGGGAATCCGTCTCGAAGTAACTGGTGAGTAAAGAGTTGGAAAATAACAGGTGTGAGAAAAGACGTTTACATTCATGTGAGAACAAGAATTTAACTGATGTTTCATTACTCATTTAAGACGATTCAGCAACTTGAAATACCCACCACTGAATATTTTTGAGTTGCTTAAAGTCACTAAGCAATCAAAACCGAAGGAGATTTTTTTTTTTTCTCACAAAAAAAAAAAAAAAAAACATTCCCAAAATTATTTTGAAACGCTCGGAATGCCACACTGGTGACGCCTGCTGGTCAAAACAGTGTTAATGCAATGCAACGAAAACTAAACTGAAACGTGCATTAAACTGTTAGACTGGGTAAACCCAGCCTGATCTGCTGGCGATTTGATTTCGCCCGGCAACTCAGTCTGGAAACCCGTACATTCATTTCTGCTGCATCTGTTACACTTTTGCGGGAACCAATCACAGACTGGCTTATCCACCTTGCTCGCTATTGGCGGGTACAGAGCTCTTTCTATGGCTCTGGGCGGGTATAACACGATGACGTCTCTCGCACGACCGTCAATCCAATTCCTTTTAACCTCTCAACGATGCTAAATAACTTCTTTAGTTTAGCAAACAAATCGCTCGACTTGGTGTAAATACCACTCACTTTCATGTTTTTTTGCACAACCTGCAAAAATCGCTCGATGCCATTGCTGCTTCTGCAAACCACTGATCAATGCTAAAAACCAATACAAACTATGATCACGCCTCTTGTGCAGTAGGAAATACATAGCAAACTCCCCAGACCAATGTTCAATTTTAAATTGAGCTTGGTTTTGGTGATAGCCAGACAATTGAACTGTTAGTTCACCCAACTATTCTGTCATAATTTCTCACCATCGTGTGGCTCCAAACCCATAAGACTTTCGTTCATCTTCGGTACACAAATAATGCTCTTTTAGAGATTTCTGTCTGTCCATAGACAGCTATACAACTGAAACTTTGATGCTTCAAAAAATTCATAAAGACATCGTAAAACTAATCCATAAGAATTGAGTTCTTTAGTCCAAATTTTCTGAAGAGACACAATCATTTTATGATGAACAGATTGAATTTAGGCTTTTATTCACATATAAACATTCATCAATACATACATCAGGGCTGCGTTCAGCCCCGACAAAACGTTGCAAAACGTTTTTTTTTAAGCGGAAACAGTGGTGCATTGAACCAAAGTCCCTTTAAGTGTTATTCTTTAGTGCTTGGTTGAACACCCTGTTCTGATGACGCAATGCAACTGGCAGCTGAGAAGGTCATTATTTGGGATGACCCAATCGAGTGAAGGGATTGTGAGCCAACATTTGCCTTTATATTTATGAAAGTTTATGATAGTATCACTCCACAATACAATAGAAAAATATATAAGTATAGTATTTTTATGTTACATTAATCAGTGTCTAGCACACCTTCCTAAGGAAAGGATATGGACCAGAAGACTAAATGATATTTAGACAGACTTAAAGAAGTTCCAGATCTATTCTTGTGCTCTTATTATTTAAAGGTGCTCTAAGTGATCCTGGATGGATGTAACTTCCTGTTGATGTTCGAAGTGTTGTCAAACAAAACAGAGGCTAGCTAGACCCTCCCTCCTCCTCACCTTCCCCCTCCCCTCCGTGCTTTGTTTTTATTGCCGTTTTGGAGCTTGTGGAGACCGTGTATTTTTACAGTGTGTTCAGGGGACAGGCAGCTAGTGGATAGTGAGGAGATGTTTGCTGTATGTGACAAAAAATGTTTTGGCCTAAAAACGCGTGACATCGCTTAGAGCACCATTAAGTTATTTTGCCATTAATGTGCAAACAATATACTTGCACTTGTGAACTTATTTTGATGTTAATTACATTTAGTAATTAACATCAGTTTATGTTTCCTTAATACTGCGTGGTTTATATGCATGTTGTTGCTGATTGGTCTGACATTTTTGACACACCCACTAAACAAGAGAAAATGTATCTCAAACCCCATTGCACACCGTCTCCAGGAAACATGTTGTTCAACCCTGAAACTGTAGCAAAACGTTGTGCAGCGGTTTGAGCCTGAACGTGCCCCTGTTGTGTTAAACAGAAGCTCAAGCATGTTCGTTTGACGTATGCAAAGAACCAATGAAAGTATTGTTTAGTGTAAAACATGCTAAAGATTGGCAAACAGGCTGTTGATTAATTAAATGATTAGCTATTTCCCCACAAAAGCTGTTTAATCAGCATAGTGAAGCCTCTCATCCATTGACATCCATTCAAAAAACAGCCTCTGGTCTCATTCCCTGCGTACCGCCGGGGGCGGAGCGTTAGCATTAGCTATTACACTTTTTTGCTAAAGCTTGCAGGCTTGCCTTCCAGTGGCTTTGACACAGCACGTTTAAGATTCAGCAAGAACCAGTGAGGTTCATTCTCATGTATAAAACCCAAATTAAGTCTGTTTCATCATATAAAGCAATTGTGTCTCTTCAGAAAATTTGGACTAAACCACTCAATTCTTAAGGATTAGTTTCATAAGGATTAGATCTCTTTATCAACTTTTTGATGCATCAAACTCAATGGAGGAACTCAAATGGAAAGCTTTCAGATTTCAACAAAAATATCTTAATTTTTGTTCCAAAAGTGAACTAAAGTATTACAGGTTTGGAACGACATGAGGGTGAGTATAATGACATAATTTTCATTTTTTGGTGAACCAATTGCAAATGTTTTATTGAAAGTGTAATCTATTAAATGCAATTAAAAAAAATCATGTGATACCATTAAATATATATAATATGTGTTATAAAAGTGATGTCAGCAAAGGTGGACACGTGTGACAGATGTCAACAGATGTGGAGTTGAATCCCTCAAGTACTAATTTGTAGGGCTTGTTTTGTTTGTTTTAATCAGACCAATAAGAGACTATTAACTACAACTCTTACTTTTTATTCTGCTGTACAAATGTGTCTTCAAAAAATGTATATAACTGAAATCAAGTCAAAACCATATAGATAGTGGTTCATGGGTTCACAGAGATCATCGCCCCCTAGTGGCGAACCCTTGACATTTCAAAACATTTAAAAACAGTTGCGCCAGTCTGTCCCTCCACCCATTAGATCCACAGAGGTGGAGCTGGACATCATTTGGCTCTTCAAAGAGCACCACTTGTAACAATGCCTTGTTTACTGAAATCACATGACTTTGGCAGTGTGATGCATGCTCTGAATCACTGGTCAGAAACAAATGATTCGCAAAGGATTTGAAATTCAAAGTTTCACAAAACAGTGGTTTAAAAGAGCCCATGACTATTTTACACTCAGATTTACGTCACATTAGGGGAATAGAAATAGATCTGTACATTTAGCCTTTGTAAGATGCTTATATCCAAAGTACTTTACACTTGCATTCAAGGTATGTTTTTTGGGAATCGAATTGTTTCTAGTGTCATGCTTCACCTGACGAGACCATCTTGAGAAATGTCAAGTGTCGTACACTTTGTCTTTTTGGTCCAGATGCGGAGGTGGAGGTGAAGACCCAGTCTGACAATGTGACAGAGGGAGATTGGATTTTGTTTATCTGCGGTTCATGCATTCCCTCCATGACTGTACCAACCTACATCTGGAGGAAAGACGGGCATCTGCACAGTCAACGTCATGGGGACAACATGCTTGATTTGGAGTCTGTCAGGCTGGAGGACAGAGGCCGATATTCCTGCACCATGAGCGGCCATGAGAGACTCAACTCCACATCTGTTAACATCACTGTTAGACCTGGATGTAAGTTTTCTTGCATTTATCAGATGCTTTTATCCAAAGTGACATACATGCAAGGTATACATTTTATCAGTATAATTCTAATAAAGCAAATAGCCATAAAAACTCTGTGTACATGTTTGTCTTTGTAGATTCTCCACAGAGCGTCTCAGTGTCCATCAGTCCGTCTGGTGAAATAGTGTCAGGAGATTCAGTGACTCTGAACTGCAATACTGACGCAAAACCACTTGCAAAAATCAGCTGGTTTAAGGAGAATGAAACCTCAGCTGTTGGATCTGGACAGAGTTTCAGCATCTCCAGCTTTAACTCCAGTTTCAGTGGACGCTTCTACTGTGAGGCTCAGAATAAATATGGATCTCAGAGATCAGCGTCTGTGTCTCTCACTGTTAAAGGTGAGAATGGTCTCAGTTTTGTAGGTCATTGTCTGTATGTAGTGAGTGAAGCACTGAGTTTCTCTTTCTCTCGTCTGCACGGCTGAAGAAAGCAGCTGGTCTCTGATCACAGTCACAGTGGGAATCACTGCAGCTGTTGTCATGACTGTGATTGTGATGCTGTTGATCAGAAGGTGAGAGACTCTGTGTCTGTACCATCATGAAGATCACAGTCAGTTTGTGTTCATGTTCATTTCTTCTTCTCTCTCAGGAATCGAGTGACTCCATCAGAAGAGCAAAAGCACAGAGGATCACAACAGCATCAAACAGTGTGACAATCTTCTCCTGCTTCTTCTCATTTGTGTCCTGTCAGTTATGAAGGCAGAATTCATTTTCTCTCATCATTGTGTCGTCAGGTCGAGTCTCCTGAGGACGCCTACATGACCCTTGACCCCAAGTCCAGATGTTCTGAATACGACACACTGGATGTGAGTTCTTCTGCTGTTGTTGTGAAGGTGTTACATGAGATCTTATTTGTGATGCATATGTTCACTTTTTCTCTAGAATATGAAGAGATCATGTGACACAGACGAGCCTGAAGATCAGGATTCTACATATTATAACATGGACGACTGATTAATCCAAGTGGTCATATTATGACATTTCTTTTATTATTTACTGCTATTTACTGTCCTCTTTGAGATACAATTATATTTCCACCCTCTCTCTGACTTTTTTATTTAACGGTTGATATTTGCTTCTGCACCTTTAAGAAACGGAAATTTCTGATTCTCTCCCTATGATAATGTTGTACAGTTACATGTATCTTCCTCTAGAGGGCGCGTCAGGTCGGTGAGGCTGTAGAGGTGTGCAGTGACGCGCTGTCCGAGGTGCTGATCATTCACACATCAACTGTTTTTCTGTTACAAAATAAAAGAGGGGGGGCAAAAAAATGTAAATTGTGAAAATAATTGATTTTTTTTCCACGTTTGAATATTTATGTGGCATATATAGAGTGATTTGTTGTATGAGGGAATACAGGTTATACAGATTACATGACATGTCACATGACTACCTGATTGCTGCATAATTAGGCTTGTTCAACTTCATGCAGTGCTGCACAGACCTATCAGTGTCTGACTTAAAGCAATGCATGCCGGTTAGAAATTTTGTCTGACTTACAGCGCCGAGGCCATGTGACTGTGACTTATGTCATGAAAGTACTGCGAGAGTGATTCTACAGCAGCCAGTTTGGTGAGAAATCGAGTAATTCAATTATATAAAGGTGCAGTATGTATGATTTATGTCCTCTAGAGGCCTATTCAAAACCAAGGCATAGCTTGATGACGCCAAGTTTGAGCGCGGAATCTTGGGACATGTGGTCTCCATCTCAACAGATGGTGGAAAAGAATAGGGATAGGACTCGGGCAGAAATCATGTTCATAGATGTGATTATTAACATTACTGTAGTATGAAGCAGAGCAGGACCGAGTGTTGTGGAGCTGAACGAGGACACTGGAGCGATTGCACAACACACGCCTCACAAGCAACTTTTATTATGACACAGTTGCCGGCGCCACTTCCGCTTTTCTGGTCATGAGTAAGAGGTAACATATTGTTTATCATATGTTTATCATATTAGATTGAGAGTGTTGAAAATGATGTTATAGCGTTACTCTGTGCGTTCACTCGGCGGCTGCTGTGAGACACTTGCACACTGCAGTAAGATAGATCGATTTAAGAATATCATATTAAATGCTGGATGGCTTGTGTTGATAAATGGCATGCAATTAATTTTAAAAGGTAAAGCATGTACTCACAAAAAATCAAGAAAATTAGATTTAAACAATAAGACTAAACGTGTTGAGCTATATAACAATAATCAGTTTTCTGCCTATAAATGTATCAAAAGAGATGTTTCCTTGTCTATTAAAACATGTAAATATTAAAGTGTATTTGGTGTTTCCATGGTTTCTACAAAATAAAACCGGAAACCGAGGGTAATGCGGGTATGACTTAATTGACAGGTGACTCCTCACACGTCCCGGAGCCTTGGTTAAAATTGCAATTTTCTCACGATTTACAAATAGTTGGAAACATTTGGGATATTGTAAGTACTTAACCCTTTCGAGCGTGAGTTTAAAATATTCTAACTGTCCCCCCAGAGTGAGTTTTTTTAAGGCAACCGTTATTTTAGAACGTTTGCCTTTAATGTTTCCATGGCGACGCGTCTTGCGTGTCAAGAGCGCTGAACGCAGCCACAATAACACTGTATGACAGATGGATCGCTATTATTTTGTTTTTCCTTGTTTATTTAAAATATTCACAAACTTGCTTACCATGTCATCAACTATCTGATATTCCGATCCTCAAATATGTGTAAGTGAGTGTGTTTTGTCGTTTAAAAGCCTTTATAAATGATCTTTATCTTGATCTATAATGCGAGATGGGCGCCGCCATCTAGTTTGCCCCGCAGACTCCTGTCAGTCGGATTTACAGCACGTGAATTCATTGGTTTCTCCCGAAATATATGCAAGTAAGTGGCTGGTGAACTGGAAGAATAATAGAGTAAACTTACTAAGGCCCATTATGTGTGTCTGATATGAATAAATGTCGGCAAATTGTATTTGAATGGATTGTTAATATTGCTCCTTCCACTGATGTCTGACATCAGTGTGTATTTTATAAACTCTAAATATATTGTTTTAATGGTGCTTATGCGTATTTAAATGTCTGAAACCTTAAAAGAAACGTTATGTGGCTGAAAACACTGCATAGTTGTGATATATGACAAGAGCTGCCAATGCACGAAAGCTCAGTTTGAATCAAGCGGCAACCTCCCCCTTTCTCTCGTGAAGCCAATACGGAAGTAACTTAAACTGCGATTCATCGACTGGCCGCTAGGGACAGGCTCCAAAAGAGAGCAGAATCTCATAGAGTCCCATGTTAAATTGGCCAAGTTTATAGCAGAAAAAAACATGTTTACAAGTTGGTTCAAATTGTGGTTTTGGTCTATACTGCTATTTTTGCCCTTCATGACAACTCTGAGGGGGGTGAATTTTTTTATAACTTATCCGTTTAAATTATATTAAGCCTTAAAGTTCTGCATAATTAAGGGCGTGGTCACTTGAGTGACAGGTAGATTGCGCTGCTGTCTGTGAGCCGTCATGTTACCACAGCTGCCGCTGAATTTGGCATCTCAGCCGTATTTGTGCTTTTTTTCTCGATTATTTTATACAATTATAAAATATGGCTTGCTGCATAATATTCGAGACTGATGTGTGTCTGTGTAGATGTGCATGCATGGGGAAGACACAGAACACGTTGTTGGATCGTGGCATTGGCTGAAAGTTTTGATTGTGAGATTTACTACAATGACAATGGCGGGAGGATATCAAAATCCGACAGCACTGCTTGGATATTATAACTAAAACTGCTGCACTATTTTGAAAAAAATATACTTTGGACACAGGCTCATTTGTTTGTTAGATACGATCGTATACAGTTTTACAACATAAAGGCTGCTCAGATTGCACCCTTTCTTGAAGAACGATGACAGAGCAGATCATTCAGAAGAAATGTGACATGTTTTTTTGTTTTGCAATGGACACTTTACCCAAGTGCCACAGATTGGATTCATCTCGCGATCTCTATTTCATTATAAAGGTATGAAGTCCCATTTGATTTTCCATGTTGTTATTTGCACACCCAACACTACTGGTGTTGGAGCATCTATATCTTAAAGAAACACCGTAGATTGACATTAAACCTTTAGAACGTTCTGATGATAAAACTTATCTTCATTAATATTTTAGATCGTATCTAAGATAGATAGCTCCTTTGCTGCTAACATGGTCACGTCGAGCTAGGCAGGCGTGGTTTCAGCAACCAGTCATATCAGCTCAAACCATCTCCCCGCCTCTTTGCCCATTTTCAGTTATCCGGGAGTGACGTGCGGTGACGCGCAGCTAAGATGGCCGCGGCCTCATTTTCGCTTCAAAACTGCTGTTCAGAACTCTATGGGTGACGTCACGGACGCTACGTCCATATTTTTTTAACAGTCTATGGTTTGAATCTGGCAGTTATGTGACGTCGCTGAACGTTCGAAATCCCATATGTGGGACCGTACGCCCAGGGGCACAGAAATAAAAATCCCATATGTGGGACTGTACTGCTCAAAGGGTTAAGTGAACTAAATATATAACACTGGCCTTGTGGTTTTTGGATATTTTATGGCAAAAATATTACATATTTCATCTTTAAACCCCTACTTATGAATTTGTTTTATGCACCATTCTATATGCTTATAAGTTGTTAGAGAAAATATAAAATCCTATACGAGCTACTGGAGGAAAATAAAATTACTCAAATGGGTAAAGTGGTTGAAAATATCCATTGTGGTTTGAAAACGCCCCACTGATTGGGAAACAGCCACTAAAGTGTTCTGCATTCTGTTCTAGAGACACTAAAACATGACATTATGACATGTTGTGGTCTGAATATGACTTGGGACAGTGTAAGGCTGACATTTCCAACAGGTGAAATCTACTCAATTCAAGGTATCTGTTACAGTTCATGTCTCCCCTGGACTCCATTTCCCATGATCCTCCCTGCTCCACACCTAATTGCACTTCCTCATCATCTCCCGCTTTCCTTGGATTCCCTGCACCTGTGTATTGTCATTAGCACTCCCTTTAAGTTGGACTCACTCCCTGCACTCTTCAAAATCCTGTGTGACAATTTATGCATCGTAAGCATGAGCAATACTGATACTGATACTGATAATGATGTTTGGTGCCTTCCGCTACAGTATTTCCTGTAGTTATGACACCATTTACGAGCAGTGCAGTCAGCAGTTTTTTTTTTAATAACAACAACTAGAGTTTTCACAGTGGTTTTAAGGGGAAGAGGCTACATTATTTTTGGTCTTTGAGCAACGTCTCTTCTGCCGGTAGTTTTGGTCGTCATCATTACAAGACTTCAGCATCATGGTAATATATTTAATTTCAAAACCTTTTGTTGAAATGACTGAGATGGCAGAATTGAATACATATTAGTTGATATGGGTGATATTGCTACTTCAGAGTGTCTGCTTTTTTCCCCCTGTTGAGTTTGTTGTCAATTTGATCTCGTCATTCAGTTCAGGTGTGTGTCATTAATTATCCTAATTTGCATGCATTCTTAAGTTTGTGTTCATTGCTGTTGGGTCTCGTTCATGTTAAATGTGTTGTAAGCTGTTCTCTTTGTGTGGATTATTACCTGTGGATATATTAAAGACTCCCTTCATCACGTTGTGACGGATGAAGACAGATCAGATATCTTAAAGATGTCATGAAGTTCCTGCTAAATAATCTCATACCTTGTAGGTGTCTGCTGTACTGCTTCAATCCTTCATCTGGATCTCTCTGATAGCAACAGGTAATATAATATCTGTTTTAGGATAATTCAATGATCATTGTTCTGATAGAAAACAGAATTGTTTTATTACTGGCAGCACATTCGCTTAACTTCTCTTTCTCCACCCTGTGTCAGTTGAGCAAACAGTCACAGCTTCACAGTATCTTTCTCACTTTCACACTTGCAGTGTGTTATGAACTCTATTGAAGGGTTGTTTAAACTGACAGCAATCTGCAGTGACAAAGCAAACTAAGTCAGTCATTTTGACAAGAGTTTGTATTTTGAAGTGACATGAGAAACAGCAAATGAATGCTCTGTTAGCATTCACTGCACATCTTTTATAAAGTCTCATCTTTGAATGTTTTTAATATTAACTTTTTTTTAACCCTCTGGGGCTGCTCGCGTGGTGATTAAAAATGATCATTTCTATTTATTTTAACAAAATTAATATACTATATTTTAGTTTGATAATGCTTTATATTTAATATTTTTAAGCGCTTTTATGGTAGGCCATAAAAGCCTATGGAGTAGTTATGACTGATTCATTTATTACCCTTTAACCAATTTTTAAGCATAGACCTGAAAATGACATTTATAACTTAAACCATGACAGTTCACGACAGTTTAAGTTTGGTCTATTTTTATAAAGAAGAAACTTGGCAGATTATTGCTGAAGTTCAATTTTAAATGAAAATTCGCCCAAGCTTTACTCCCCCTCAAGCCATGCTAGGTGTATGACTTTCTTCTTTCTGATGAACACAATCTGAGTTATATTAATAAATATCCTGATGCATCCAAGCTTTATAATGGCAGTGAACTGGATTAACGAGTAGGAGCTGAAGAAAGTGTCTCCATCCACATCCATCATAAACTTACTCCACACGGCTCTGGGGGGTTAATAAAGTCCTTTTGAAGTGAAGCGATGCCTTTTCGTATTCAAGTTACGAAGAAAGTGTAAACTGGCGTTACGTCAATTACACTTTTTTTTTTTTCCCCCTTAATTTGAATGGGGAAGGTGTAGGATGTAGCGTAAGCATTTTGAACTGCAAGAGTTTTACACTTTCTTCATAAGTTGAATACGGAAGGCAGTCTAGCAGAAGCTAGATATTTTAACTTTCTTACACAAACACATCGCTTCGCTTTGGAAGGCCTTTATTAACCCCCCGGAGCCTTGTGGAGTGCGTTTATGATGGATGGATGTGGATGGAGGCACTTTCTTCAGCTCATATTTGTGAACCCTGTTCATTGCCATTATAAAGCTTGGATGCATCAAGAAAGAAAAAAGTCACATACACCTAGGATGGCTTGAGGGTGAGTGGGGTAATTTTCATTTGAAAGTGATCTAATCCTTTAAAGGTGCAGTATGTAGGATTTGTCCGCTAGAGGTCGCTAGAGGCCTATTCAAAACGACTTTTATTATGACACAGTTGCTGGCGCTGCTCTGTTTTTCCAGTCATGAGTATGAGGTAACACAGCTCTGTTTATCATATTAGATGCATTTTGAGTGTGTTGATGGCATTCAATTTTGAAACATACTGTATGATGGAGAAAATGCTGTATTAAAGGTGCCCTAGATTCAAAAATTGAATTTACCTCGGCATAGTCAAATAACAAGAGTTCAGTACATGGAAATGACATACAGTGAGTCTCAAACTCCATTGTTTCCTCCTTCTTATATAAATCTCATTTGTTTAAAAGACCTCCGAAGAACCGGCGAATCTCAACATAACACCGACTGTTACGTAACAGTTGGGGTGTACGCCCCAATATTTGCATATGCCAGCCCATGTTCCCAACATTATGAAAGGCATTAGACAAGGGCAGAACGTCTGGATCTGTGCACAGCTGAATCATCAGACTAGGTAAGCAAGCAAGAACAATAGCGAAAAATGGCAGATGGAGCAATAATAACTGACATGATTCATGATAACATGATATTTTTAGTGATATTTGTAAATTGTCTTTCGAAATGTTTCGTTAGCATGTTGCTAATGTACTGTTAAATGTGGTTAAAGTTACCATCGTTTCTTACTGTGTTCACGGAGACAAGAGCCGTCGCTATTTTCATTTTTAAACACTTGCAGTCTGTATAATGCATAAACACAACTTCATTCTTTATAAATCTCTCCAACAGTGTAGCATTAGCCGTTAGCCATGGAGCACAGCCTCAAACTCATTCAGAATCAATGTAAACATCAAAATAAACACTGTACTTGCGTGATTAGACATGCTGCATGACGAACACTTTGTAAAGATCCATTTTGAGGGTTATATTAGCTGTTTGAACTTTTTTTTTATGTTTAAGGCAAGCGCGAGCTCTTGGGGCGTGGAGCACCAGATTTAAAGGGCCACACACCCTGAATCGGCTCATTTCTAATTATGCCCCAAAATAGGCAGTTAAAAAAATGAATTAAAAAAAATCTATGGGGTATTTTGAGCTGAAACTTCACAGACACATTCAGGGGACACCTTAGACTTATATTACATCTTTTGAAAAAAAATTCTAGGGCACCTTTAATGTTACTAAAAATAAAGCTGCATCTGATTATGCTATGTTAGCTATTTGACAAAATAGTGTTTTTCTCTGAGGCATGGTAAAGCATGGTACTCGCAAAAAATCAAGAAAATTGATTTAAACAAGACTAAATGTGTTGAGCTATATAACAATAATTAGTTTTCTGTCTATAAATATATCAAAACAGTTGTTCCCTTGTCTATTAAAACGTGTAAATATTAAAGCGTCTTTGGTGTTTCCATGGTTTCTACAAAATAAAACTGGAAACCGAGGGTAACGTGGGTATGACGCAATTGACAGGCAACTCCTCACACATCCCGGAGCCTTGGATAAACTGCAGTTTTCTCACAATTTACAGATAGTTGGAAACATTTGGGATATTGTAAATACTCGAGTGAACAAAATATATAACACTGGCCTAGTGGTTTTTGGAAATTTTACTGCAACAATTTTACATATTGCACCTTTAAGGGAAAGTGAAAGCATAAGATTTTTTTTTTAATGATATAAGGTTAAGTGCTCACAAAAGAGAGGAGTTTTCAGCTGCCTTTTGAATATTGTCAGGGATTCTGCGTTCCAGGTGAAGGTGGGGAGATCATTCCACCAGCAAGGAACTGGGAACAAAAATGTTCTGGAGGGTGATTTTATGCCTCTCCGTGATGGCATTTGCTGATCACAGGATTCTGGAGGGGATACAGACTTGTAAGATTGAGTGGATGTAGAAGGGTGCTGAGCCTGTGGTAGATCTGTAAGCAAGCAGCAACTGGTAGCCAGTGCATAGAGATAAAGAGAGTGGGCCCTCTTGGGCTCATTAAAAACAAGACGTGCTGTGGCTTTCTGAATCATCTGTAGAGATTTGATTGCACAATGATGGCAGTCCAGCCAGAAGAGCATTGCAGTAATCAAGCCTAGAAATGACCAGGGCTAGGATGAGAAGTTGTGTTGCATGCTATGCTAGGAAAAGCCTGATCTTCCTGATGTTGTGTTGTGCAAATCTGCATGACCGAGCTGTCTTTGCAATGTGGTCTTTGATTGTCAGCTGGTCATTAAAGATTACTTCAAGATTTCTTACCAATCTTGATGGGGTAATTTATGATGTACCTAGCTGGAGGGTGAAATCGTGCTGTAGAGATGGATTGTGTAAGACTGATGCCAGAGTGCCTGGACCAAAAGGGCTACTCTTTGAGAAAACAAAGAAAATTACCATTTGAACTCTCTCTTGGAAAATAGCATCCCCACCCGAGACGCAATCGCACTGAGTCAATCACACCTCAGCATCTGCCTTAATCTACATTTCACTCCCTTCACCCTCTTCCCCATCTCTTCTCTCTACATACAGAGATGACCTAGAATTCACCCAAAATCTATCTGGTTTAATGTGAACAATCATCAAAGAATGCTATACAATGTTTGGTATCGTTTGAAATGTCTCAGTGCAACTGGTACAACGGTCTTGTCTACATAAAAGTAAACCAAAGGTATTAAAGGTTTTAAGAGTTTTAGAGATACTTTGGTTGCAACCATGGGTGTGTCCCTTTCCCAAGGTTTTGATCCAAATTACCTCCTGTTCCACAGCAAGGTGCAAACCCCTGAGGTCTGTGACCCTAGTCAATGCAAATTTTGATTGTTAGTTCATGCCCCACATTGGGGGATGTTTTGTCTTGGTCTGAGTATTTAAAGAAATGTTGCAAAAGGCTCGGGGCGCCTCTGTATTCAGATGGAGCCCATATTGCTGAGTGTCTGAACACTCAGCAATATGCATGTCAGGTATGCATACTCTATTTCTGAGCATTTGATGTTTTGTATTAATCATCTTTGAATTGATTATGTAATTGGCATGATACATTTACCTGACTAATAAATTGTCACATTTGACTTTATTCTGATTTACTCTGAAATTATTGACTTTAGTAGATTCCGATGTATCCATTGTTACCGCAAATCTGCGTCAGGTTAGTAACGGACTAAAGTCCAGTTGAGTGGAGCATAGGGCACACTAACTGTGATTTTAGAGCTCCGACTAACGCTTGGCATTAGTTCAAGTGTACTTGGACTGTAAAGGCTAAAAAGGGAATTTCCGTTTAGGCAACAAATGGTTGATCGACCAACCTAAATAGGGTGAGCCTTACCTCGGTTTATTGTAACGTTACTCTAGCTAAGTGTACATGGTAAAACCATGGCATAACCAAACCAAAGCTATTATAAGAGAAGTAATATTGGTCGACTTCCCTGTAAATAGTGGTTATGACCTCTGACTAGAGTTAGTGTTACTTTAATTCAAGTGTATACAGACCTAAGGGGACTACACAAATACTTTTAGACAGAGCAAGCATGAAAGCGGCCTTCTAAATAGTATAGTCAATTACCTCTGTGTAGTGACCAAGACTGGCGAGTTTGTGATCGTGGGCCCACATATTAATGAATGGCCAGTGCGAGGACCCTGTGCGACACTGAGAACCGAATGAACAAGTACAATAAGAGTAAAGAGTTAAATAGAATATTCAAATGTAAAGCTAAATTATTATACAAATGACCAATAATCAATTGACATTTTAAACTAAATTCGAGGTCATGATAACATGGAGTCAGATAAAAGATTATTTGGAATTAAACTACTTTGCCACGCTGAAAAGATGGAACGCGCAAGAAACCTTCCCCGCCCGGTGGGAAACCGTCATTGGGCCGATTGGGCGGGCCTCACAATTGGCAGGGAAGACAAGAAGTCTTTGCCAGGTTGAGCTGCAGGTGATGTGTTTTTTCATCCATGCCGAGATGTCTGCCAGACAGCTTGAGATTCGTGCAGCTACTGTGGGATCATCTGGTTGGAATGAAAGGTTAAGCTATGCATCATCAGCATGGCAATGATAGTGTAAACCATGTGCCTGTATGATGGGTCCCAGCGATGTACTGTATATGGAGAAGAGGAGAGGTCCAAGCGCTGAACCCTGAGGAACCCCCGTGACCAGTTGATAAGCTTTGGATACCTCCCCCCTCCAGGCAACCCTGAAAGACCGATCTGTGAGATAGGATTCAAACCAGTGAAGCAGAGTACCTGTGATGCCCAGTGATGACAGGGTAGACAGAAGGATCTGATGATTCAAAAAAAAAATGCCAGCATGTAGCAGAGATGTGTTGATACTGTGTGAGTGCTGGCATGTGTATGAGAGAGTAGAAGGTGTGATAGGATGGGATCTAGAGGGCAGGTGGTGGGATGACTGGAGGAGAGAAGTTTAGATACTTCTATCTCAGTGAGGGTAGAGAAGAAGGAGAGAAGGTCTGTAGCTGTGGATGTGTTTGGTCTGAGTTCCTGCATGTGTGTGGAGCTGAGGACAGACTGCTCATGGTTGAAGTTTTGTTAGTGAAGAAATTAGCAAAATCATCAGCAGTTAAAGAAGTGTTGAGAGGTGGTGGAGGTGGACAGAGGAGAGAGTTGCTTTTTACTTTTTAATCGCTCCCTAATATTCCAGCTAATGCTACTCTACACAATATCTGAAACTTATGGGCACTTCTTGGGTTTATTTGCCTCTTTATGACAAATCGCTTGCTGTATTCCTCAATTTTAAGTCGCTTTGGATAAAAGCATCTGCAAAATGAATAAATGTATATGTAAAATGCATTTGTTTCCAATGCAGTCATTTTTAACCAGAAACAGTGCTAAAACCTTTACCAATTTTTGTACCATTCCGATGAAAAATTCTAAAATACCAAAATGTATTTTTTTTTTTCCAGTCAAAAAACTGAACTGCAAATCAGCATTTAGAGCATGCATCTGTGTGTATTCCAGGTGTGCAGTATGACATTACTCATATTATCAGCAGAATGTGTGTTGTTCGGCAGTCGACGGTGCTCATACCCTGCAAATACACTCATCCTCAACATGAGCAGGTGAGCGCAGTGGAATGGCTCCATGAGAAATCACCGGAGAAGGAGGTCAGAGTTTCTCAGGATCCTGCGTTTGAAGGGCGCGTGGAGTTGCAGGCTGACGCGGGAAATTGCTCGCTACTGCTGAGGGACGTGAATGAGAGTGACGCGGGTCTCTTTCGCTTTGTGCTCAGCACTGGATCCGGGCGAAACTGGACGAATGCTCAGGGAATCCGTCTCGAAGTAACTGGTGAGTAGAGAGTTGGATAATAGTTGTGACTAAATTTCCATGTGAGAACAGGAATTTAACAAATGACACTTTACTATGGTTAAGTATGATAACTTGAATATTGCAATGTTTATTATAGATACTTTATCCGAGCACATCATTTAACCTAACACTGTGTTTAAAGCCCTGTAACACATTTGGTGTTACAGTCAAATGAGGCTTACAATCAGTCAAAATTATCTTGAACAAAATTGAAACAAATAAACACAAAACTTGAAAGAAAAGTTGACAAAAAGATTGAATCCAATATATGGTGATATAATATAGTATAACAAGAGCTTTATAAGCTTTTTTTTTTTTTTTTTTTTTTTTTTTTTTTTTTTTTTAGGATGGTTATTTGAGTGTGTGACAAGGTGGGAGAAAAATCCCAAAAAAAGTACAAAAATTATCCAAAATGAAAACGAACACAACATAAGGGTTAAAAAAAAATATAATGTGCCATTGATCGGTGACCCAACAAAACCAATGAATACCTGATGGACAAAATCAAGAGTAAAAAAAAAAAAAAAAAAAAAAAAAAATTTACTCGCAAAATGATTTAGGCTATTGACCAAATGGTGGAACATGATTTCACCAAGTACAGCATATTCCTGGATCAACATCTTTGTTGATCCTAGATCAACATTTCAATCAACCAATCAGATTTGAGGTACAAATTTACAGTACATCAAGTTTAGGCTTAAAATCAGGGTTAGGTGCTTCTACATCAGTGTTATTCACCCATCATTTCCCTATGATTTTATAGAGAGAAGTTGGGTATTGGGGTTAATATTAAGATTTTCAGATAAGAATATTGTGCCTGGATTTACAAAGATGTTGATCCAGGAACATGTCTTACCTGGCAAAATCATGGTGACCTCGCAAAATGATTCACTGTTTTGAAACCCCACATGCTGGTGACGCCTGCTGGTCAGAATGGTGTAAATGTAACAGATGTAGGCCGGAAAGAGCTGTGCGTGTAAACCTCACTCCCCTGATCTCAAGAGCTGCTCTAGCGACTGACGCTTGATACTGCAGTCTTTAGCCTCCTTGTTAGATCACCTGACTACCATGCCGATGGACCTGGGTTAAAGGATTAGTTCACTTTCAAATTAAAATTTCCTGATAATTTACTCACCCCCATGTCATCCAAGATGTTCATGTCCTTCTCTCTTCAGTCAAAAAAGAAATGAAGGTTTTTGATGAAAACATTCCAGGATTATTCTCCTTATAGTGGACTTCAATGGCCTCCAAACGGTTGAAGGTCAAAATTAGTTTAATTGCAGCTACAAAGGGCTTTAAATGATACCGGACGAGGAATAAGGGTCTTATCTAGAGAAACCATCGCTCATTTTCTAAAATAAATTAAAAATTATATACGTTTTAACCATAAATGCTCATCTTGAACTAGCTCTCTTCTTCTTCTTCTCTATTAGAATTGCAGCAGTGTAGACACTAAGTGTATTACTGCCCTCCACAGGTCAAAGTTTGAACTAATTGTTATATACTTGCACTAGCATATTGTATATGACAATTTAGTTCAAACTTTGACCTGAGGAGGGCAGTAATACACTTTGTCAGACTGGGTCTTTAATTCTATGTGAATTCTAATAGAGAAGAAGAGAGCTAGTTTAAGATGAGCATTTATAGTTAAAATGTATAATTTTTTTTTTTTTTTTTTTTTTTTTAAAATGAGTGATAATTTCTCTAGATTTCTCGTCTGGGATCGTGTAGAATGCTTTTAAGCTGCAATGAAACTGTAATTTTGGCCTTCAACCATTTGGAGGCCATTGAAGTCCACTATATGGAGAAAAATCCTGGAATGTTTTCATCAAAAACCTTAATTTCTTTTCGACTGAAGAGAGAAGGACAAGGATGACATGGGGGTGAGTAAATTATCAGGAAATTTTAATTTGAAAGTGAACTAATCCTTTAAGTTCTGCTTGGAGCGGGCGGTTAGAACAGGAGGGGTTACATAAATGCAACGAAAACTCAGCTCAAACATGCATACAAACCTATTGCAAGTGTTTTATTAAAAGTGATATAATGTATATTACAATTGGGAAGAAAAGATGATCACAACTTCTGTTTCATGGTGACTTTAAGAAAGCTCAGAAATACATCTTTACATTTACATGCTTTTGTGAGATGCTTATATCTAAAGTTCATTATATTTACATCTGAATTGACTTGCAGTGCATCCAAAGTATGTTCTTTGGGAATCAAACCCATGACTGTTGTGTGTATTTGCACACCAAGCACACATTTAAGGCAAAGACTTCTTTTTGGTCCAGATGCGGAGGTGGAGGTGAAGACACAGTCTGACAATGTGACAGAGGGAGATTGGATTGTTTTCATCTGTGGTTCATGCATTCCCTCCATAACTGTACCAACCTACATCTGGAGGAAAGACGGGCATCTGCACAGTCAATGCCATGGGGACAACATGCTTGATTTGGAGTCTGTCGGGCTGGAGGACAGAGGACAATATTCCTGCACCATGAGCGGCCATGAGGGACTCAACTCCACATCTGTTAACATCACTGTTAGACCTGGATGTAAGTAAGCTGAGAGCTTTAATAACTATTTTCAAATACCTCACATGTTCCTTAGAAAATGTAAATATGTCTTTATAATGAAATGTCAATGAAAGTTGTGAGGAGTGCAGTAGTGGCTACAATGTAAAAAGTCATTGAACTGCATCTCAAACTCTCGAGTTTGCAGTAATGTGTGTTAAAAGAGAATTTTTTGTTATTCTTTTTAGTGCACAGTTTATCAAAACCATCTTTTCTCAATAAGAGCTTCTGTAGACGTGTGACAGAAATAAAGTCAGTCTGCTTAATAATAAGTGAAGCTGGTAATGCTGTTTGTGGAGTTGTTTAATCAGATCTTCAGAGATTTAATGTCTTTTATCTTCAGTTCATCTAAGGCTGTGGCTGAAGAAAGTTGTAGTTCCCTTACAATACTTCACTCGTACTGCGTATGGGGAAAGGTCTCCTTTTTCCCCGTTACTGAAGCCTTTTTCAATAACACAGTGTAATTGCATCATCATTGGTTCACTCATAGACAAGTTGTTGAACCAATGATGGCGCGGCATAGCTGCATGGCCTATGGCGACAAGCGCGCGAACATTCTGTTGATATGAGCCACACCCTGCTTCAATGGGAAATGCAACTTTTCTAGGCTACTTGAACCTCTTCTGCTTATAAAGAATAATAATGACAACACAACTGTGATTTAAGAGAAAAAACATTTATTGAAATAAGTGATTTATGAGTAATAATAATAACACAACTGAGATTTGAAGATAAACAGAAGTTAGCTGTTTATGAGGTACAGCTGTTATGAAAGATATATAGATAACTTGTTTATGGGTAAACAGTGAAACAAAATGTTTGATAGCTGTTTATATGATAGCTGTTTATATGATAGCTGTTCATGTAAACAAAAAGATTGATATTTGTTCATGTAAACAGAAAGATTGATATCTGTTCATGTAAACAAAAAGGTTGATATCTGTTCATGTAAACAGAAAGATTGATATCTGTTCATGTAAACAAAAAGATTGATATCTGTTCATGTAAACAAAAAGATGTGATCACATCAGAAGAATGTAGAAAGAAAAAGAGCCCAATAGCATGCATATATATATATATATATATATATATATATTATTAACCACTGAAGAATGACAGACAACTGATATTGTAATGCCTTTATTAAAGTATGTATTAATCACTTATGAAAGAATACAAAACAACTGGAAATGCATTTGTTAGTAACATGTTAGTAGATTAGAAAGGAAATAACATGTATTAGAAAGAAAGGCAATCTTACCGTTGAAGGATGTCTTGATCAGAAGCTCAGGACGCAGCAGAAGAGAAGAGTCCAGAACAAAGAGACGAGGCCTCTATATATAGACTCAGATGAGGGGAATTCCCAAGAAGATGACATCAAGTGGTCAGATAGTCTATAAAAGGCTGGACCATGAAGAGAACAGGAGGGGCTGCTTCACACCTGAGGCTGTACCTCCGACACCAGAACCAGCTGATGACTCCTCCATCGCTGATATTGCCTTGACTGAAGAACTTTTCAATACTTATACTTTATTTAATTACTTGTATAAAATGTTAGTAGAATATATATATATGTTAGTAGTATTAAGGTAATAAATAAATGAACTTATAACTTTATAACTAAACTCGGCCTCATGTGGCATTAATTTAAGTCGTTGAGCCTGAACAGACCACGGAGAAGTCTTCTGTCTGATTGTAAGTATTTTTAAAATGCTTATAATTTAGGTCAGATTTGACTTTCTTACCTAACCTGAGAATAATAAAAATAAGGTAAAGGTGCTTAGAGACGCATCCCAAAACAATTCCCACCGAAATGGGCGGGTTTTAGGGCTATATAAGCAGGCGTTTCGCCATAGGGTTTCAGTTCTCTCTCCTTCAGCGACGACTTAATATCTCTTCGCTGATCTCCGAGCGTGAGCTATGAGGGGCGGTCCGTGCCAGTTCTAAGGCTAAGCAGGCGAAGGATAAGGCGCAGTCTACCCTTACGTCGCCGTCAGACCGTGTCAAATTTTGAATGGTATTGATAGGGAGGGCAGACGATAGACCCGCGGCGACGTCACGGCGACGTCACTGTAGATCTAATCGTAGGCGGCGACGTGACGGCGGCGTACGTGAGAAATTTATATAAAAAATGACGTGTGATTGGTACGTCGCATCATATGACGCCTGATCATCATACGTCGCATTATATGACGCCTGATCATCATACGTCGCATCATATGACGCCTGATCATCATACGTCGCATCATATGACGCCTTTAAACGCATTTAAAAATTTCCATTAGTAGATGTAGGCCTAGGCTATTTGTTATAGACTATTGTTTTTACAATAATTAGTTAACTAACTAGTGGCAACAGTGCATAAGAATTCTAAATTTATTTCATGTATTATAAGTGTGTGTGTGTCTTTGTGTGTATTGGCTGTTACGTTAGTGTTTAAGTGAACAAATTAAACATGTTTTGAAAATTTAAAGGCATTATTTTAACTTGGATGACATAGCCCTAAAAGCTTATGCTCAATTTTTCTATATCTCTTTTTGTTCTTTCGTGATCTTGCCTGAATTTTCTTTGTCATTTAACATTTTCTTCAACATGAGGTGGAGAACAAGTTATTCCTAGAAAACATTCTTGGTTTCATGGATATAGTTTGTCTATTTGGGAAAATAAGAAGTTACAAAAAGTATAAACAGTAAAAAGATGATGTAGAAAGGATTCTCTATTATTTATTATTTATTATTATTATTATTATTACATTTGTTACAACGAAGGAATACTAACATGGTAACTTCTGACCAAAAAGAGGAGCAGTTATAATAGATGTATGAATTTCTGATGCTCAGGAGAACAGCAAATTCTAAACCAGGGGTTGTCAGCTATGGTCTTTAAGGTCCACTTTACTGCAGAGTTTAGCTCCAACCCTATTCAGCTGAGAACTCCTGGTTTAGAATTTGCTGTTCTCACCCTGAACTATTATAATTTATTTTTGGTATTATAACCACTGCTCTAAATCATCAGTAATTTCATCTGCAACCTGAAGGCTTGGATATTAACCTTGTCCACTAGATGGAGCTATAAGAAGGTATCATTTTAGACTTATATTATTAATTTGTTTTCTATCCCTTTGAATAGAAATAAATGCATTTATTTATCTAAATAATTTGTGTAACTTGTGTATTGACAGTATATTTCATTTACATGTTTGTGAAATGTGAAACAGTAATAGCCTATTTGATGGTGGAAAAATATATATTTTAATATGATTAATTTTAAATCATATAAATGATGAGATGTGTTAACTTACCTGCATTTTTCCATATTTTTGTATTTTTTCATTATTTATAATTATTTCTTATTAATTTAGTAAAGTTTTATTTAACAGGCGGTGATTTCAATAAATATTAGTAGTAGCAAGTAGGCTATTGCTTTAAAAATAACAAAATCAAGTCCATCACTTGGACAAAATGCATTCCTCCCTTCACTCTAAAGAAAAATGGTTTTAAACGGTACCAGATTATGGTTCTTCAGCTTGTAGCAATAGCAGAAGCCGTTTTTGTGCTAAATAGATCCAAGGATCCATAAAGAAATAAACTTCTAATTTTTTTATCCTTTGAAAGTGGTATAAAGGACGCTGGTGTTGTATATAATGTGTTTAATAATAGTTTTTTTTTTTTCTTCAATACGATCAGTATATTATCTTTAAATTATAAAACTGTGTAGTTTGATGGTTGAGCTCCAGAAAACCATTAATGAGGTGGCTATGACAGTTACAGCTTTGAAAAACAAAAAAGCAGGAATAAAGTAATGCATATTAAGGGGTTATTCATGAGGGCGATGTGGTTCTAAATATAACTGTTACTATTATAATATTTTTGAGGGAAAGTGTTCCATAAGTCTACTTTTAATTTTTATTTTCCAGAGAAGAAAGAAAAAGAAATACGTGTTTGGGACAACATAAACATCTATATCCCTTTAACCCATGTTCAGTTCAACAGTTGAGTTTGTGGCAGAACCATTTGCGTTCTTGCATTATTTTATTAACCACTACATAACTATTTTAGTTATGAAAAAAATATTATATAAACGTTAAGCCAAAACGAATTCATTTAAAGCTAAACTGAAACAGAAACCTGCGTTATAACCTACCTCTCTAATTTGGCACAAATCCAAATGTCGAATTGGAGGCTAAACTATATTTATTATTTAAACGCTTTTACACAGACTACTTAAAATTAGCAGTATAACCTTTCATATGTTTGGTTGAATGTATGTTATTTTGACAGTTAACAACTGCGATGTCAAGTTACTAAAACTGATATGTTTTGTGTCCGCTTGATGAGGCGCCGACGCGTTCACTTGAATTTTCTTATAAAAAGCGGAAACATCTTAAAATAATCAGACATTTATGGTGTAATAACTTGAGAGCAACACCATTCGAATCTGTGAAGGTTTTAATAGGCGTATTAGTTTTGTACACTCACAAATAAAAAGAAAACTTTGCTCGTAAAATAAACAAAGAATTTTCTGCCGTCTCGGTTTCCTTTCTGTGAACTTCTCAAATGAACCGAAACTCATATAGTCTAGTCTATTGTCGCATTCTTCCCCCTTTCATTTTGTTAATAGGCTATGTTAAGTTATGCGCATAGACATTGGCTATTTTTTCCTTTTATATAATTTAATCTTTTTTTCCGTTCACAGAAGCGCTGCAGATGCGTGATTAATGCATCCTCATGTTCTGTTGTTTATTTTGCTATTTGTTCAAGTACGCTAAAACTAAACCCCTGGGACTTTTTATTCACAGACACTTATCAATTCTAATTTCGTTTAATTAATTTAATTTAATCTTGTCGGTTAATGAAAAGATGATCGCGTCAGTTGAAAGTCAGGGGGAAATAAACAGAAACGATATTGACAAGGCAACAATAATTTTCGTTCAGTTTAAGTTTTTCAACTAATATTTATATTTTCTTATATTTCATGTTTATTTCGATTAGCATAAATGTTTTAATAGTTTTTGTTATTAATTAACTATAATAACCCTGCAAAACCGAACTACATAACAGTAAATTTTCCCGCTGTAAGCCACGAATATTTATAAAGATTCACGAATTATTTAATTCCGTCTGGGACACAATCTCAGGCCGGGAGTCTCACGCTCATCGAGGCCAATAAACCTAAAGCTATTGCTGAAAACAAAATTTACATTACTTTTAAGAATAATGTTGGAAAAGTGATAATAATGTGCCTCTTTTGCCCACTTTCATTTATCAGTCCCCCTTTGCAATATTAATAATTACAAAACATATATAAATATGTAAAAATAAATTATAAATTATGTAAAAATATAAATAAATAAATTTAGCAGATGATTAACAAAACAATCATTACTGACAGCCCTAGTTAAAACATTTAAAAATTAACCTGCATTGTTATGAAATTTGTGATTAGAATATTTTCCTATATTTTGCTATAGGCCTATTTGATTTCTTGAAAATAATAGGCTATTAAAATGACTTAATCTTCTGAAAACAATATCGCATATAGTCAGATATTGTGAGCTGATCTATTCACACATTGTATAGTCAGCTGTATTAATTAAAAATCTTACCACTATCAAAAGTAAAAGCTCAGAATGACATCCCAGAATATTATGTTGCATAGATTATAATTATAAATTTTACGTGCTTGAATTTGAAGTTGGTAGGCCTAATAATCGTGAACATAACATAAAATTGTGAGTTTGGTGGTGTAATTTGGTACAGTCATTAATCTCAAAGAGAAAGTGAATGATTTTTTTTTAATTATTAGGTTTTTTAACAGTAGGCTACAGAGAACTTTGCATGCAATACACCATTTGTATCGAGGATATATCCATGTCATCAGAACAGGAAAGTAAAAGAAAAAAGTTATTGATAAAGAAAATACGAAAACATAGGAAAAACATGAGGGTAAGATATTAATTTATTGTGGTGGCGACGTGCTCCTTCTCCGGCGTTGGTCTCACGCGTCTGTGATGCGACGTGCTCATTCTCCGGCGTTGGTTTCACGCGTCTGTGTTGCGACGTGCTCCTTTTCTGGCGTTGGTCTCACGCGTCTGTGTTGCGACGTGCTCCTTCTCCGGCGTTGGTCTCACGCGTCTGTGTTGCGACGTGCTCCTTCTCACACGTAAAAAGTACACGACTGTTTCCTTTGGTTGGTAATCAATGGCACGGACCGCCCCTCATAGTGAGCCTTCGCCGCCTGGAACAAGCTCTCTCGCCGTCGAAGAGGCACCTGCAGCGGACTGAGCTGAGACCGCCGAATGCCTGCAGCGCCGGCGCCCTCGCAGACTGCCGCCTCGAGCGCCGCTCTCTAGCCGCCCGCCTCCTGCTTCTGGCCGCCTTATCAGCGAGTCTTCTGCCGCCATCCGGCGAACAATTTAAAGCGCTATTTCCAGCGGTTTTAACTGCTTAAAAGAGCAAATTTCTCCGCCGTTTTCACACCGTTCTATCGCTCTGCGGATCTCGCTCTCTAACAGCTGTTCACCGCGCCGCCTCGTGCCGCCTTCAGCATCTGAGAGCATTTAGCTCATCTCCTGCTGTCTTCCGTCAGGTGAGTACAGAGCTTATTTTTCTTCTTTCTCGCTGGCGTTTGCTTCAAACGCCGTTCCTCTGAATGCGTTATTTGCCGGGTCCGCCCCCGCAAACTGCGTTTGTTGAGGATGTGTGCTCTCATTCGGGAGCACGAGAGTGAGCTCTCACTCTCAGCTAATTTGACATGATGCTCTCCCTGACTTAGGCGAGACTCATGATACATTTTCTATCTGAGTGTATTTTCTCCTTATCTTATGCGCGTCGCTCGCCGGTCCCACCCCCGCGAGCCGCGTCAGTTGAGAAATATGCCATGACTTTCTTCCCCAACTTGGGCGAGATATATGTTATATACTCAATTTAATGGAGCATATTTCTGCTGTTTGCACTCAGTGCAAAGTTTGCACTGAGTTTCTCTACGTGTTGCTTGCCGGGTTCTGCCCGCAAGCAGCGTTCATTGAGAAATATAACATGTCGCTCTCCCCCCTCTTGGGTGATATCCATGTTATATACATTGTTTATATAGCAGATTTTTGCCGAGTTATCTGAATCTCTCAGCTGAATTTGACATGATGCTCTCCCCTGACTTAGGCGAGACTCATGATACATTTTCTATCTGATTGAGTGTATCTCCTTATCTCAATGCATGTCGCTCGCCGGTTCCTCCCTGCAAGCCGCGTTGATTGAGAAATATGACATGTTGTTCTCCCCCGACTTGGGCGAGAAACATGTTTATATACTCTATTTAATGGAGCTTATTCTGCTGTTGCACTGAGTTTCTCTACGCGTTGCTTGCTGGTGCTGCCTCGCAAGCCGCATTCATTGAGAAATATAACATGTCGCTCTCCCCCCATCTTGGGTGAGACCTAAGTTATATATATTCAGTTGATACAGCCTATTTCTGCCGAGTTTCTTGTATTTCTCAGCGCGTTGCTTGCCGGTTCCGCCCTGCAAGCTGCATTCTTTGAGAAATATAACATGACGCTCTCCCCCATCTCGGGCGAGACCTATGTTATTTATTTTCAGTTGATATAGCGTATTCCAGTCTCTCTGCGTGTTGCTTGCTGGCCCCGCCCCTGCAAGCCTCGTTCAAGAGGACGTACGCTCACTGAAAGCGAGCTCAATGCCACTTGTGCTCGGTGGAACTAACATATGCTCATTATGCTGAACCTCTGTTCATGTCACTTGCTGGCTCTGCCCCGCAAGCCATGTTCATTGAGGAAGAGCGGTCTCACTTCCGACACCGCTCGGCTGAATATACCTTGACGCTCTCCCCTGACTCAGGTGGGACTCATGATATATATTTTTCTAAGAAGCATTATCTGTTGCTGAGTTTCTTAGCGTGTCGCTTGCCGGTTTCCCCCGCAAGCCACGTTCAATGAGAATGAGCGTCCTCACTGAGGACGCATGAGCATTTCTCTGGTGTTTTTATAAAATGCCGAGCCTCTCAGCGTGTTGCTTGCCGGCTCAGCCCACCGAGCCATGTTCGTTGAGGACACGCTCTCTATGAGAGCACACTCAATGCTCATTTTTGCTCACACCTGACGGGACGCCACGTCTTAGTCCAGTCGGACAGCATGACAGTGGTGTCATAAGTCACCAGGGCGGTCTTTCGTCCAGCCGCTTTTGCGCTCTGGCGAAGTGTCTTCTGGAGTGGGCATTACCAAGGTTTCAGTCGCTCAGAGCGACTCCAATACCTGGGAGAACGAACTTGGGAGCAGATATGCTATCTCAGAGCAATGTCCCCTCAGACGAGTGGATGCTCCACCCCCAGATGGTTCTCACGATCTGGGAGTTCTTCGGGAAGGCAGAGGTAGACCTCTTTGCCTCAGAAGACAACTCTCACTGCCCAATTTATTTCTCGAAGGAGGACGATGCGCTGGCCCACGCCTGGCCCAGCACCCTCCTTTATGCTTTTCCCCCGATCGCTCTGATCCCGCAGGTCATCAGACGAACCGGGGAAGACAAGCACAGAGTCCTCCTGGTGGCCCCACTCTGGAGGAGCCAAGTTTGGTCCTCAGAGCTGTTCAAGCTTTCCATGAAAGCTCCATGGCCGATCCCCCTGAGACGGGACCTCCTCTCTCAGGCAAACAGGACCATTTGGCATCCACAGCCAGAACTCTGGGCTCTGTGCCTCTGGTCCCTCGTTGGGAACCAGCTAACCTCCCCGGGGACGTGCTAAATACCATCTCTCAGGCGAGAGTCCCGTCCATAAGACGCCTCTACGCCCAGAAATGGTCGGTCTTTGTTGGCTGGTGCTCTGCACAGAACATTGACCCAGTGGAGTGTGACGTATCCCCGATACTCTTTCCTCCAGGAGCGTTTAGATTTGGGGCGCACCCCTTCAATGCTCAAAGTCTTTGTAGCAGCCATCGCAGCGTTTCTCGCTCCTATCGCTGGCCAGTCAGTGGGACGAAACAGCCTTGTGGTGCATTTCTTGAGAGGTTGTAGGCGACTGAATCCACCTCATCCTCTCTCCGTCCCCACCTGGGACCTCTCCTTGGTCCTCAGAGCTCTTAAAGGGCCACCCTTTGAGCCACTGCGTTCAGCTGACCTCAGGCCCCTGACGCTCAAAACCGCTCTGCTACTTGCACTAGCATCGGTTAAGCGTGTCGGCGACTTGCAGGCCCTCTCCGTGAGTCCTGCATGCCTGGAGTTCGGGCCCAACGACTCAAGTTGTGTTGAAACCTAGGCATGGCTATCTCCCTAAGGTGCTCTCGACTCCATTCAGAGCACAGGCCATTTCCCTCTCAGCGCTTCCTCCCTCGTCGGACGAGCGAGAGCTGGAATTGCTCTGCCCCGTCAGGGCATTAAGGACCTACATTGAGTGATCTTAGCCTTTTCGGCAATCCGATCAGCTCTTTATTTGCTTTGGCGGCCGCACCAAAGGGTATTCGGTTTCAAAGCAACGTCTTTCGCATTGGATAGTTGACGCTATTGCTCTTGTTACTCCTTTATGGGCCTGAACTGCCCCATAGGAGTTAGAGCCCACTCCACTAGAGGAATGGCTTCCTCTTGGGCCTGGTCCAGTGGAGTTTCTATTAAAGACATCTGTGAGGCGGCCAGCTAGTCCTCGCCGTCCACTTTTGTCAGATTTTATCATTTGGACGTCCCGACCTTACAAGTTCGGGTCCTCTTTGTATGATCCAGCGGCCTCTATCGAGCTCCGCTTCATGCCACTCCCGGGAGTTAACTCCCTTTTTGTAGTGTAACAAGGGTTTGATGGCTCCGGCCTTCTCACTTGTCCTCTGGTTCCCTCGCGGTGTCCAAGACAAGTCCACATGTTCCCTGCCGTGGCACGGCGTGGTTGAATTCATTCCCCATACGCAGTACGAGTGAAGTATCGAAAGGGAACGTACTCGGTTACTAACGTAACCTCGGTTCCCTGAGATACGGAACGAGTACTGCGTTACATGCCGTGCCACGAGGCTGCGGCTTCAGTGTCGTCGCTTCAGTCAAATGACCTGAAACCCTATGGCGAAACACCTGCTTATATAGCCCTAAACCCCGCCCATTTTGGCGGGAATGTTCACGTGCTTGTCGTCATAGGCCAACGTCATTGGTTCAACAACTTGTCTGAGTGAACCAATGATGATGCAGTTACACTGCGTTATTGAAAAAGGCTTCAGTAATGGGGAAAAAGGAGACCTTTCCCCATACGCAGTACTCGTTCCGTATCTCAGGGAACCGAGGTTACGTTAGTAACCGAGTACGTTTGTGTTCTTATTTCTCTTTCTTTCAGTGCTTGTTCACAGCAGGTGTTTGAATGATTGAAAGAATGTTTCAGGAACATCTTACTAACCTTTAAATAACATTCTACTAACATTAAGGAAACTGAACATTTTTATGTTCTTGGAATGTTACAAATTAACATTCCTAGAATGTTGAATTTTTTTTTTAATCAAAATTAAGTTGAAAGAACGTTTGAGGAACATTATACCTTATAAAAATGTTCCTCTAACGTCAAGAACGTTCTTATAACAAAATTCTGTTAGCTGGGCTTAGAGTTGTTCCGATTCCGATACCAGTATCGGAAATGCCTCCGATACTGCCGAAAATGCTGGCATCGGAATCGGCGAGTACTGGAGTCCAGGCACCGATCCGATACCATATCATTTTTTAGAAATAGGAATCGATTTACTGTTAGCTCCGTTAGCTTACATTTCTTCTTCGCCGCTCTTAAAACAGTTGCGCTGTTGTTTTAGAGGGGCGAAGAAGAACTGACCACCGGACTTCTCCTTAAAAGGAGCTAACCATAGATCTAACGTTAACGCATCATGTCGGCAGTTTGGCAGTACTTTACAGTGGATTTTCCCACCAATAAGACGGCGAAATGCAACATATGCAAAGAAGCAATTTCGAGGGGTGGCACGAATGTTGCAAATTTCAACACCAGCAACTTAATCAAACATTTGAAGACGCGTCACACTAAAGAGCACGACGAATTCACCAAAGCTAAGGGTAAAAAAAAGGACGAACTGCAGCAGAAAACTCTGGAAACTGCCTTCCAGCGACAAGATAAATTCCCCAAAGACAGCCAAAAAGCAACAAAGATAACTGACAAAATTGTGGAGTTTATTGTCCTGGATGACCAACCCCTTTCTGTCGTCGAAAATGTGGGATTTCGCCGCTTAATGGAGCATTTGGAGCCAAGGTACTGTTTGCCAGGTCGTAAATATATTTCTGAAACTGCGCTACCCAAATTATACGAGACAGTTAGAGAACACATTTTGTGTATGCTGAAAGACGTACATGCAATCAGCTTTACCACAGACATTTGGAGCTCCGACGTGTGACCCATGTCTTTGCTAAGTTTAACGTCACACTGGGTGGACAGAGAGTCAACATTTACCCCTCGAAGTGCGGTGCTGCACGCGAACGTGTTCCGAGGGTCACATACTGGCACATCAATTGCCGAAGGAATTGAAGAGATGCTAGTAAAATGGAAAATCCCCAAGTCCAACGTTCATGTTGTTTTGCGCGACAACGCTAGCAACATGAAGAAAGCCATGGACGAGATGGATGTAGCAAGTTTGGGATGCTTCGCCCACACTCTCCAGCTGGTGGTGCATGAAGGGCTACTGTCACAGAGAAGTGTGAGTGATGCACTGGCGAATTGTAGAAAGATAGTCGGTCATTTCAAACACTCGCCTCTAGCTACTACACGCCTGGAGGATATTCAAAAAGATCTCCAAATGCCCACCAAACGTCTGCACCAAGACGTAGCAACGCGATGGAACAGTACCTACTATATGGTCGAAAGTTTACTGGAGCAGAAGCGGTCAATTTCAGCTTTTGGAGCTGACCACGACCTGCCAGTGACCCTTACGTCTTACCAGTGGGCTTTACTGGAGAAAATCATCATTGTTCTGGCACCATTTGAAGAACTGACCAGACAGATTAGCTCCTCCACCTCTTCTGCAGCTGAAGTCATTCCCTCAGTCACAGTGCTGAAACGCCTGCTTGCTCGGGAGAACGAGGGGGACACGGGTATAAAAACCATGAAAACAACCCTTCTTGAGGCTGCCCAGAAAAGATTCAAGAATATCGAGAATGAGCCCTTGTATGCAGTTGCCATTCTTTTAGACCCACGATTCAAAGACAGGTATGTCTAATATGTTTATTAAATGTCTATATTATAAACAAAATTTTGAAATGGTGTTTTGGATAACTAGATATTGCATTATTATTGATTACTGTTGCATTAATATGTTACCACTAAAAGCTACTATAGAGGTTGTTTATATGTTTATTTTACACATTAAGACATTTATTTATTATTTTTCATTGTTTTTAGATACTTCACAGGAGCAGACAGCAACAAGCATGCCAAAGATGCTCTGACCCAAGAAGTGGAGAAGATGGAGGCAGCGTTACTGAGCAGGACGACACCTGAGGGAGCAGAGGCAGTGCCAGAAAACCCCCATAAAGCCCCACATCTGGAAGCACAGCCAGACAGCAGCAGCAGAAAGAGCAGCTTGAAAGGCCTGTTTGAGGAAATCCTGCAGGAGCATGATGAGGAACGTGGGGCAAGTAGCACTAGCACACAAGTTCAAAATCAAATACAGACATATTTGACAGAGCAAACGGTCCCACGCTCAGACAGCCCATTCCAGTACTGGGGAGTCAACCAAATTCGTTTTCCCACCCTGGCTGCCACTGCTGCAAAGTTTCTTTGTGCTCCTTGTACCAGTGTTGACAGTGAGAGACTGTTCAGTGTAGCATCCAACATTATTGATGCAAGAAGGAACAGGCTAGGAGGAGAGAGGGCAGAAATGCTCATCTTCTTGAAGAAGAATCTGCCTTTGCTCTTGAAATTATGAGCAATACTAAATTGCTTAAATGCTACTGCAATGTGTAGCCTACTTGAATGTAAAGTATTTTTTGTTTAATATGTAGCTGCTACTCTTTTGATTTGTATTTTTGTTTATGTTTACTTAATAGGTTGGTTTTGCACTATTGTTAAATACTGCACTATTTGAAGGTTTGAATGCCTTTTTATTACATAATGGCTGCAATGGCTGCACAAATGTTTTTTTTTTTTTTTTTTTTTTTTTACAATATTGTGGCTGCACTTTATTTATATAAATATTCCTATATTTATTTAGTTAAGTTGCTGTGGACTACTGTTTTATACTTTTCTATTGAAATGCCTTTTTTATTTTACAATATTGTGGCTGCACTTTATTTAAAATAATATATATATATATATATATATTCCTATATTTATTTAGTTAAATTGCTGTTGCACTACTGTTTTATACTGTTCTATTTAAACATTAAAATAATTTAAAATAAATGGCTTCCATTTCCTGTATTTATTCATATTTACAAAGGGTTTAACCTGAGCCAGACCTTACCACAATGATAATATCACAGTTATGCAGGCGTAGTATGATCTTTTCCTTTTTTCTTTTAACACACTGGTATCGGTACTCGGTATCGGGAGGGAAAAAATGGTATCGGAACATCTCTAGCTGGGCTGTTGCATTCTACATGTTGTCACTACTTCTTGAGTCTCTCCTTTATTATCCGACTTTGGTTTGAACATAAAAGGCTGAACAGTTTATGACATTTTCAGTGAGTCCAAGGTAATCGGCGCTGTTAACATGAGCTCTTGAAACTCCGCCCTCTTCTTTAGAGCAGCAGCTCATTTGCATTTAAAGGAACACACACAAAAATGGAGCATTTTTGCTCACCCTCAAAAAGTGACAAATTTAACATTCTACAAATTATCTGTGGGGCATTTTGAGCTAAAACTTCACATACACTCTGGGGACATCAGAGACTTTTTTTACATCTTGTAAAAGTGGCATTATATGACCCCTCTAGATAATGCTTACAAAGTAATGTCAGTTAACCCTGAACAAAATTTGAATTTAGTTTTGCTGCAAGTTTTCACACTTTTTTTTGTCTTTTCAGATTCTCCAAAGAGCGTCTCAGTGTCCATCAGTCCATCTGGTGAAATAGTGGAGGGAGATTCAGTGATTCTGAGCTGCAACAGTGATGCAAAACCTCCTGCAGAAATCAGCTGGTATAAAGGGAAAACATTTCTGCAATCTGGCGACACCTATAACACCACTAATATCAAGTCTGAGGCCAGTGGAAACTATTATTGTTCTGCTAGAAACAAATATGGATCTCAGACCTCTGCTGCTGTGAATGTCATGTGTAAGTCTGCCTTTAATTTTGATCATTTCTGGATGACTACTTGCTTAATTATTGATCTCATTGCATGTCATTTTACACTTTCGTCTTTACAGATCCTCCAAAGAGCGTCTCAGTGTCCATCAGTCCGTCTGGTGAAATAGTGTCAGGAGATTCAGTGACTCTGATCTGCAGCAGTGATTCAAACCCTCCTGCTCTGAACTTCAGCTGGTTTAAGGAAGGAAAGTCTGTAGGATCTGGAAGAATCTACAGAATCTCAAACATCAGCTCTGATCACAGTGGAGAATACAAGTGCAGATCCAGAAATAAACATGGAGAGAAATACTCTGATACTGTGATGCTGAATGTCATGTGTGAGTGAACGCTGCTGCAGAAACTGACAACAGATCCTCTAGTTCCAGTGAGTTTTGTGATTGTTAATGAGACTTTTTTTTATTGTATTTCAGATCCTCCAAAGAGCGTCTCCGTGTCCATCAGTCCGTCTGGTGAAATAGTGTCAGGAGATTCAGTGACTCTGAACTGCAGCAGTGATTCAAACCCTCCTGCTCTGAACTTCAGCTGGTTTAAGGAGGATGAAACCTCAGCTGTTGGATCTGGACAGAGTTTCAGCATCTCCAGCTTTAGCTCCAGTTTCAGTGGACGCTTCTACTGTGAGGCTCAGAATAAATATGGATCTCAGAGATCAGCGTCTGTGTCTCTCACTGTTAAAGGTATTTTCTATAAACAGACACTCTTTCAGGTTCATCTGTCTCACGTGTGAAATGATCTTCATGATCTTCTTGTTTCAGGGGTTCAGAGAGCTGCTCTGCACACAGTTTCTGGGATCGTGGCGGGATGTGGAGGATTGATCTTCATCATCAGCATCATCATATTCATAATGTGAGTGAATTTTATCTGCACACTAAATCTATTTACTAAAAATCTACAAAAATCAATCTCACATCTAAATTAAATTGACTGTTTTAAGTCTTTTTTAATGTATACATTTTTAATAGTTTTCTGTCCGTTTTCAGGAGCAGGATGAGGAGGGAAGGTGGATCTGAAGATGTGAATCAAAAGCAGGCGAGTCGACAAACACACTCTCCATCTACAATTGAAACACAGTGTGATTGTATTGTTGTATTGAACTATGAATACAATAGTCAGTGGTGGAAAGAGTACTAAAAAATTTTACTAAAAGAATTGCTAATTAAGAAATAATTTACTTGAGTACAAGTCCTAAAAAATAATATTACTCAAATAGGAGTAAAGAAGTAGTTTGCTGAAAAAACTACTCAAGTTACTACGTTTCTTCATCAGTAATTTAGTATTATTTTTCTATTTTTACACAAAATGAGCCGATGTTAGCAATATGGAGCGCTAAACACTCTATCATACAATTTTAATACTAATATATATTTACTGTTATTTTGAACGGGACTGATGCATATATATAGGCTATATAGTAATTTTGGAGCAAAAAATATGATATGATGATATGAATCTCATAAAATGTGTTTAATGCTATGTTAAGAAAACATACTACACAGTAAATCCCCAGAGTTAAATCAACTCTGCTCAGAGTACATTTTGTCCCTCTCTAAATAGTGTTAAAGTAATACTAAAGCAGAGTTAAAATTAATGAGATAATTAAGCAATTAATTAAGTGATGATTGCGAATTAGTGATAAACACCTGCTGTTAACAAGCAGAATCACTGAAGAAAAGATAATTCCTATTTACAACTGACTTTAATCACAGCCTTAGATGAAATCAACTGAAGATAAAAATCATTAAATCTCTGAAAATCTGATTAAACAACTCCACAAACAGCATTACCAGCTTCACTTATTACTAACCAGACTGACTTTTTTCACACATCTACAGAAGTACTTATTGAGTAACGCCTGTACAATATCCGTATTAGTCAACCAACTTTGGAATTTTCAGAATGCTTTTAGCCTCCTGAACGGTGTATGTAAATCACGAATCGGCTCCGGCCGGTCTAGTAAAAGACTGGGATTTGGCATTTTTGTGGCCCTGTCAGAAACTAATCACAGAACCCCAGTCCCCAGCTCTGGGGACTTCAAAAGGATCACCCTTTGTGTGCTAAGGACCATGTGACTACATACCAGACAGCCCTAAAAAATCCCAATACACACCACACACACACAGACACACACAAACCCGCATGAAGATTGTATGCACAAATATGACTGTGCCTAAGTGTACCCGCCGTTGTATTTCAAATTGCATATATGTAGCCCTAGTGTACACTGTAAAATCCAATAAGTAAACCTTACTTAAAAAAAGCATGCAAACCGATTGCCTTGAAAAAACCAAGTAAGGTGAAATAGGAATAGTATGTAGAACTAACAAGTGCCTGTCTAGTATTGTACACTTACAAGAGAGTTCCAGTAACTTAAAACAAATTTGTATCATATACTTAATCAGAGATGATTAAGATTAGATGTAGCCTACTTGTCTTAGTATAGACTACTCAGAATTACTATTTTAAACAACTAAATCGTTTCAAGTAAAATACACTTTGTGAGTATTCCTAACTCATTTTTGCAAGTTGTGCTAAGGTGATGTTTTCTGCTTACAACTTGGAATTACAGAGTTTACTTTACTTCAAAGGAAATCCAGTTTACTTGTTAAAACCATGCAAACCGATTGCCTTAAAAAAACCAAGTAAGCGTTACTCAAATGGTAACACTTACTTGGTTTTTTTTAAGGCAATCAGTTTGAATTGCCTTTCACTCTCAGAAAAAAAGTACATAATTATACCTTTAGGGGTACAATGGTACAAAGGTACAAATTTGTACCCTTGTGATTTGTACCTTAAGAGACCAGTTTTGTACCTTTGGTGACAATTTTGTACCTTTATTTAACAGTACAAAAAATTGACCCTTCAAAAAGGGTACAAAATTGGCTTTGACAGTGTACAATCGTGAGATCTATATATATTGATATATATATATATATATTTTTACACACACACACGCTAATTAAAATCAGAATTTATTAAATCCTTTTCATTTTCACATTTTACAACATTCATTTTAAACACATTTTTAAACATTCCATATGAGTCCATCTTGCCGGGTGTTAAAAAGTAACACTGAAGCAGTGTTAAAGTTAATGAGATAATTGATTGATGATTGAGTGATTATTGACAATTGGTGGTGACACCTGACACCAATTTTGTACCCTTTTTGAAGGGTCATTTTTTGTACTGTTAAATAAAGGTACAAAATTGTCACCAAAGGTACAAAACTGGTCTCTTAAGGTACAAATCACAAGGGTACAAATTTGTTTTAAGTTACTGGAACTCTCTTGTAAGTGTACAATACTAGACAGGCACTTGTTAGTTCTACATACTATTCCTATTTCACCTTACTTGGTTTTTTCAAGGCAATCGGTCTGCATGCTTTTTTTAAGTAAGGTTTACTTATTGGATTTTACAGTGTAAGCTATGACCGTAGTGTGTTAGTGTCATCCTAAACGATGAGATTCGAGTATACCGTATCTTCCCTGTTTGTATAACTGTATCTTCCCTTTATGGTTTTTGCCACCTGACAAGTTTGGTTTCTTTGTAAAGCTCTCTTTATGCCTCATTCAACAATGTATTTCACATTACTGTAAAATGCATTGTTATATTTTTAATGGTACTGTGAAGAAAATACACTCTGATCTGATACTTCATAAATTATGCAAATCGAGCCGCAAGACAAGACAAAGAAAGTTTTGCCCACCAAACATTGCACCCTGACCATTGGTTGTTTCAACCAAGGAGGTGTGTTGGCTTGTTTGTCCATAAAAGACAAGCACAAACAGTTTGCTTTGTCCATCGTCCTCTCATGCATGTCTCTCCCGGACGTCTCAGGCGACCGCGCTTCCATCACGCGCACATCTTCTTTCGGGACAACCATCTCCGACGAAACAAACTTTCAAGTCCTCAGTTCAAGCCAACGAACTGCAGCAGCACTGAACCGAAACTCTGCATGCAAACTAACTGCAAGTACCGCTTCTCTATCTTAGATGCGATGACAGTCATACGACTTAATGATACTGATTCTTTGCTGGCTCTCAAGGACTGTTAGTAAGTTTTGCTACTTGTCTTCTCTCCTTTCCTTTACTTTCACTTTTGTATATATGTATATCCTCTGTGTATATTTAGATGTATAACCTCTGTATTAGTAGTTTTCATATATTAAACACATTATATTCATGCTCGATTGTTCTGCTGCTCATTCAGAAAAACCAGGTCACTTCTATGTTTTTCGATCCAGCAATATTGCTTTACGCTTTGATGCTATAATAGGAATTTATTCTCGTGGCCATTCTTTTTATTATAGTCTGTGAAGAATCTAACGGTTTGCTGGACAAACTAGGATAGTTTCTCTAAACAACTATTAAACTAGAACTGATCATATATGTAACTGATTATAATTCGTTGTAATTAATTCACAGTATATGTGCATAATTCCCTCTTGGGTCGATTATATGTATCATAATTAATCATAATGCTTTATGATTTATTATATTCATATATTTCACCCATGAATTGATTAAATACTTGTAATAGCGCTAAAGATTCGTTACAGGTTTAGATGTTTTATTGGTCAAGAAAAGCAAAGAAACTTGTGAAACTACAGCATGAGAAGAGAGTGCTGCAGCAAACAGATATATTGAATAATTTTTAAAACCATGTAGTGCACAGAAAAATTTGAACTACTGCATCACTTAAACACACACAGACATCAAGAATCAGCATATGAATCTCAACAATGGTGATGATAAAACACTTTACGCTGCAGTGCATGCTGGGTATCACCATAGGACAAAACTCATAATGCAAATTATTTTGAAGACAAAAACGGTCAAGACCCAACTAAAACAAACCCTGACCACCATGATGGTGGCGTAATTTTTTGACCAATAAAACACCAACATCTGGTAATTCTCAATAAGAACTTCTTTAGACATGTGACCGAAATAAAGTCAATCTGGTTAGCTATAAGTGAATCAGATCTTTTAATCAGTTCTTGAGAGATTTAACATCTTTTATCTTCAGTTGATTTCATCTAAGGCTGTGGCTGAAGTCAGCTGTAGTTCTTGTGTTTCTCTTTTCTTCAGTGATTCTGCTTGTTAACAGCAGGTGTTCATCATTAATGTTCAATCATCACTTAATTAATTGCTTAATTATCTCTAACTTTAACTCTATTTAGAGAGGGACCAAATGTACTTGAGCTGAGAGCAGAGTGATTTAACTCTGGGGATTTACTGTGTAGCTATCCCTGTTGACAAGTGATTGTTTTATTACTAATTTTGAAAAGTAAGTCCATGTAACATCATTTGAATGTTTTTAAAAGATGGATAAGTGAGAGGTCCAATCAAAGAGATGAGGGATTAAAACAGTATGAATAAAAAGTGCCAATAAAAAAGTGGGGTACGGGTTAACAAGTTAAATAAAATGCTCTCTTTCATTCTGCCACAAATGTGCCCGGAGCCCACTGTTGCTATAGTAATGAACTACACTTTTACGTGCATTGACAGATTAATCATGCAACTTTACCATTCAACTGAACTGTGCGCATTCATTTTAGACACTTTTCAACGTTCTTGCTCCGTCCATGCAATAAATGTGGCCCTGTTATAAGTTTTCTGTTTACGTAAACTGCTCAGAGCTCTGGTGATATCAATTACATTCACTAAAATATTAAATTGTTAGGGAGCAATACTGATTTTAAACGTGATTGCCAGTGCTGAATGTCAAAGCGTGGTTCGAACGCCCCGCCTCCCAGCTGAACTGGAAGTTTTGATAGGTCTGACTCGGTGTAAAACCAATCTGTTATTGGCTGAAGTGCAGCTCCACCCCAGAAATTTAAAAAGTGTCTGTCAAATACCAGCTCGCCCTGTTGCTCCATCGGCACCTTTGTCAAACTTTGTACTTTTGGTGAGAAATAAATGTAGCGAAGTTAAATACTTAATTTTTATTCAACTCAAGTAAAAGTAGCACAATTTAATTATATTAAAAAAAATTAAAAAAATAATATACTGTACTCAAGTATTTGTAATTATTTTCCACCTCTGACAATAGTGTACATGAAGCAATATCAGTGTAGAAATCTCTCTCTATAGATGGCTGACGTGAGTGACGATACATACGCAGCTTTGGATCCAGCGTCCAGAACATCTGATGACATTTACAGCACAATCACAGTCAGTAAATGTCTCCAACACTTTTTACAGTCAGATTCAGCAGATCCACACATAAACAGGCTGTTTGTTGATCTGTCTCTCACAGTCTGTTCAGTCCAGAGCTCCTGATGACACCTACACGGCTCTTGAGCTTCAGTCCAGATCTTCTGAATATGAGACTCTAGCAGTGACTTCAGCAGATCCACATTAAACTCTCCTCACTGTATTACTGCTAATATGAAACAACTGAAGCTCCTCAGAAACTGCCCATCATCATCAGCTCATGAACATCATTTCATCATCAATAACATTATGATTTATTAACTGTGTATATTGTAATTGAGCTTATAAGAGTTTGCAGAATTATTTTTTTATTAGTTTGTAAATCTATTTTAGCCTGCATGTCATTTTATGTTTGTGCTTCATAAGCAAATGCATTTTAGAGAAAACTTGTGCAATTCAAATATTTAAAGTAACATCATAATAACTGTAGTCATACTTTAGTTCTGCTTCACTGGAGTATTAAAATTGAATTTATGTATGTTAATTTCACAGTTAAGCAGTATTTTCATGTTAAACTCAGTTCAATCTGAATCTGATTGTATTAAAGTCTCAGTTTCTCTGTCATGTCTGACGCTGTTGACTGGATTTTTTCTACTGTATCTTTACTGGAGGAACTTAATCATTTTTGTAGTGTTTAAAAGGAGATCTCAAATAAACATTTCTCTCATAGCTGCTGTTTATTTTATATTATAATGACATTATAACTGATATTTCATTTGTGACATCTAGAGTCACACTAATAAACACAGCCAACAGGTTTTATAAAGTGGACAAAATGTAAAAGTTTGAACAAAATGTAAATACTCAAACACAGTGAACCAGAATAGTTAATAATTAATATTAATTGTAAAGTTACATCACCAGAGACAAGCGATTATCACAGGAAGAGAGAGTTAAAGATTATGAGATCAAATAATATACATGCATGAATCTTGCACAGTAAAACCAGTACCATGAATCAAGAAAATTAACCAGTTTCGATTACATCCCGACTTCAAACCCGTTTCTCTCCCTATGATAATGTGGTGCAGTTACATGTATCTTCCTCTAGATGGCGCTCAGGTCGGTGAGGCTGTAGAGGTGTGCAGTCACGCGCTGTCCGAGGTGCTGATCATTCACTCTTCAACTGCTGGGAAAGATCTTCTGTTACATAAAAAGAGGGACACAAACATGTCGGACTCGATTAAGTTCCCTCGGACTGCTTAATAAAACACTTCTATTAAAAGCAGAGTAAGTGGAGTTGAGTTGGTGAAGACGCTGGAAGTATTTTCACACAAGTTTAGGTATCCTCCAGTTTTGACTGACAGAATAAGATTAATAAGCTTCATTTACAGACTTCACACCTTCTGTGAGTCTTCTTACCAATGTATCTATCATCATGTGCATTGGTATCTTGATCTCAGTAGCCAAACATATTTGCTTGAGTTTGACTGTATATATGCCATATCTAGAGTGATTTATATGAGGGTGTTTAGTTGAACTTTTACTGAAGAACTTTAATAGAAACAGTTATTCATAAATGCTCAACACTTGACGTGTTGCATGACAACTTTTACGAAAGCAGCAACACAAACGGAAAGAGAAAGAGGAAGGAGCGCATTGACGCAGAGAAGTGTTAAATGTTCTCCAGTGGGTCACATCTGTAGCTTCAGCAGGATTTCAGTGTTCTATTGTGTTCTCTGTGTTCGAACGAATGCATCAGAACGCGTTTGTGTTTTTATTTGATCTTGACACGCGTCTTAAAAACAGTTGTGTTCATGTGTTCATCTAACGCACGTGTACACTAGAGTCATGTGACTGGAGGAGGAGCATTTTACACCAAAACTCTGAGGAAAGGATGAGAGACAGGAAGTCAAACAAACTTTGAAATAAAGTTCTCACGGTCCAGCCTGATCAGTTCTCTTTCATTTGATCTTATTTGAGTCCTGCAGGTTCCAGTAAATCAAGGTAGGACAGTTCTCTAAATATTTCAAATAGATTCATCTACAGTTTCAGAGCAGACTGACTTTGACTGATTGTTGTTTCTCTCTGATGAAAATGATCAATGTTTCTGAATCACACAAAAACACTTCAGTCTTACATGTGTGTGATTTTAATCATCTGCTCGATGTCTTCCAGAATGTTTCGTCTTTTCTCTCTGATTTCTCTGATTGTGATTCCTGGTGAGTCTGAAGCAAAACCTTATTTGAAATTATTGAGTTATTGCTCTGATTATAAACATGTTAAATATCCACAATATCATATGTTGCTGTTGTTTTAGTTTGTATTTGGATGTTTACAGTAAATGTAAAGAATAACTGAAGAGTAAAGAAGTGTTTGTAATGAACAAAAACTATATAAAGACAATCAAAGCGAACAGTGAAACAAGATCTGAAGACTCCATTAAAACACATCTTACTTCTGAAGTGCATTTGTCATGAAGAGAAAAACACTGAAATAAAAACACAAAAACACTGTATGATTATACTGATGAATATGCATTTTAAAATCTGTATTTGCCTGTTTTATATTTTCCAGGGATTTGCAGTCAGGAATGGGAGATTCAGTATACAAGTATGATGAAATGTGTCCTAAAGGGTTCAACAACACGTTTCTCAGGCACTTATAAACACCCAGATCATCTCACTGTGACAGAGACATTTTGGACCGTAAACCCAGTTCCAGGAAAGGCCATCAATCTGTTGAATCTTCCAGATTACAAAGACAGAGTTCAGTACTTTCTGGGAGACAAAACATTTGTTCTCAAACTCAGTAATGTGAGACATGAGGATGAAGGAATGTACTGCCTCAGAATCGTGACAAATAAAGAAAGAGAAAGTTATCTTGGTTATCGTGGGATTGAGCTCAGAGTCACAGGTACAGTCAAACTAATATTGCACTGACAGATTTGACTCTGTTCTTTCATATAAATATTAAATCTGTTTTGTCTGTGATTTCAGAGCTCAGAGTGGAGATTCCTGAAGAGGTCGTTGAGAAAGATTCACCTGTTTTATTCTGTAACACCACCTGTATCCTCTCAGGAACAGACTTTATCTGGTATAAAAACGGCAAGCGTTTATCAGAACGGAGCGGCACGAATCAGCTGTTGCTGCAGTCGGTCAGCAGTGATGATACGGGAAACTACAGCTGTGCAGCGAGAGATCGGGAACATCTGCCGTCTCCTGCCGTCACTCTCAGCGTCAGATGTACCGCACACTTTCACCTTTCAGTTCAATCCAGACTGATCAAATGATCGACTGTAAGTCATTCTTACTCTTTTTTTCAGATCCTCCAAAGAGCGTGTCAGTGTCCATCAGTCCGTCTGGTGAAATAGTGTCAGGAGATTCAGTGACTCTGAACTGCAGCAGTGATTCAAACCCTCCTGCTCTGAACTTCAGCTGGTTTAAGGAGAATGAAACCTCAGCTGTTGGATCTGGACAGAGTTTCAGCATCTCCAGCTTTAGCTCCAGTTTCAGTGGACGCTTCTACTGTGAGGCTCAGAATAAATATGGATCTCAGAGATCAGCGTCTGTGTCTCTTTCTGTATCATTTGCAGGTATTGATTTGTGGCGTTGGCTCTTATGCTGGTGTCTTTATCAGTCGTGTGAATGATGTTTCTCTTCACTCAGGTGGACGGACCGCAGGTCTCTATGCAGCTGCTGGAATCGGGGCTGCGCTCATCTGCATCTGCATTATTGTTGTAGTAATAAAGATCATAAGGTACGAGAAAACTGCTGTGGAACATACATATTTATAACTTATATAAATCACAAGTTATATTAATCTGTGTCTGTACCGTCATGAAGATCACAATCAGTTTGTGTTCATGTTCATTTCTTTTCTCTCAGGAATCGAGTGACTCCATCAGAAGAGCAAAAGCACAGAGGATCACAACAACATCAAACAGTGTGACAATCTTCTCCTGCTTCTTCTCATTTGTGTCCTGTCAGTTATGAAGGCAGAATTCATTCTCTCATCATTGTGTCGTCAGGTCGAGTCTCCTGAGGACGCCTACATGACCCTTGACCCCAAGTCCAGATGTTCTGAATACGACACACTGGATGTGAGTTCTTCTGCTGTTGTTGTGAAGGTGTTACATGAGATCTTATTTCTGATGCATATGTTCACTTCTTCTCTAGAATATGAAGAGATCATGTGACACAGACAAGCCTGAAGATCAGGATTCTACATATTATAACATGGGCAAATGATTATATATATTATATTAATGTAATTTGACAGTTCATTTCACATAATTTTTAATTGTGCTGCTAAAATTGAGAGAACATCTCAAGAGTCAAATACATCAATCTAGTGGATGTTCATGTTGACGCAGCATTGCATATAAATCACAATTTGCAACTAACTCAAGCACAACGGTCATACGATTGTGTAGCGCATGTTTAGAAAAGCAGAAGAAAAGCAGCACAGTTTAATGCAAAAACACATTCTGTGTGAATTTTCCTTGCTATTATTGCCTTCAGCTTGTTTACGACAGACGACTGTTATAGTCACTTTCCGTTTATTTCTCTGCTTTAACGAATGCATTGTGAAAAAAGTGTTATACAAATCAAATTGAATTGAAACGACATTGTGTTGTATCGCTGTTTGCTTTATTTCAGTCAGTGTGAATTATACAGTGAATCTTCAGCAGTGATTATTTTAAAAAGTTATTTCTATCGGCTGTTTTCAGTGATAAATAGCAGCTGTTTTGTTGATATTCTGTGCGACGCTGACCAAACAGAGAAGTTGTTTTTAAGGGATATTTCACCCAAAAATGAAAATTCTATCATCATTTACTCACCCTCAAGTTCAAAATCTGTATGAATTTCTTTGTTCTGTTGAACACAAAGGAAGATATTTTGAAGAATGTGTTAACCTGAACAGTTTTAGGGCACCATTGACTAGTTTTTTCCTACTATGGAAGTCAGTGGTGCTCCAAAGTGGCCTGGTTACAAACTTTCTTCAAAAAATCTCTTTTGTGTTCAACAGAACAAAGAAAGAAAATTATACAGATTTTGAACAACTTGAGGGTGAATAAATGATGGCAATTTTCATTTTCTGCGAACTATCCCTTTAAGAGGACTGTTGCTATGGTCACGCGAACGCGCCTAAATAACTTTGTTAAGCTTAAAGGGATAGTTCACCCAAAAATGAAAATTGTCATCATTTACTCACCCTCAAGTAGATCCAAACCTGTGTGAATTTCTTTGTTCTGTTGAACACAAAGGAAGATATTTGGAAAAATGTCAGTATCCAAACAGATCTTGCTCCACATTTACTGCCATAGTAGGAAAAATAAATACTATAGTAGTCAATGAGGGGTGAGATCTGTTTGGTCTTATAGCTGGTCTCTCAGTTTTGTAAGGCTGGTCTATAGACTGATTTTAGAGGGGCTTTCAGAGACTAGTTAAGAAATATATTTCCTCATAGTCATTTCACTCGCTATGATAATGTGGTGCAGTTACATGTATCTTCCTCTAGAGGGCGCTCAGGTCGGTGAGGCTGTAGAGGTGTGCAGTGACGCGCTGTCCGAGGTGCTGATCAAAATAATAATAATAGTAAAAAAAAAAAGTGCATCAACAGTGACGTGTGTGGAATATTCAGAGTTCTACTGCTACAAAATAAACTCGTTTGAGATGCTCAGTAGACCTATAAGAGTAAACAATAAAAACAAATCTGTTCTTTAAAATAAATTTATTAATGATTTCAACAGTATATAAGATGAATGTCACTGCAACTTTGTCTTTTATCTCATAGTGTTTTTGCACCTCTTTTGTAACCTATAAAGGCCCAAAGTCTTGTTCTGAAAGAGCTGGTGAAACTGGTGAAGAGCTTCTTCACAGCAAAAACTGCAGTGTTAAATTAACTCTCCTGGGAGTATATGTGAGACCATACTCAAGAGTGTTAAAGTGTTAAAATAAGAGTGTTAAATGAACACTGAAGCGGTGTTAAAGTTAATGAGATAATTAAGTGATTAACAGTGATGATTGACCATTATAGAAGATACCTGATGATAACAAGCAGAATCACCAAAGGAGAAAATCACAATTTTTAAGCCACCATCGTGGAGATGAGGGTTTGCTTTAGTGGAGCTCTTGACCCTTGACTTTTTAAAATAAATTTTGTTTGGGCTGTTCTGAGTTATAACATCCAGACAAACAAATGGAAAAGATAATCAGGTGGTGTTGGTTATGTTTTCACATAATCATTATTTGACCTGAATCACTGAACTCATTTAGAGCCCAATCTCTGAGATAGATTTACATTGATTACAGCAGCACTGTGATCTTTTAGGCACACACGGACATCAAGAATCAGCCTGAGAATCTCAACAGTGGTGAGAATAATAAAGCATGTTGCAGTGCATTCTGGGAGACACCAATCAAAATTCATCCATGGCTCCCATCATGCATTGCTGCATGAATAAATTATGAGCTGAATTGTCTTAGTAATTTCCTTTATTCTCATATTTTATTTCCGTTGTTCCGTTTATGTGACTTTTTAGTAGCTTGTTTTCTAATGTTCAGAGTTGATCTGTTGATCAGAATATGTTGCTTGTCACCGTCCTTGAGATTCACAGGCTGATTCTTGATGTCTGTGTGTGCCTAAGAGAAAGATTTTTTTTTTTTTTTTTGCTCAGAACAGCTTTTGTGAAATCCTTCAGATTATATTGATAAAGCTGATCTTCTGCTGTAGAATCACAGTGCTGCTGTAATCAATAATGTAAATCTAACTCAGAGATTGGGCTCTAAATGAGTTCAGTGATTCAGGTCAAATTATGATTATATGAAAACATAACCAACACCACATGATCATCTTTTCTCTTTGTTTATCTGGCTGTTATGATTTAGTTACAGCAGCCAAACAAAATCTAATATTAAGAAGTCAAGGGTCAAGAGCCCAACGAAAGCAAACCCTGATCTCCATGATGGTGACTTAAAATTGTGATTTTCTGCTTTGGTGATTCTGCTTGTTAACATCAGGTGTCTTCAATAATGATCAATAGTCACATGATTAATGAATTATCTTGATTGAATGGTCTTGTTTTGGTCTTGGAAGGTCTGGTCTCGTCCACACCTCTGGTCTTGAATGGTCTTGGTTTTGGAGGTCTGATCTTCACCTCTGAAATGAACACAAAGTTGTGTAAATGTGTAATATTAACACATTACAGGTGTTCTTGGCTGCACAGATTGTGTTGATGCTGTGAACAAATACACAGGTTGTTAATTTTAAAACTACACATAATATGTGTAAAACAATTGAATTCTTCCAACACATTTTTATGCAATATTGACACAAAATGTGTAAACTAGAGTGCTACACATAATATGTGTTTTTTTTTTACACATTTCTTTTTAGAGTGTGATTCTGCTTATCATAACGGTAAATCCAGGTGACTTGAACTAAATACTGAGGAAGACTTTTACTTTCTGAACCTGGACTTTACACCTCTGATATTTTATACTTTTTGGAGTAAAAAAGGTACAAAAATGTCCCTTTAAAGGTACTGCTCCAGCGACAAGCTGTCATACCCCTAAAGGTACAATTTTAAACCCTTTTTTTCTGTGTGTATACAGACAATTTTTAATTGATATATGATTTAGCAAACCGTGATGAAAATGTCTGACAAATGCCTTACAGAAGTCGCTCAAGCCTCTTTGAATCAGTATTAATGCATTATTTCAGTCACAGAGGAGCTGAACTGAAGTTCACTGAAATACTGTGGAAACTCAGACAATGTGAGGTTCACATGCACTGGAAAAATGACACTTCCTCTTTTCTTTTTTAGTATATACTGATGCAAGATAAATGTGTAACATATCCTCTTGAGAAACTCTTTGACTTCATCTAAACATCATCAACACAAACACAAATCAGCAGATATTTCACATAAACAGAGAAAAAGATTTGATGATTTAATAACTGATAATTGACTGTAATCCTATAGCTATACTGTAATTTAGTGAATGTGTTTAACTATATTGAGCTCAAGATGCTCTCACAGTGTAAAGGTTACATGAGGCATGTGAAGTGAAGCTCAATGTGCTGAACGAAAAGAACACAGCAAAAACTGCAGTGTTAAATTAACTCTCCTGGGAGTACATGTGAGACCATACTCAAGAGTGTTAAAGTGTTAAAATAAGAGTGTTAAACACTGAAGCAGTGTTAAAGTTAATGAGTTAATTAAGTGATTAACAGTGATGATTGACCATTATTGAAGACACCTGATGTTAACAAGCAGAATCACCAAAGGAGAAAATCACAATTTTTAAGCCACCATCGTGGAGATGAGGGTTTGCTTTAGTTGGGCTCTTGACCCTTGACTATTTGTAATAGAATTTTGTTTGGGCTGTTGTAACTGAGTTATAGCATCCAGACAAACAAATGGAAAAGATAATCACGTGGTGTGGTTATGTTTTCACATAATCATTATTTAACCTGAATCACTGAACTCATTTAGAGCCACCTCTGAGTTAGAGTTACATTATTGATTACAGCAGAACTGTGATTCTACAGCACAAGATCAACTTTATCAATATAATCTTAAGGATTTCACAAAAGCTGTTCTAATTTTAAAAAAAAACAACAACTTTCTTTTAGGCACACACAGACATCAAGAATCAGCCTGTGAATCTCAAGGACGGTGACAAGCAACATATTCTGATCAACAGATCACATTAGAAAACAAGCTACTAAAAAGTTGCATAAACAGAACTTAATAAAATATGAGAATAAAAGAAATTACTAAGACAATTCAGCTCATAATTTATTCATGCAGCAATGCATGATGGGAGCCATGGATGAATTTTGATTGGTGGCTCCCAGAATGCACTGCAACATGGCTTAAAAATGGTGGCTTAAAGATGGTGGCTTAAAAATTGTGATTTTCTCTTTTGGTGATTCTGCATGTTATCATCAGGTATCTTCAATAATGGTCAATCATCACTGTTAATCACTTAATTAACTCATTAACTTTAACACCGCTTCAGTGTTAATTTAACACTTATTTAAAACTTTAACACTCTTGAGTATGGTCTCACATGTACTCCCAGGAGAGTTAATTTAACACTGCAGTTTTTGCTGTGTAACAGTTACTTTTAGCTTCTTTATAAAAGTCTCCTACTCTTAAAAAAGTCCTTGTAACATTTTTAACACTTTAGTCAAAGATAAAGACAACTCTCAAGAACATTTCTGAGACGTTTTATACAGATGAGTCCAGATGTAAAAACAGCTGCAGTAATGGGCAGTAAAGTGCACTACATCTTTTTGGCCACTAGATGACAGTAAGTCAATGGAAGTGAGTAGTGAATTCAATTCCACCATATATATATATATATAATATATATAATATATATATTATATATATATATATATATATATATAATAATGTATGTTTGTGTTTTTTTGGACTGTCAATACTATTTTTCCTGTATCTGTTGTCAGTCTGGTGTCTCAATGCTTGTGTTTTCTGTCAGAAACTGGCACTGACCCACTTAAACACAATGTAGTTGCTGATGGTTCAGACTGTGGTACGGGTGTGTGTGTCCCCCTTCATGTGTCAAACACAAAGTTTGTGTGAGAAAGAGGAAGAGGAAGTGAAACTAAGAGTGGTAAAGCTTGACCTCTGATGCTGCTCATCTTTAACTGTTCTTTCTCAAAGCAAACATCTTTCACATATTCTCTCACAAAGATTTAACAATAGTGAGCTCTACAGAGATAAAGCTTGTGTTTGACATCTGGAGACATTAACTCTCTTCTCCAGTTGTTCTTGTGTAGTTGAGATGACGGTCACACATCACCAGGAAGAGGAAGACCAACATTTAGCTGCACTTTATAAAGTGTGAAAACTGCAGGCGTTTGACGGCTTAAACTGATGATGATTTTGTCATTTGTGCGTCGACACTGACACACTGACACTGCAGAGCGGTAAGAACATTTTTACCATTATTGTTTATGAGTTAAAATAATTCAGTAGGGCTACGACTGATATTTATCAAACTGTTTTAGGTGAATGTTGATTTGATGAAGTGATTTGAACTCCAGAAGCTCAATATCTGTTGTAGATTCATGTGTAAATATGTGTGAAGCTCTTTAGACACACGAGGCCTGACATGAGAAACATCATCAGTTCACGTCAAGCCTTCAATGAGCCGTGAATTATTCTGAAATCATCATGTGCTTTATCTGTCAAATAGAGTTTGTGATGTTGTATAGAGATGAGGCTCATAATGTGATAATCGTCAGTTTTCTGATTGCAGAAGTCACTATGGTGTCGTCTCTCATAAAGTCTCTTCCTCTGATCGTAGTGATCATGACTGCGGGTGAGTCTTCAGTTTCACTCACTATACAGATATTTGAACAAAAGATGATTGAGATCTTCACACTTACAAACTGACATCAGTGTTTTACTGTCAGCTGACATAAAAATATTCAGAAGTTAAAAGTTATTTGATTAAAACACCTGAAAGCCTCTTCATTCTCATTTCTGTGTTTCAGGGGTTGATGGTCAGCAGGATTGGGGAGTGAATTACAGCCCTTCATATGTTTGTGCATTAAAGGGATCAACAGTGAAAATATCCTGTACTTTAAATATCTCATGGTCATGTGATCAGAACAGCCTTCTGGACCAAAACTGTTGGAGAATCACCTGATCTGTGTTCAGATCCAGAGGAGAGAGGAGAGATTCAGTGTTTGCGTGAAGATAAAAACACTTCCAGCATCACTTTGACGAATGTAAGAGAAGCTGATAAACACGTCTACTACTGCAGATTTACTACAAACATTGATGGTGGAAATGGACGGGGATTCCTGGAGTTCAGCTTGACGTCACAGGTAAAACTAGTGAACTCTCAGAAATAGACCACAGAAACACACATATTACCCATTCAACAAATGTAATTCACAGTGATCTAACAGTGTAACCTCACAACACACTCACTGTGTGCTCATACTATGGTCACAATGTGAGGTCACCACAGACAGAAATTCTATTGTTCTAGAATGTTCTGAGAACATTATATGTTCTTGTAATGTTTTGAGCCGCTAGTTTTTGTACCAAAATGTTCTCCTGAAAGGTAGGATAACATCCTCTAAAAAACATTCTAAACATGTTTAGTGACAACATTGATAGAACATCATCTCCTAACATTCTTATAAAGTTTTAGCGGGAAGTTTCCCAGCAGACACTGGACTCCAACATTGTTCAGATGTTGTTTGTTACAATTTTGGTTAGTCTCTTCAGTCAGAGAAACACTAAAGTCAAAGAGTCAAGAGTCAAGAGCCCAAATAAAACAAGCTCTGACCACCAGAACGGTGACTTCAGACTTTATTATTTTATTCAATAAAACATCAACATCTAAATCTCTGTTAATTCTCAATAAGAACTTTAATATGAAATAAATGAAAAATGGACTGTAATAAGTGAAGATGCTGAGATCTTGAGAGATCTGTTAGTGTTTCATGTTCTGTTGGGATTTAAAGTGTTTCTGTATCGTGTGTTTTGTGGGTCACCATTGTGCTGGAGAGTAGAGCCTGTGCTTCAGTCCAGGATGAGCCAGAAAACACTGGTGTTGTGCTGCATATTGCTTTATTTCAGAGAGAGTAACATATAGTTATATTAATTCATTCATGTGTGCTCTTTCTGGTTAAATACAAGAGATTCACATTTTACAGTGAATGTCTTTTGTTAGTAACAATTTAGGATGTATGTGTAAAACAACAGTGTTTTTTCTGTAAGAGTGTTTTGCACTTTATTTAAATTAGAATGTTTTACATTTATTTTACAGGCTTTGATTGGCAGCTGTTGCTGAATGTCATTTGACCTTTTTTTTTTTTTTTTTTAAAGAATGTGTTTTTGCAGTGAAGGTGTTTTATTATAATAATTCAGGGAATACCTGTAAATAACAGCATTTTTCTTTAACAGAAATTTTCATTAATCTTTTTCTAAAGTTTTTTACACTTTACTTAAATTAGAATATTTTACTTTAATTTTAAGGTTTGTTTGGCAGCCGTATCTGACAGTCACTGACCATTTTTACGATTTATTTTTTTACAGTATATGCTGTTTAGGTTGTATAGACATTGCAGTGCTTCCAGGTTCTACATCCAAACGCCGGCTCATTATTGCCGGCTCCTGCGTCAGCATCACACGCATGTGTCGTGCTGCTCATGTGAAAAGTGTCAGGCAATAAAATAAAAGCAATATAAATGGAATCTGAAGTTGCTCATGAGGAGCTCGACAGCTCTACATCTTTACATGGCGCCGCTCCAACCAGAAGTCTGAAAAACAGGTTAAAATTATGCACTCTAAAAAATGCTGGGTTAAAAACAACCCAAGTTGGGTTGAAAATGGACAAACCCAGCAATTGGGTTGTTTTAACCCAGTGGTAGGGTTAAATGTTTGCCCAACCTGCTGGGTTGTTTTATTTAACTCAACTATTGTTTAAAAATGACTGTATTGCTTAATTAAAATTAACCCAAAGTATGTTGGAAATGAACATTTATTAATGTTCAATGAATAATTAACAATAAACATTTATTAAATTGCTTATTAATAAATTTATATTAATAAACTATTAAACTATTAAATTTATATTAATAAAATATTAAAGCTTATTAATAAACATTCACCTTTTGTCTATTATTGTTGCCTCTAATTGCATCTGGATTTTAATTTCCCAACTATTTTGGGTTCATTTTAAGCTAGCCATATAGCAATTTTTAAACAATAGTTGGTTTAAATAAAACAACCCAGCAGGTTGGGCAAACATTTAACCCAACCGCTGGGTTAAAACAACCCAATCGCTGGGTTTGTCCATTTTCAACCCAACTTGGGTTGTTTTTAACCCAGCATTTTTTAGAGTGTGTGACTTATCACTTATTTCCACAAAGATTCAACACAAAATGCACTAACTGGCAAAAAAAGCTCAATGAGGGAGCGCAGCCACAAAAAATTAATAAAATTTTAAAAAAGAAAGGAAAAGATGATTTCTTGTTGTCAGTCAGAATGTCAGTTCTCAGTCTGAGCTGCTGTTCTCAAAAAACTCTCATGCAAAGTCAAGATTTTCACTCAGTAATAAACTGCACTAAGGTTTCTCATCAAACCCTGTTGTATGCCTTGTGAACTCCTGAATGGTACAAGTTGTGTGGGAATGTTTTCTGATGTCTGAAGAACATCACCGTTCACATTTCATTTTGCGTTCAGTTTAACTGCTATTAAACAGTTGCAAGCAGGATTTTTTTTTTTTTTTGGTTGAATTTTTCTCCTTTTGCGTTCTGAGAAAAGGAGGTTGTGTGGCTTTAGAACAACACAAGGGTGACTGATTATTATTGGGTGAACTCTCACTTTAAGCTGACAGTGAATCAGATGTTGTTGTTGTTGTTGTGTCAGACCTGCAGGTGGAGACACAGCAGAGAGTGAAAGAGGGAGATTCAGTCACTCTGACATGTAAAAGCAGCTGCTCTCTGACTGAACAAACAATATTCATCTGGTTCAGAAACAGAGAGATATTAATTTATCAAACAGAGAATCAGCTTCATCTGTGGTCAGTCAGCAGTTCTGATGCTGGAAACTACAGATGTGCTGTAAGAGGAAATGAACATCTTCGCTCTCCACCTGTTTATCTCAAAGTAGATTGTGAGTACAAACTGATTCATTAACAGTGAAATATTTCACACACTTGGAATTTCTAAATTCCATTTGTTGAATATGTAAATCTATTGTAGGCCCACAGAAATTGGGAAAATAATATTTAGAAGTGTGTTGTAAAAAGTGCAGAAGAAAATGAAAGTTGTTTGTGTTTGTTGCTGAAACTGTCTTTAATTATTTTCCTCATTTCTGTGTTTCAGGGGTTGATGGTCTGCAGGATTTGGGAGTGAATTACAGCCCTTCATATGTTTGTGCATTAAAGGGATCAACAGTGAAAATATCCTGTACTTTAAAATATCCTCCTGGTCATGAGATCAGAACAGTCTTCTGGACCAAACCTGCTATAACTGATGGAGAACTACCTGACCTGAGAAATGACCAAAGAAAAAGAGGAAGAGTTCAGTATCACAGTGAAGATAAAGACACTTCCAGCATCACTTTGACGAATGTAACAGAAGCTGATAAACACGTCTACTACTGCAGATTTACTACAAACAATGCAGATGGAAAATGGACGGGGATTCCTGGAGTTCAGCTTGACGTCACAGGTAAAACTAGTGAACACTGTCTGTTTTTGGGAGTGACGACTGGATTTACTTGTGTGAGTGTGGAAATGTCCCGTTCTCACAGCAGCTTACAGTAGCGCCTCAAATACTGTCTGTATGAATGAGAGTCAAGCCGTATACAGTGCTGTGTAGAAACTGATGTGATCATGTGATCTGGATTACATCATCACATTAAAAAAATTAAGTACTTGTAATTAGTTTAAATTACATTTTAGATTAAAATGTAATTCACATTATTTCATATTTACATGCAATGCAGGGATTTTTTTTTTATTATTTTATTAATAACTCTTCATTAAACTCATAAACCTCCTGCGGTTCCATCAGAACCCCTTCATGTTTTATGCATATTTAATGCACTTCATGTTGTTGATAAAGAATGGAATATATATATGTATATGTTTTTTTTACCTTTAATTTGGAGAAGGAAAAGCTGCAGAGCGAAGATCTTCAAAATGGGGCGTTAACAACAAAAGTGGGCAGAGTAATGTATGGCCCGACTTATTAACTTTATTAACTGCTTATCTCCTGAAGTGCCATTTTTCAGCATGCTATTCAGCACATGCTTTCCTCCCATTTCACTGGATAAGGTTGGGGTAGGGTAGGTTTAGGGTTTAGCATTGGCTGTAGCATCGTGTAGGAAATCAGCACTGTGATTGACATGACCAATGAAATCTTTAGAATTGGCTGCAGGGGAGTTTATGCTGAACTAGATTGTGGAAAAAAAAAAAAAACCATGCATGCGTGTCATGTGCCTGTCTGTCAATTGGAGGAAGTTTACGCCCTATTTTGGAGCTCCACCAAATATTAAGAAATCTCAAGGCTGCAGCGATACTCTTCTAAAAAACTGACTACTTTCTTGGTGCCTAAAACCCATGGTTGGCAGAAACTAAACTGAATACCTGGCGAGCCCTGGTTTACATTGTTATAACTTTGTTATTATTCTAAATTAGTTGTTGTTGTTGTGTCAGACCTGCAGGTGGAGACACAGCAGAGAGTGACAGAGGGAGATTCAGTCACTCTGACATGTAAAGCAGCTGCTCTCTGACTGAACAAACAACATTCATCTGGTACAGAAACACACAGAGATTCACTGAAGGAATTGAGAAAGAGAATCAGCTTCATCTGTGGTCAGTCAGTCGTTCTGATGAAGGAAACTACAGATGTGCTGTAAGAGGACATGATCATCTGATCTCTCCACCTGTTTATCTCAAAGTTGAATGTGAGTACAAACTGATTCATTAATATCAGAGAATCTCAGATTATTCATAATAAATTTTAGTTCAGTTTTGTTTTAATGATTAAACATGATTTATTCTTACTAAAGTAAAATGAATTGATGAATCAAGAGTCTGTGATTAAAGACTCTTCATGAATCTAAAGTTGATGAATCAGTAAATATAAAATTGTTTATTGTGCATCAGTTCAGATTTTCACCTTTCAGATCTCATCTCTCAAATAAAATCTTTCGATTTCTACTTAGAGATTCACTTCAGTAATCGTTGGTAACAATAAATATATATTTCTGTATTTTACATGTATTTCATGTAGATCCTCCAAAGAGCGTCTCTGTCCATCAGCAGACACTCTTTCAGGTTCATCTGTCTCACGTGTGAAATGATCTTCATGATCCTCTTGTTTCAGGGGTTCAGAGAGCTGCTCTGCACTCAGTTTCTGGGATCGTGGTGGGATGTGGAGGATTGATCTTCATCATCATCATCATCATCATTGTGTTCATAAAGTGAGTGAAGTTTATCTGCACACTAAATCTATTCACTAAAAATCTACACAAATCAATCTCACATCTAAAGTAAATGGACTCTATTTCAAGCCTTTTCTTTTTTAATATATTTTAATACATTTTTAATCGTTTTCTGTCTGTTTTCAGGAGGAAGAAGAGGAGAGAAGGTGGAACTGAAGACGTGAATCAAAAGCAGGCGAGTCGACAAACACACTCCTCCATCTACAACTGAAACACAGTGTGATTGTATTGTTGTATTGAACTATGATACAATAGTGTACATGAAGCAATATAAGTGTAGAAATCTCTCTCTATAGACGGCTGATGCGAGTGACGATACATACACAGCTCTGGATCCAGCGTCCAGAACATCTGCTGACATTTACAGCACAATCACAGTCAGTAAATGTCTCCAACACTTTTTACAGTCAGATTCAGCAGATCCACACATAAACAGGCTGTTTGTTGATCTGTCTCTCACAGTCTGTTCAGTCCAGAGCTCCTGATGACACCTACACGGCTCTTGAGCTTCAGTCCAGATCTTCTGAATATGAGACTCTAGCAGTGACTTCAGCAGATCCACATTAAACTCTCCTCACTGTATTACTGCTAATATGAAACAACTGAAGCTCCTCAGAAACTACCCATCATCATCAGCTCATGAACATCATTTCATCATCAATAACATTATGATTTATTAATCTGTGTATATTGTAATTGAGCTATAAGAGTTTGCAGAATTATTTTTTTATTTGTTTTGTAAATCTATATTTTAGCCTGCATGTCACATTTTATGATTGTGCTTCATAAGCAAATGCATTTTAGCAGAAAACTTGTACAATTCAAATAATTAAAATAACATCATAATAACTTGTAGTCATACTTTAGTTTCTGCTTCACTGGAGTATTAAAATTGAATTTATGTATGTTAATTTCACAGTTAAGCAGTATTTTCATGTTAAACTCAGTTCAATCTGAATCTGATTGTATTAAAGTCTCAGTTTCTCTGTCATGTCTGACGCTCTGTTGACTGGATTTTATTCTACTGTATCTTTACTGGAGGAACTTAATCATTTTTGTAGTGTTTAAAAGACCAAGATCTCAAATAAACATTTCTCTCATAGCTGCTGTGTATTTTATTATTATAACTGACATTATAACTGATATTTCATTTGTGACATCTAGAGTCATACTAATAAACGCAGCCAACAGGTTTATAAAGTAATAAAAGGCCAGAAATAAAGTGATTAACTAGAATACTCAGTTTGGACTAAATGTAAATACTCAAACACAGTGAACCAGAATAGTTCATAATTAATATTAATTGTAAAGTTACATCACCAGAGACAAGCGATTATCACAGGAAGAGAGAGTTAAAGATTATGAGATCAAATAATATACATGCATGAATCTTGCACAGTAAAACCAGTACCATGAATCAAGAAAATGAACCAGTTTCGATTACATCCCGACTTCAAACCCGTTTCTCTCCCTATGATAATGTGGTGCAGTTACATGTATCTTCCTCTAGAGGGCGCTCAGGTCGGTGAGGCTGTAGAGGTGTGCAGTCACGCGCTGTCCGAGGTGCTGATCATTCACTCTTCAACTGCTGGAAAGATCTTCTGTTACATAAAAAGAGGGACACAAACATGTCGGACTCGATTAAGTTCCCTCGGACTGCTTAATAAAACACTTCTATTAAAAGCAGAGTAAGTGGAGTTGAGTTGGTGAAGACGCTGGAAGTATTTTCACACAAGTTTAGGTATTTCCTCCAGTTTTGACTGACAGAATAAGATTAATAAGCTTCAATTTACAGACTTTACACCTTCTGTGAGTCTTCTTACCAATGCATCTATCATCATGTGCATTGGTATCTTGATCTCTGTAGCCAAACATATTTGCTTGCATTTGACTGTTTATATGCCATATCTAGAGTGATTTATATGAGGGTGTTTAGTTGATTTTTTACTGAAGAACTTTAATAGAAACAATTATTCAAAAATGCTCGACACTTGACGTGTTACATGACAACTTTTACGAAAGCAGCAACACAAACGGAAAGAGAAAGAGGAAGGAGCGCATTGACGCAGAGAAGTGTTAAATGTTCTCCAGTGGGTCACATCTGTAGCTTCAGCAGGATTTCAGTGTTCTCTGTGTTCGAACGAATGCATCAGAACGCGTTTGTGTTTTTATTTGAACTTGACACGCGTCCTAAAAACAGTTGTGTTCATGTGTTCATCTAACGCACGTGTACACTAGAGTCATGTGACTGGAGGAGGAGCATTTACACCCCAACTGAGGAAATGAAGAGAGACAGGAAGTCAAACAAACTTTGAAATAAAGTTCTCACGGTTCAGCCTGGTCAGATCTCTTTTATTTTCTCTTATTTGAGTCCTGCAGGTTCCAGTAAATCAAGGTAGGACAGTTCTCTAAATATTTCAAATAGATTCATCTACAGTTTCAGAGCAGACTGACTTTGACTGATTGTTGTTTCTCTCTGATGAAAATGATCAATGTTTCTGAAATCACACAAAAACACTTCAGTCTTACATGTGTGTGATTTTAATCATCTGCTCGATGTCTTCCAGAATGTTTCGTCTTTTCTCTCTGATTTCTCTGATTGTGATTCCTGGTGAGTCTGAAGCAAAACCTTATTAGAAATGATTGAGTTATTGCTCTGATTATAAACATGTTAAATATCCACAATATCATATGTTGCTGTTGTTTCAGTTTGTATTCGGATGTTTACAGTAAATGTAAAGAATAACTGAAGAGTAAAGAAGTGTTTGTAATGAACAAAAACTATATAAAGACAATCAAAGTGAACAGTGAAACAAGATCTGAAGACTCATGTATGATTATAGTGATGAATATGCATTTTAAAATCTGTATTTGCCTGTTTTATATTTTCCAGGGATTTGCAGTCAGGAATGGGAGATTCAGTACTCAAATATGAAATGTGTCCTAAAGGGTTCGACAACAAGTTTATCAGGCACTTATAAACACCCAAATCGTCTCACTGTGACAGAGAAATTTTGGACCTTAAACCCAGTTAAAGATAAAGAAAACATCAATCTGTTGGATCTTCCAGATTACAAAGACAGAGTCCAGTACTTTCCGGGACACAAAACATTTTTTCTCAAACTCAGTAATGTGAGACATGAGGATGAAGGAAAGTACTGCCTCAGAATTGTGACAAATGTAAAAGAACAAAAATATCTTGGTATGCCTGGGATTGAGCTCAGAGTCACAGGTACAGTCAAACTAATATTGCACTGACAGATTTGACTCTGTTCTTTCATATAAATATAAAATCTGTTTTGTCTGTGATTTCAGAGCTCTGCTTCTTCTCATTTGTGTCCTGTCAGTTATGAAGGCAGAATTCATTCGCTCATCATTGTGTCGTCAGGTCGAGTCTCCTGAGGACGCCTACATGACCCTTGACCCCAAGTCCAGATGTTCTGAATACGACACACTGGATGTGAGTTCTTCTGCTGTTGTTGTGAAGGTGTTACATGAGATCTTATTTCTGATGCATATGTTCACTTCTTCTCTAGAATATGAAGAGATCATGTGACACAGACGAGCCTGAAGATCAGGATTCTACATATTATAACATGGGCAAATGATTATTATATCTTATATTAATTTATTTTCACAGTTCATTTCACATTCATTTTTAATGTTGTGCTGCTAAAAATGAGAGAACATCTCAAGAGTCAAATACATCAGTCTAGTGGATGTTCATGTTGATGCAGCATTGCATATAAATCGCAATTTGCAACTAACTCAAGCACAACGGTCATACGATTGTGTAGCGCATGTTTAGAAAAGCAGAAGAAAAGCAGCACAGTTTAATGCAAAAACACGTTCTGTGTGAATTTTCCTTGCTATTATTGCCTTCAGCTTGTTTACGACAGACGACTGTTATAGTCACTTTCCATTTATTTCTCTGCTTTAATAATATGCATTGTGAAAAAAGTGTTATACAAATAAAAAAATTATTGAAACGACATTGTGTTGTATCGCTGTTTGCTTTATATCAGTCAGTGTGAATTATACAGTGAATCTTCAGCTGTGATTATTTTAAAAAGTTATTTCTATTGGCCGTTTTCTGTGATAAGCGGCTGTTTTGTTGATATTCTGTGCGACGCTGACCAAACAGAGAAGTTGTTTTTAAAGGGATATTTCACCCAAAAATAAACATTCTGTCATCATTTACTCACCCTCAAGTTGTTCAAAGTCTGTATAATTTTCTTTGTTCTGTTGAACACAAAGGAAGATATTTTGAAGAAAGTTTGTAACCAGGCCACTTTGGTGCCCTAAAACTGTTCAGTTTAACACTTTCTTCAAAATATCTTCCTTTGTGTTCAACAGAACAAAGAAAATTATACAGACTTGGAACAACTTGAGGGTGAGTAAATGATGACAGAATTTTCATTTTTGGGTGAACTATCCCTTTAAGAGGACTGTTGCTATGGTTACGCGAACGCGCCTAAATAACTTTGTTGAGCTTAAAGGGACAGTTCACCCAAAAATGAAAATTGTCATCATTTACTCACCCTCAAGTTGTTCCAAACCTGTATGAATTTCTTTGTTCTGCTGAACACAAAGGAAGATATTTGGAAGAATGTCAGTATCCAAGCAGATCTCGCTCCACATTTACTGCCATAGTAGGACAAATAAATACTATAGTAGTCAAAGGGGGACGAGATCTGTTTGGTCTTATAGCTGGTCTCTCAGTTTTGTCAGGCTGGTCTATAGGCTGATTTTAGAGGGGCTTTCAGAGACTAGTTAAGAAATATATTTTCTCATAGTCATTTCTCTCCCTATAATAATGTGGTGCAGTTACATGTATCTTCCTCTAGAGGGCGAGTCAGGTCGGTAAAGCCGCGGTCACACTAGACTTTTTTCGGATGCTGTAACGGTCGTGATATGACGTCACGGTTAACAGCGTCTTTTTTATAAACATGAATTTAACACATAACTTAAAGTAATACATTTAAAATGTAAAAATATAGAACCTACTCGACTTTACTGCAAAAATATAATTATTTTAATTCAGCCAAGAGGTCATGCCGTGACGAATCGATCTTCTACTGGTCGCACGTCTTCACGTGATGCGAATTCGCAGGTCAGGGTTCACCAAATTTGAACTTTTTTTAATTTTTATTTTTTTAATTTTTTTATTATGCAATGAAGAACAGAGTGATTAGAGAGCGCGTTATACTCACGTCTCAGTAGTGGCTGGCTGGGCTGAGCGTCATTTTCCACCAGTTGAGATCACGGTCATTTGACTGCTTTAATTGAGATAAACCCATCTAAAACGTCAATCATACAAAACAATATAGTCATGATATTATATTAATAATGATAAAATTATGTATTTCCATGCAGCGAGAGTGATTAGAGAGCGCGTTATACTCGCGTCTCAGTAGTGGCTGGCTGGGCTGAGCGTCATTTTCCACCAGTTGAGATCACGGTCATTTGACTGCTTTAATAGAGATAAACCCATCTAAAACGTCAATCATACAAAACAATATAGTCATAATATTATATTAATAATAATAAAATTATGTATTTTCATGCAGCGAGAGTGATTAGAGAGCGCGTTATACTCGCGTCTCATAGTGGCTGGCTGGGCTGAGCGTCATTTTCCACCAGTTGAGATCACGGTCATTTGACTGCTTTAATTGAGATAAACCCATCTAAAACGTCAATCATACAAAAGAATAAAGTCATAATGTTATATTAATAATAATACAATTATGTATTTCCATGCAGCGACAGAGATATAGGGAACGTGTTAGGCTACACTCTGCCAGCCACCACCTCTGACAGACCTGCCAGCATCAGACTGGCAGCTGCCACCAGCGCCAATGGCAGGTCACGTGACCTGCCAGAATCAGACTGGCAGCTGCCACCAGCGCCCAGTCACGTGACCTGCCAGAATCAGACTGGCAGCTGCCACCAGGTCACGTGACCTGTCAGTGGCTGCTACCGCCAGCCAGCTCGCTCCACTTTTCCTTTCACATCCTTTATTTCTTCTGTCAGAAATTCAACTGATATTTTCACTTCCTCGATGCCTTTATCAAGGATGTCGGCTCTTTCATTAATGACGGACTTGAGAGACGTTATAATTACCGTGGCTAAAGGAGACTGCAGGTCATCCTCGCCATTCCCTGCTGAAAAAAACAATAGAAACCATTACAGAAATCCTAATGGTTTCCACTACAAAACCATTACAAACCATCAGCCATTAACCATTAAAACCATTACAAAATGGTTTCCATTACGTAGTGTGTTTTGGGCACATTCCATTAGGATTTATTGGTTTGTATTGGTTTCCATTACAGATTTGTATTGGTCTTTATTTGCAAATATTTAATGGTTTCCATTGCAGTTTTTGTATTGGTTCTAATGGTTCCATTACAAAGTTGTATTGGTCTTTATTTGCACATATTTAATGGTTTCCATTGCAGTTTTTGTATTGGTTCTAATGGTTCCATTACAAAGTTGTATTGGTCTTTATTTGCAAATATTTAATGGTTTCCATTGCAGTTTTTGTATTGGTTCTAATGGTTCCATTACAAATTTGTATTGGTCTTTACTTGCAAATATTTAATGGTTTCCATTGCAGTTTTTGTATTGGTTCTGATTTGTATGTTTAACTGGTAGCTGTTAATTAGGCCATTGATTAATTAAATCATTTAAATTATTACTACAATTATACAGTGGTTTTGTCCTTGTGGCTTAAAAAAATGCTCAAGAATATATAATTTTAATTGATATAAACTGCACACCAACTTTTCAATAGCTAACTGTTCAGGTTGTGTTTTGCAAAGAATTAAGAACATGCAACTGAAATCAAAATTATACTTGGATCAAGACCATCTTTTTTACTAAACCCAGCTGGAAATAAACATCTGACAAATATTATTAACATGATCTTTTTTATTACTTAATATGTAATAGAAATACAAGAACTATGAACTGTGTTTGTGGCTTCACTGTATCCACTGTGGCTGGCTTAGACCTGCAAAAAGAGGGAGAATTCATTAGGACAATGTACCTCTTAAACCACATTACCAGTACATGAGATTATCCATACATTATATATTTACAGGGTATCTGCAGATATGAACAAGTTAAATTTAAGACTTTTTAAGACCTTTTTAATACCACCTTACATGAAATTTAAGACCAAACCTGCGATGGAAACGCACGCGCACACACACGCGCGCACACACACACGGGCGCGCGCGCACACACACACACACACAGACACACACACACACACACACATATATATATACACACGTGTATATTAAATAATTATTGTACATTAATACATATATATTAAATGTATTAATAGAATTGTTATTATTAAAGTACCTGCGAAATGTTTGGAAACAATTATTGATGTTAAAATAAGTCCCTTCTGCTCATCAGGGCTGCATTTATTTGATCAAAAATACAGTAAAAACAGCAACATTGTGAAATATTCTTACAAATAAAAAACGTTTTCTATATTTTATAAAAAAATATTTTATAAAATGTAATTTATTCCTGTAATCATTTTCAACATCATTACTCCAGTCTTCAGTGTCACATGATCCTTCAGAAATTATTACAATTTGATTTGATGCTCAAGAAACATTTCTGATTATCAATGTTGAAAACAGTTGTGCTGCTTCATATTTTTGTGGAAATGGTGATATTTGTTTGAAAAATAGGAAGTTCAATGAACAGCATTTATTTGAAATTATATTACATGTATTTATCAAATATATTATTTATTAAAGTATTTATTAAATAGAAATATTGTAACATTTTGAATGTCTTCACTCTTCACTCACTTTATCACTTTAAAGTATGATTAATTAAAGTATTAATTTTTCTATTTTTTTTTAAATCTTACCACAAATGTTTAAATTGGATTTCCACAACAATTTTAAGCAGCAAAAACTGCATTTTAACCTTAATAATATAAATAGTAAATGTTTCTTGAGCAGCAAATCAGCATTTCTGAAGAATCATGTGACACTGAAACTTCTCTTAAACAACAACAGAATTATAAACGATTCTAATGACTAGTATTGCATTCCCAAATGCAAATTTAAACGTCACAAACAAAGTAGCATTTACAGTAAATCGAAAATGAAAACACAACTGCTACAGCAAACATGCAGCACCTTCAGACTATTATTTATATAATTACATCACAGCCGTTGCAAATTATAGGCCTATATTAAATTCCCACCACCATTCATAAAAAGTTACCGAACACATTTCAGCGCTGATTCTACTCGCATTTGGCACGTTGACCCATTTGAACTCTTTTAGGAACCGTTCATATGTCGCGTCTAAAAACGCATGGAAAACGCGTCAGCGCCGCTTTCTCTTTCCAAAGCGCTCGGGCGCTGCGGTGGCGTCTTCCGTTACTAAGCAACCATGAGCTGCGCTCTCCAGCTCTGGCCCATTCCGTCGGGGACGTATTAGAAAACATAAAACATTTTTGCGGTAATGCAACGAAAAATATTTAAGACCTATCCAATCTGAATTTAAGACATTTTAAGACTTTTTAAGGCCTTTTATTAGGAAAAATATATTTAAGACTTTTTAAGGACCCGCGGATACCCTGTATTTATATGGGACTCTCAAAGAAGTTGCAAGAACATAGTTGTTGACCAAACTTCATTATTTCACCCAACATATTTGGGTGTACTTTGAGCAGATTCAAGATCTTGAATTTTTTTATCCATTACTCATGTCAGGTTCATAGCATGACAGTCATCTGTTATTTAACCTTCTCCAGTTGTAGGTTAGTGATGCGCGGGTCGTCTCATAACCCGTGCAACACTGCGGTCAAGCCAGCCGCCACCCAGAAATGAGCGGTCAATCTAGCCGCCCCTATATTTCGCGGTCCGCGCATACACTTGGTATTACGGTAAGACTGTCTGTGAACCGATCTGAACGTGATTTCACATTCATTCATTCATTTATTCAGTCAGTCAGTCAATCTGTATGAATGAATAAAAATAACTAAAAAAAAAATTTCACAGCTCAATTTCACCTGAAAATGATAGTAAACCTCAAAGCCTGACATTGTATGCTGCTGAATTCCAAAATTAAAGCCCTCCAACACTCATACGCTGTTCTGTCCATACATTGTGAAACTGAATACATTTCACAGACCTATTTTACCTCGTGTGGAGAGGACACCTTATCACAGTGTTAACGGCACCGTTTCAGCAGGATATTCTGATGTTGGATTCCAAAATAAGAGCCCCCCCCCCCCCCCCAAAAAAAAAAAAAACTCATGTTGTGCTGTTTTGTTCATATTTTTAGAAATTTATAAAAAATAAATTTCTAGTTTCCACAGACTAATTTCACCTCAGATGGACAGTACACCTTGTCACAGTGTCAACTGCACCGTTTCAAGACATTCTGATGTTGCATTCCAAATAAGAGCCCCCAAAACTCATGTTTCTGCTGTTTTGCTCATATTTTCAGAAATTCATAAAAAATAAAATCCTAGTTTCCACAGACTAATTTCACCTCAGGTGGAGAGGACACATTCTCACAGTGTCAACTGCACCGTTTCAAGACATTCTGATGTTGCATTCCAAAATAAGAGCCCCCCAAAACTCATGTTTCTGCTGTTTTGCTCAAATTTTCAGAAATTCATAAAAAATAAAATCCTAGTTTCCACAGACTAATTTCACCTCAGCTGGAGAGGACACATTCTCACAGTGTCAACTGCACCGTTTCAGGAAATCTGATGTGGCATTCCAAAATAAGAGCCCCCCAAAACTCATGTTTCTGCTGTTTTGCTCATATTTTCAGAAATTCATAAAAAATAAAATCCTAGTTTCCACAGACCAATTTCACCTCAGCTGGAGAGGACACCTTCTCACAGTGTCAACTGCACCGTTTCAAGACATTCTGATGTTGCATTCCAAAATAAGAGCCCCCCAAACTTCATATCTATGCGCTGTTTTGACTATACGTTCAGAAAATCATAAAAATAAAAGTCCTAGTTTCCACAAACCAAATTCACCTCAGATGGAGAATACCCCTTCTCATAGTGTCACCTACATCGTTTCAGGACATTCTGATGTTGTATTCCAAAATTAGAGCCCCCCAATCTTCATACACAGTTTGGAATACAAACTGTGTATGAAGTTTGTGAAAAAACTTCATACACTTATTTTGGAATTCAACATCAGAATGTACTGTAACGGTGTATTTGACACTGTGATAAGGTGTACACCCCATCTGACATTAAATTGTTCTGTGGAAACTAGGACTTTTCTTTTAAATGATTTTCTGAATGTATAGACAAAGTGTATATATGAGATTTTGGGGGGCTCCTATTTTGGAATACAACATCAGAATGTCCTGAAACAGTGTAGCTGAAACTGTGAGAAGGAGTACTCTCCAGCTGAGGTGCAATTGATTTGTGGAAACTAGAACTTTCATTTTTATGATTTTCTGAATGTATAGACAAAACAGCCGAAACATGAGTTTTGGGGGGCTCTTATTTTGGAATACAACATCAGAATGTCCTGAAACGGTGTAGTTGACACTATGAGAAGGTGTACTGTCCATCTGAGGTGAAATTGGTCTGTGAAACTAAGACTTTTATTTATGATTTCTGAATGTATAGACAAAACAGCAGAAACATGAGTTTTGAGGGGCTCTTTTGGATGCAACATCAGAATGTCTTGAAACGGTGCAGTTGACACTGTGAGAATGTGTCCTCTCCACCTGAGGTGAAATTAGTCATGTGGAAACTAGGATTTTATTTTTTATGAATTTCTGAAAATATGAAAATTGAGCAAAACAGCAGAAACATGAGTTTTGGGGGGCTCTTATTTTGGAATGCAACATCAGAATGTCTTGAAACGGTGCAGTTGACACTGTGAGAATGTGTCCTCTCCAGCTGAGGTGAAATTGGTCTGTGGAAACTAGGATTTAATTTTTTATGAATTTCTGAAAATATGAGCAAACAGCAGAAACATGAGTTTTGGGGGGCTCTTATTTTGGAATGCAACATCAGAATGTCCTGAAACGGTGCAGTTGACACTGTGAGAATGTGTCCTCTCCAGCTGAGGTGAAATTAGTCTGTGGAAACTAGGATTTTATTTTTTATGAATTTCTGAAAATATGAGCAAAACAGCAGAAACATGAGTTTTGGGGGGCTCTTATTTTGGAATGCAACATCAGAATGTCTTGAAACGGTGCAGTTGACACTGTGAGAATGTGTCCTCTCCACCTGAGGTGAAATTAGTCTGTGGAAACTAGGATTTTATTTTTATGAATTTCTGGAAAATTTGAGGAAAAGGAACATGAGTTTTGAGGGGCTATTTTGGAATGCAACATCAGAATGTCTGAAACGGTGCAGTTGACACTGTGAGAATGTGTCCTCTCCAGCTGAGGTGAAATTGGTGTGGAAACTAGGATTTTATTTTTTATGAATTTCTGAAAATATGAGCAAAACAGCAGAAACATGAGTTTGGGGGGCTCTTATTTTGGAATGCAACATCAGAATGTCCTGAAACGGTGCAGTTGACACTGTGAGAATGTGTCCTCTCCAGCTGAGGTGAAATTAGTCTGTGGAAACTAGGATTTTATTTTTTATGAATTTCTGAAAATATGAGCAAAACAGCAGAAACATGAGTTTTGGGGGGCTCTTATTTTGGAATGCAACATCAGAATGTCTTGAAACGGTGCAGTTGACACTGTGAGAATGTGTCCTCTCCACCTGAGGTGAAATTAGTCTGTGGAAACTAGGATTTTATTTTTTATGAATTTCTGAAAATATGAGCAAAACAGCAGAAACATGAGTTTTGGGGCTCTTATTTTGGAATGCAACATCAGAATGTCCTGAAACGGTGCAGTTGACACTGTGAGAAGGTGTCCTCTCCACCTGAGGTGAAATTAGACTGTGGAAACTAGGATTTTATTTTTTATGAATTTCTGAAAATATGAGCAAAACAGCAGAAACATGAGTTTTGAGGGGCTCTTATTTTGGAATGCAACATCAGAATGTCCTGAAACGGTGCAGTTGACACTGTGAGAATGTGTCCTCTCCAGCTGAGGTGAAATTAGTCTGTGGAAACTAGAATTTAATTTTTTATGAATTTCTGAAAATATGAAAATATGAGCAAAACAGCAGAAACATGAGTTTTGAGGGGCTCTTATTTTGGAATGCAACATCAGAATGTCCTGAAACGGTGCAGTTGACACTGTGACAAGGTGTCCTCTCCAGCTGAGGTGAAATTAGTCTGTGGAAACTAGGATTTTATTTTTTATGAATTTCTGAAAATATGAACAAACAGCACAAACATGAGTTTTGGGGGGCTCTTATTTTGGAATCCAACATCAGAATATCCTGCTGAAACGGTGCCGTTAACACTGTGATAAGGGCCGTTTCTCAATATGCGTACTTGTCTGTACTTGTGTTCTTGTGGACTTGTGAAACGTCATCAGTCGCTGTCCAAGTACTGTTCCAATTCAAAGTTCGCATCTAGCCAAGTTCAGTTCAAATCCCCGGATGTGTTCTTGATCCGCCCCTTTTATCGAGGATGCATCGAGAGGTGACTTGCGCAGACTTGAGACAGCCAGGTATCCCAGAATGCATCTCGCACTAACCAGCAAGCGTCAATAGTAAGGAGAAACCCCGCATAATTTAAACATATTACTGTTATTATGTCATGATATGTAGTTTTAAGAGTTTTTCAGGCGAGAATGTGCTGGTTTAAAGCTCAAATTTGTGGTTTATTGATAAAGATAGCGCCTTTCTGACAATTTGATCTGACGTTGTCGGAGTTGTGAGATCCAGGCGATCACCGGACGCTCAGCGCTCATGTACCCAGCCGAGAGCAGCCTTACCTCGGCTAGTCCTTCTGACGTTTGCCGCTGGCTCCGTTTTGGCTGAGGGCAACGTGACGTTCATAACTTTATATATGGCTATTTAACTTTTGTATCCTACTAAAGCGCTGATTTTGTACGCTTGAATTGTTTGCTTTATTTCTTATTGTATATTCTTACCTTTTATAATGGCTATTATTGATCATTAAAACTGACATAAAACAAATAGAGACATGGTTTTGTTTTATGTTATAGCCTATTTCATTTTATTACAGTAAAGTTAATCAGAGTATGCACAAATAGTATTACATTTAATATTTTTGAAATATATACGAAAAGAGGCAGGGTTGTTTAATATTTATATATTAATATTTATATATTATTATTTATTGTTGGCTAAAATATACATAAAGAGATAACCGGAGAAGCCAGAGCGAGCTGAGTGACGTTATCAAGAACTCTGCTGTTCCATTTGCAGAATCACCGGACTTGTGTTCTCCCGTCCACGGGAGTTCGTTCTCCTTAGTCGAACTTGCCAAGTCCGAACCAAGGACGCGAGTCCGAAGTTTGCGAACTTGGTTTTGAGAAACGGCCAAGCCCAGCAAGCAATAGCCGTCATTTCACCGTCTCGGTTAACTATAGACCCGATATAGTCCGCCTATGTGTAACCCACTTTTAGCCAAAATAATCTTTCATTTGGTTAAATGTCGTTTTTGCCAAAATAACTTGCGAGTTGTATGATTGCATCATGTAAGTGAAGTCAACAGTGATTACAATGTGTTTGGTTACACATCTTTGACATGTTATATTGTGTAGGCTGTGCGTAGCCACAATTTAGCTCGTAGTCAGACCGGCTATTTGTAGCCCACCTATAGTCAATCCTGATTTATTGTAGTTTTTGGACAGGAAGTGCTTGAGATGGTTGATATCTCATCATGTTCGCAATGTCAATGATTTCTACAGATTTAAGTGGCATTTCATGACATGGTCTATATGTAGTCACGATTTAGCTCTGAATTGGATAGGCTATGTGTAGTCTGCTTTTAGTCCACCGGCGAAATCGAGGCAATTTATAGTCTATTTTACGGCTTGGCTATAGCCCTGATTCAGACCAGCAATGAGTGTAACCAAAATAGTGTTGTCATTTTCGACCACAAAGCTTGTGGGATTTGATACCTGCATTTATACAGTTATATGCAAGTATAATATACACTTATATGCAAGATATATTTGAAACAGCATATTTTTGCTGTCACACAATCCTACATTCTACGATATCATATATATATATATATATATATATATATATATATATATATATATATAATATATATATAATCAGGGTATAGCCAAGCCATATATTAATTATAATTATATACCACACACATATATGACTGTATTTAATTTTAAGTTAAATAAAAATTTAAAATTCTCAACCGCTAGATGGCAACTGTGGCTCTACTGAGACATGACCACTGGCAACGCGAGACTTGAACGTTAGCTCTCGATCACTGTTGCCAGATCTCGCGATAAACATTTCCGCATTTTACAACTGTTGGAGACGGAGAGCAAGCAACAGCAAATGTTAAAGCAAATTCTTTCCTGCTTTTGGTCTTGTAAGTATCTGTGTTTTTCATTTTGACATGTTTATTATTTATGTACATTATGTGTAGGAACCGTGACATCTTAGCGGGTAACAGTGCAGACTCAGAGTAAAACGTGGTTAGATTAACATACATGCACATGTAGTGTAGTGTTTCCTTGTGCCCTAAACTCTAATTATCTAAATACAAGGGGGTAAACATGAAACCTGTGCACCCTACTATTATTTGTTATGGAAGCCTTGTATATCTTTTAATCTTTTGATCATTATGAAATAAAAATATGAGTTTTTGATTTGGCAAGGCAAGTTTATTTTGTATAGCACATTTCAACAACAATGTTCAAGGTAATTCAAAGTGCTTTACATAAAACATGAATTTATGGAACTGAAAATTAATCAGGTTGTTTTATAAACCAAAAAAATATTGTTAACATTTTTTATTAACTTTTTTTTTTGTCAATGTTTTATATTTTATTATGTTACACGTTGTAATTTTCTTTTATGTTTATTGTATTGTATTGTAAAATTTAATTTATTTTTTTTATCATTGTGCATTATCTGAGTTCTTTTCTAAATAAAACCTTTTATATTTAATTTGTTTGGACGGATTGTCATTATAGAACCTGTTATATTTAAGTGAAAAGATTCCTTTAGTCATTATTAGTTGTCTATTGCATGTATAGATGTAATCATTCATTAGTAGTGTAATTTAGGTTAGTTAGACGTCTATTAGATTTTCACTGACAGCCCCATTTTGCCTTATTTTAGCCTAGACCCGTATTAACCGTCTATTAGACAAATATGTAGTTGTCTAATAGTCGTCTAAATGATGACTAGTCTACTCTTGGGTTATGGTTAGACGTCTATTAGATTTTCACTGACAGCCCAAATTCAGCCTTATTTAGCCTAATCCATATTCACCGTCTATTAGAATATGTAGTCGTCTATGTCGTCTAATTGATGATAGTCTATTTTGGGTTATGGTTAGACGTCTATTGATTTTCACTGACAGCCCAAATTCAGCCTATTTTAGCCTAGATCCATATTCACCGTCTATTAGACATATGTATTCTAATAGTCGTCTAATTGATGACTAGTCTATTTTGGGTTATGGTTAGACGTCTATTAGATTTTCACTGACAGCCCAAATTTTGCCTTGTTTTAGCCTAGACGGCCGGGCTATGTTTGACGGCTATTAGACGTCTAATAGACATAAAATTGCTTGCTGGAGGTGTCCTCTCCACACGAGGTAAAATAGGTCTGTGAAATGTATTCAGTTTCACAATGTATGGACAAAACAGCGTATGAGTGTTGGAGGGCTTTAATTTTGGAATTCAGCAGCATACAATGTCAGGCTTTGAGGTTTACTATCATTTTCAGGTGAAATTGAGCTGTGAAATATATATATTTTTTAGTTATTTTATTGACTGACTGACTGAATAAATGAATCGGTTCACAGACAGTCTTACCGTAACCAAGTGTATGCGCGGACCGCGAAATATAGGGGCGGCTAGAT